>OX463755.1:193075243-193605743 GCA_949824845.1 Rhingia rostrata | reverse complement strand
CCAAAAAAAAAAAACTTCTAATGAGTCTCAAAGTGGTGAAAAGCCAAACGCAAGCCCATCAATAAGTAACACAAAGATCGTAAATTAATGTGCATGGGGCTTGGAAAACGTTTTCAAACGTTTTCATAAGTCTCTTAGCTGAGTCTAGAGCAACATCCTTTACTCCCTTAATATAACAGGAAAGCATGATTCGTGGATGTCGTTACTTTTAATTTAAAAAAAAACTGCTGACCATATATCAAAGCCAGGACATTAATTTTCGATATACTAGGGAAATTTTATGTTCTTTCAACCTCATCCACAACAATCGATAACATCGACGACAACAAGTCGCTTGCTTGCGACCATCATCAACTCACCAACAGGCGACAACAATGAAAACCATCAATCACATTTCTGCTTAATTGCCGATTCAGCTTTATGTTTAATTAAAATATTCAATTCCACATAATCCCTATATCTATATACATCCTGCCAATTACAATCCAAGCATGAAGGAACCCGATTTCCCGTTTAATGAGACCATAAAGTCATTAACACCACACTTTCATCCTGGCACACACACAGGAACTTGGCCAAGTCTTACAACAATTTGCTACTAACAAGCACTTCCGGTGCAAACATATAATCGCCCCCCTTCGTACACAGAACGAAAGATGAAAGCAGTGCAAAAAAACACAAGGACCGCTTGGTCAAGATATAAATCTGCAATCGTGCTGCAATACGGGATAGCACGGCTGGAGCGCGGCATCTCGATGTAACCCAACGCAATTGTGGAACCCTATCCGCAAAAATAATTAACTCCTTCGTTCTCTTCACGATGGCCTGGCATGGCACACGCCTGTGTTTTGTATTTGTGTGTGTGTGTTTGGTTTTGTGTGCCCTCCTGGTTGAAGGCTCTGTACGCCTTTAAGCCAACGCGCCTCTGTCCGCCGCAGACCATTATTAATTACCTACCACCGAGCTGGCCATTACTCAAACAGGACCATGGCTAGCACCATGTTCGCGATAAATGATGAAGTCTTCGACGGTAGTCAGTATTCGGTGGATGGTGGCTGACGGCTGGTGTTGTTTTTCCATTTTAATTTCCACTTTGCAATTTCTTCATTTAGTCCGATCCAATGGACCTGTGTCACGAACGGCAGCGGCACATGGAAGCATAAGCCGACCTCGACGAAAGTCATAGTATGCTGGCGACATTCTGTCGGTGTTGGGCTACATGAAAGCTTGTTTCTTGGATTGCGAAGAGTAAATAAATTAAATTACATGTTGGAGGGTTTGGAATCCGGACCGGACGGCGATAGCTGAATGGTGCTGGAACACTCCAAAGGAACAGGCAGTCGGTGTTATGAGTTGGCCGTACATACGTGATGGTGTGCCATACAATACTTTTGGACATGTTCAATGATTAATGAAACGGAACAGTTGCTCTGGCGATGTACACTGGTAAGGGGAAGTGATGTGAGAAATTGCTTTTGAAAAGGCTACGTCTACGCTTGTTGCACTCTTTCAGTGCAAGATACGTAGTCGTAGACTTTGATTGCAAGGGAAATCTGTATGCACAGAGCTTAGAGGTTGAATTTGGACTGAAAAGCTTAGTGAACCATATTGTGACCATCTTCGCATGATTCACATAGTAGCAGTGATAACATTTTTAAGGTTCTTGGAACCTTTCGTCCATATTTTGAAATTTGTTACTGTCGTTTTGCTTACGTGAGCCATCCATTTGACAATGAAGCCTAATGTTGGACAGCTTGTATGAAATACGAGTGTGGTGATGTTCAACATATTTGATTTGAAATTTTAGGAAGGTAATACTAGCCTATTTTTCAGCCCATTTGCTGTAAAATTTGTTGAATAATGCTTTTAAAAATTGTAAGAATCGTAGGATAAGCTCTTACCTTGAAATTGTTACAGCGAAAAAAATTCCGATTATTCACGTTGGAAAGCTGTTAAAGGCACCAAAATGCCCGCAATCCCCGCCCACAATTTTGGGATAAATACAAAGTAATGGGAAAGAGAAGAAAAGAAAACTTCTAAACCATTCGTTGGGCAAGCAACGCTAAGACGAAATACTACTTATTTACTTAAGTGGCGCTACAGTCTGGAATGAACCTGGGCCTCAACCAACAATTAGCCCGGTCCTTAGCTTACTGTATCCAGTTGCGCATTCCAAGTTGGTTGATGTCGGTTTCTACTTGTGCGCGCCTCTTAAGGCGAGGTCTTCCTCTACTGCGTCCGATGTCTGCCTGGGAATCGATGACCCTGCGAGCCGGAGTATTGGTGTCCATTCGTTCTACATGTCCTTGCCATCTTAAACGTATAATACGGAGTTATTTTACCAGGGGCATGTAGTTCTTGGTTGAATCTTCGTCTCCATAGCCCGTCAACGCAAACGGGACCGAAGATTATTCGAAGAATTTTCCTCTCAAATCGACCAAGAATTTCTCCATCCGCTTTTGATACGGTCCATGCTTCAGCGCCGTAGAGCAGGACTGGGATGATCAGGGTCATGTATAGGATCTCCTTAGTAGTTCGAGTGAGGGCTTTACGTCTAAATTGCCTTCTTAGCCCGAAGAAACAGCGGTTGGCAAGAGTAATTCTTCGTTTAAGTTCTGACGAGATTTTGTTGTCAGAGTTAATAGCGGAGCCGAGATAGACAAAGTCCGGTACTACCTCAAAGTTATATCTATCAATGGTGACGTTCTCTCCAAATTGTCGATGTTGTGTGTCCTTTCGTGTTGACAGCATATACTTCGTCTTGCCCTCATTTACTGCTAAACCCATTTTTGCCGCCTCCTTCTCTATACTTGAAAACGTGGCTATGACATCGCGTATGGTCCTACCAATGATGTCAATATCGTCGGCGTATGCTAGTAGTTGTACAGATTTTTGGAAAATTGTGCCTCTGGTGTTGGCTTGTGAGTTTTGCACAATCCACTCAAGAATCAGATTGAAGAAGTCACATGACAGCGCATCGCCTTGCCTAAATCCTTGTTTGGTATCGAATGTGTCAGTGAGGTCGTTTCCGACCCTGATGGAGCAGCGAGAATTCTCCATCGTCATCCTACATAAACGGACGAGTTTGGGCGGTATACCAACACTAGACATGGCTCTGTATAGTTCGTCTCTATAAATGCTGTCGTATGCGGCTTTGAAATCGATGAATAGGTGGTGGGTATCGATTTGGACTTCTTGGGTTTTTTCCAGGATCTGCCAAAGTGTGAAGATTTGATCGGTTGTGGACTTTCCTGGCCTAAAAACAAACTTATAAGTGCCGATCAGGTTGTTGGTAAACGGTTTCAGGCGTTCACATATTACGGCAGATAGAAAATGTATGCGAAGTTGAGGAGACTTATGCCTCTGTAGTTGGCGCAGTTTAGAGGGTCTCCTTTTTTGTGGATCGGGCAAACGATGCTGAGGTTCCATTCTTCAGGCATACTTTCTTCCGACCAGATTCAGCTTATGAGTTGGTGGATGTTACTTACCAAGTCATCTTCGCCGGCTTTATAAAGCTCGGCGGGAAGGCCGTCATTTCCGGCAGCCTTATTAAGCTTCAGTTTAGATATTGCTATCCTCACTTCACTCAGGACGGGTGGTTGGCAACTTTCGCTGTCGTTGTCAATATTGAATGATTCATTCTGCCTGACAGCGGAATGTTGTTCGTCATCGCCGTTTAACAGTCTGCGGAAGTGGTTCTTCCATATCCTCAGCATAGACTGTGTCTCAACTACGATATTTCCTTGTTCATCTCGACAGGATTCTGTTCGAGCCTTGTATCATTGGCTTTGACGTTTTACACTTTGGTAAAACTTGCGAACATCTTTCCTGGAGTGGCACCTCTCTATATCCTCGATCGCCCGCTTTTCTTCCTCTTTTTTCTTCTTTCTAAAAAGCCAATATTCTTCCCTTCTTCTCTGCCTATAGAGCTCAACGGCAGCTTTCGTCTTCACCTGTAGCTTAGCCTTGTAGGCCTCGTTCTTGGCTGCGAGCATCTGTCGGCATTCCTCATCAAACCAGGGGTTTCTTGCTGGTGGGCGCGAGAAACCTAGCACATCAGTTGCGGCTGATCTAATGGCTTGTTGGCATCGTTGCCATAGTTCTTCGACATTCGACGCTGGTTGTATGGTGTTAATCGAGAGGTTTAGGGATACGCTTTGCGCGAAGGTCTTGGCGGTCTCTTGCGATTGCAGTCTTTCGACATTAAATTTTTTTACAGTATTTCTGGATTGTTGTGGCGTAGTGGATATCCGCATTCTAAACTTGGCTGCAACAATGTAGTGGTCCGAGTCGATGTTAGCTCCTCGAAATATTCGGACATCGTGATTCGGTAGTCTCTCATAGGTTTGGTCAAGGAGCTCATAGAAGCAGTCCTTAGATATATCATCTTTTTCCTCCGTTGGGGCGTGAGCGCATATAAGGCTAATGTTGGCGAATTTGGCCTTGATACGGATCGTTACAATGCGTTCGCTAATGTCTTGGAAACATAAGACTTCTTGCCGAAGTCTGGCACTTATAACAAATCCACATCCGAATAGTCGCTGTTTCTGCTCACTATAACACTGTCCGTAGTAGATGTCACAGTTTTTCATCCTCTTTTTGCCCGGCCCATCCCATTGTATTTCCTGGATGGCAATAATGTCTGCTTTGTAGCAGTTTAGGGCTTCCGCTAGTTGTTCGCTTGCACCTCTCCTGTTTAATGTTCTCACATTCCAGGTGCAGATACGAACGTCGTTGTCCTTTTTTCGTTTAGCCGTGTCATCAACAATAAAATCAGTCCTTTCCCAGGCTTTTGGTTGCTTCGTAACCGTTCGATTTTTCCATGATTGGGTAGTTAACCCAAAGCACAACCCCAACCTGGAGGGCCAGTTAAAATTTATTAGATCAGTATCCACTACGGGATTGAGTGCTCCCGTTGGCCTTTCGGTTCATCCGCCACCAGCTCTGTTCAAGGGGCCTGACTAACCCTTGAAATTCCTGAAATTCCTAGACAACCTGTTGTGCGAATATGTCGAAGCAGCTTGTCTAGGTTTGCCTGGGACAGCAGGCCGGGTATTCATTCCGTGCCATTCTGACCTGGCTGTTTATAGTGTTGCTGTTTTTCGTCTTGTTATCAAATATCGCGCTTTTCGTTTAGCAAGTGTTATCCGGTTGGATGAGACCATTACCCGATGGTTACCACTTGGAGGTAAAATAAGCACTTGATGTGTGGTCAGAGTTACAACACTGGGCATTGCCAAGTTAAAGCCAATCAGAGTCTACCCCCGTTCTACTATAACTAATACTAAAGAATAAAACTATAATATGCTCCTTTGGTTTCGATGAAGTCTTTACGTTGCATTGGTAACTTGGTCGACTTTTCGCTACACGTGCTTTTGTACGGGGCCTTGACAGTCTGAGGGTGTTGCTTTTGACGTCAACCTTTGCCTTAAGGAGTTAGGTGGGCTTGCGGTGGCTTCTTCTGATGATTTGATGAGTTGTAGGTTAAAGCGTGGCTTCAATAAATACGTATTTGTGACTTTTTTGGTGACTCTCATACACAGCAGGGCATATGTGATTCAGATTAGTTTCCCTGTACCCAACGCTTTTACGTAATTGCGTATCTTACGTCCAAGGGGATGTATTCGAATCGCATGTGCTGCGTGGAAAATTGCGTGATAATACACCTATACAACGAGAATATTCACAATTTAGGGCTAATTCGAAATAATATTGGTGCACTTGTTATACTACCTGAAATAATTTAATACACTTTTGGGATTAAGGTATACACCATGCTCTCCTCTCAAGAATTTTGAGTTTAGCTAGTCAGATGCTTGAAATCTCGAATTCACTGATCTTTATTGCTTGAATTTACTGATCTTGTTACATCGAATGCACTGATATTTATTCCTCGATCTTAATAACTTTAATTTAAACTAAGATACGAATTACTTTTCAATAATAAAAAAAAAATACTTAACTTCATAATTGCGATCGGTATATTCTACCATATGCACGTCTTCAATTGCCAAGAGTAAAAGATCTCTAACCACGCAGCGAGGCTTAATACAAGGTGGCGCAAAAGTAATCCTCCTATCAGAAAATGCTATAAATTTTGCGATTGGCCCCTAATGTCAGTTCTGTTTTGACATTTGTGTAGTAAACACATGTAAAATACACGTTAACAAACAATGTTACGCTACACTGCTCCAGAACGCGGTCGGTGACTTTGGTGCAACGTGAATTTCGTCGCAGATTTCCTAGCCGTCCGACGCCTACTGGTGAAACACTGCGACGTTTAGCCGCTCGCCTCGAAGAGACTGGCACAACACGAGATGCTGCCAGGCGTGGCAGACCCCGGAGTAGCCGTTCTGTAGAGAATATTGCTGCTCTAGCCGAAAATGTCATGGAAGCGCCGTCGACATCGACCAGACGACGTGCCACGCAAATGGGTATCAGTCGACGGTCTTTACAGCCAATTTTGGTACGAGATTTGAAGATGTTTCCGTACAAAGTCCAGACGGTGCATCAGCTGTTAGACGCCAATCGCGTCTAACATACGCTCAAGCCATCCTTAATCACCACCAAGAGGAAGATGATTTTTCATCAAAAATAATCATGAGTGATGAGGCCCATTTGCATCTTAGCGGGTACGTAAATAAGCAAAATTTACGCTTCTGGGGCACTGAAAATCCGCGTGTAACCCACGAAGAGCCATTACACCTGCTCAAAGTCACTGTATGGTGTGCTGTTTTCGCTGGAGGAGTCATCGGACATTTTTTCTTCGAAGACGTCGCGGGCCAAACGGTTACTGTGAATGGTGAGCGCTACAGAGCAATGATCAACGAGTTCTTTTTGCCGCAACTTGATGAATTGGCATTGGAAAACATGTGGTTCCAACAGCCACAACCGATATGCTGAAGGATGCATTTCCCGGGCGCCTAATCTCCCGTTTTGGCGATTTGCACTGGCCAGCAAGATCGCCTGATTTGACCGCTCCAGACTTCTTTTTGTGGGGCTTTTTGAAGTCGCGGGATTATGTCAACAAGCCTCAGACTCTTGCAGCTCTTAAAGACAATATCCGTCAAGAATGTGAGGACCTATCGCCGGAAGTTTTGGCCAAAGTGATGGAAAATGCCATAAAAAGGGCTCAAATGACAATCAACTGTGGCGGCGGCCATTTACATGACATCATATTCTCGACTTGATGTAAAAAAAATTAAAAGACCAAATAAAAATAATCCACAAGAAGAATCAAAGTTTTTAATTTTTTTTGTTAAATTACAGCCAAAAAACATCGGAAGGTTATTTTTGCGCCACCTTGTATTTGTAAGAATACATGTTTCAAATATTATTGTTTGATTAATTTCATAAGAAAAATATTACAGGTGCACGCTACAACAGTCTAACCTGTTTAATTAAAATCCAATGGGCCATGTATTTCAGTCTCACTTATCGAGGTATTCCAGTTACCCAGTTTCTCACTTATCCAGGTAGAGCAAATATTTATTTCACTTAAGGAGGCCTTCAAATAAAATGAGATACATAATGCATATTTTAGCTATTCAGTTATAAAAACAAAATAAAACATAAACCATACGTAGAATATAAAAAATTAAACTAAAATCATAAATGATTGCAATTGCATATTGCTGAAACTGAAAATTTCATCATTTGGTCAGTTTACTCTGCTTTTTAAGGCCATTTTTCATCAACTCTTTTTCAGCTCATAAATTTTGTCGAAAACATTTTGGTCAGAATCAACGGACTCAAAATATTTATTCAGTGTATCTAAAAAGTTTTTAGCATCATTTTTTGTTGACACTCCTTCTTGTACTTCAGGACACAAATCGTCTTCGCCATTATCGTCATCGTCGACTTGCACAGAAGAAGATAGACCGTAGGTTTTAATAATGCCATCTTCTGTTTGATCTCCAGATAAAGCTTCAAGTCCACAGCAACGTATTCTAAGAAACTAGGCTGACTTTCCTGTTCGTTGGTGAATAGTTTGTTCATCTGCTATAACCTCCAGTTGAGCGCATTCTTCCAACTCCCACCCTTCAGTTCCTTCGTGTATTTCAGTAATTTGAAAGCCAGATTTTTTATTGTGGCTTCATAAACGCAGTATCAAGCGTTTCTAGCAAGTCTCATTGCCTGGAGAATACTGATCTCGGGACTTTCATTTCGTTCCATGGATTTAAGTAAGTAATAGACGACTTCATTTCGATAATAACGGGTGATTTTTTAGCTGGTTTGGTTTTGGCAACACTGGTTTTGACAGCTGACGTGTGTTTAGTACCTTGTGTCACTGTCAAACAGCTTCAGTTTGGTTTGCAATTTAACCATGGATCGTCTTACAAATGAACAACGCTTGCAAATTATTGAATTTTACTATCAAAATTCGTGCTCGGTACGAAATGTTCATCGCGCGCTGCTTCCATTTTATGATCGGCATTCTCGACCTTCTGAGCAGTCTATTCGGAAGATTGTGACCAAATTTCGCACCAAATTTACTTTGTTGGACATTAAACCACCAACACGTTTACGTACTGTGCGTAGTGAAGAAAATATTGCGGCCGTATCAGCTAGTGTGACAGAAGACCGCGAAATGTCGATTCGGCGCCGTTCCCAGCAGTTAGGCCTTTGTTACAGCACTACGTGGAAAATTTTGCGGAAGGATTTGGGCGTAAAGCCGACCTACCACAACGCCGAATTTTTGGTGAATGGGCTCATGGAAAGCTGGCCGAGGATCCGCTTTTTTATCGAAAAATTGTGTTCAGCGATGAGGCTCATTTTTGGTTGAATGGGTACGTAAATAAGCAAAATTGCCGCATTTGGAGTGAAGGTCAGCCAGAAGCATTGCAACAGCTACCAATGCATCCCGAAAAAGCCACTGTTTGGTGCGGTTTATGGGCCGGCGGCATTATTGGGTCATATTTCTTCAAAGATGATGCGAATCGCAGCGTTACTGTCAATGGTGAACGCTACCGAGCGATGATAACAAACTTTATTTTGCCCGAAATGGAAGTTCTTGACTTGCATGATATGTGGTTTCAACAAGACGGTGCCACATGCCACACAGCACGCGAAACAATGGCGCAATTGCGAGGCGAGTTTAGTGAACAGATAATTTCACGTTTCGGGCCGGTCAATTGGCCGCCTAGATCGTGCGATTTGACACCATTAGATTATTTTTTGTGGGGGTATGTCAAGGCTAATGTCTATAGGGACAAGCCCGCTTCGATTGACGCACTGGAAGCCAACATCCATGCATTCATTCGTGAGATACCGGCCGATATGTGTGAAAGAGTATGCCAAAATTGGACTCAGCGGATGGGCTACCTGAGACGCAGCCGCGGTCAACATTTGCATGAAATTATCTTTAAACATTAAATTGCAAGGTTCAAACTATTGATTCAAATAAATATTTCATTCATTTTTTCGAATTTTTTGTGTTTTTTTTTAAAAAAAGTTCTAAACCTCTTAAAAAATCACCCGTTAAGTCTGAAAATTGTTTATAATGCTTTGATCTAAGGGTTAAAGTTTGCCGGTTGCGTTAGCAGGTGAAAACCATACCTTTATGCATTGCAGTTCTGGTAAGTTTATGTGCGCTCTACAGTTGTCAACAAACAACAGAATCTTCCTTTTTTTAATTTTCATTTGTAAATCAATTTTTTTCAACTGGTATGAAAAAATTTCGTTGGTCATCCATGCTTTTTTATTACTTTTGTAATCCACTGGCAGAGTTTTTATACCTCTGAAACATCTTGGTACAGAAAGTTTTACAGAGCCCGACATATTGGCACATATATGTACTGTAACGCGTTCTTTGCTACATTTTTCTCCGTGGCATTCCTTTCCTTGAAACATATAAGTTTTATTTGGGAGGCACTTAAAAAACAAAGCAGTCTCATCCGCATTAAAAATGACCACTTATAAGCGATGGAAGATCTTCAACTCACCTATTAACTGAACTGCTTTCTCCACATATTTCTTTGTAAAACTAAATCATTTATTTTTTTAAAGCCCTTCAACCAACCATTACCTGCTCGAAACATCTATATGTTTAGTCTCTACGCAAAATGTCGATGCTTTTCTTTAAGCAGAGGCCTACCTATTGGAAGGTTTTTATTTAAGCACTGCTTTATCCGGGATACAACAGATTCTTCAAGTTGAGGGTGTTCAGGAGCGCAAATTCTCTTTAGTTTGCCGTGGAAATCACTACATTCCGGTTCAATCCTGTCACGATTTTTTAAAATTCTACAAAAAGTTCATTTAGGCACATTCCATTTTTTTTGCATATTTCATAATCGTATTCATTCAAAAGCTTAAAATTTACACTAACTGGCAAACATTGCAACTTTCGCTTCAACATTTCTAAAACACGTTAGCACGATAAACGAGGACGAACTGAATTGCAGCTGAACAATCAGATTTGACCGCAAGGTCCACATCATGTGTAAAAACTGTGTTTGTAGACGCAATGGCGACGTAAACGAAAACAACCCTTTGCAGCTGGTCGTCAGTGTAAAAGAAGAAAATATGGCTGCGAAAAAAATAAAAGTGTAGGGGCAAGCACATGCAAAATTTTGTAACTAAAGGGTGGTTAAATTTTAAGGGCCGTTGTTGATTTCGAATAAAACACAAATTATTTGGGAAGTAATTGCGATTTCTTTTTATTGTGATAACATTAGTACAGTTCAATTATCTATAGGACAATATATTGGCCAAATGGCCGCCGCGACTCTAGCGGCACACCTCCCTCCGATCGTACAAATTTTCGATGACGCTGAAGCATAATTGAGGTTCTATGCCGTTAATGTGCCAAATTATCACATCATTTAGCTCTTGAATTGTTGCTGGCTTATCGACGTACAGCTTTTCTTTCAAATAACCCCAAAGAAAGAAGTCCAATGGTGTCAAATCACATGATCTTGGCGGCCAATTGACATCGCTATCACGTGAGATAACACGGCCTTTGAATTTGTCGCGCAGTGGGTGGCCGCGGTGTAGTGGTAATGTGTTCGTCTGTTGAGTGGAAGGTTGCGCGTTCAATCCCAACCAAAATCCATTTCACTTTTATTTAAAAAGAAATAAAAGGTCGGTGTAGTACCTAAAAGTATGCACACCATCTTGAATTTCTTCAAATTTAACGAACACAAGAAAAAGTGACTCCCCGAAGCTAGTTCGGACACCACCCATGGAGTTTAAGTCTCCACTACATCCAAAATCTTTCCTATCCTCTCTTTCTTCCCCTTCTCTAACGCTCGTATTATGGTAACATATAAAGGGTATTCATAACCCCTTGAGTACGTGTAAATTATAAAAAAAAAAAAAAAATTTGGACTATTAAGTTGACCGAAAAAATGACGAAGTGCACGATATACATTTTGATTTGAACGCCCATTTTCATAATAAGCCTGAACAACTTTAAAGCGTTGTTCGATTGTTTATCTTTCCATTATTCATATTGAGATATTCTGAAATTGGGAAATGTCATATGAAATGCCGAAAAAATCTTGATGTTTAGGTGTGGTTCACATTCAACACCGGCCCTTCAAATCTAACCACCCGTTAAAACCAACATTTTTGTTGCAAGTCTGTCTCACTTACATATATGTTTACCTCTATATATAAGTGAAACAGAAAAATATGTAAGTCTAGCCCAGTTATAGAGGTTGAATTATAAAATATAAGCTTCAATTATAGAGGTGGAAAAATGTACACTTATAGAGTTGTTTTTAAGAAAAAGGAGGGTGCACTTCAATAAGGCCCACTAATAGAGGTAGCCAGGTTCCACATACACAGGTTCGACTGAATAAAACGCGGCGGTAAAACGCGACGTTTAAACGCGCTCTGTTTGACGGAGTCTTAAAAGAAGCAAACCGTTTAGACTTTGATATATAAGAAATAATTAACCCTAAGTTACGTAACATGCAACGGAAAGGAAGCTGTTTTAAAATTTGTGATTGAAAAATGGCTTGATAAGATGTTTCTTAGTTTCAGTAACGTAGAATTTATATCGAAGGTTGGTGTGCTTTTAACCATTATGAATCTGACACTACCATGACACCACTCTCATAGCGTCTATGAAAATTATTCACCAGCCCTCGAAAATATTTAGATAAACTGTCAGAACAAGATATTCCGACAAATGTCATTTTTCCGCCAGAAAGTAGAAACAGCCTAAAATTGTTCCCAAAAAATACTATAAAGACATGGTTGGGGTTCTCAATGCGTCCGTCCAGACGGAACGACAAACCGATACAACGGTTTTTATATAATCGTAAACATGATCATCTACCATCTATCAATCAAATCTCGGTTTTGAAAGACGGAGAAGTATCGAACGCCAACAATCGATGCACTCCACAAACACAAAAGCATTCTGGTCTCCAGGCTTAAACGGCTGCGTAGACAATTTACTGACAGACAAGACCCGGAGATTCGGACGTTGAAGTCATTGATCAAAAACCTTAAGCAGTTAATCTCGGAAAATTACAAAAAATCTGTAAGTTTGTACTGGGGCAAGAAAATTCAGGCTATAAAAACCAGTAGCCCGAATATGTTCCCGCAAATAAATAAAATATTCAGGCGAACAGATCATAATGACATTCCATGTGTCCGAATTTCCCAAACGACAGAGAACAGACAGACGCTCACGGATGTTGGTATAAACCCGGAAAGTGTTGACTCGAACGACGGATTTTTCACGATCGAAGATCCTCAAGAGAAGGCGAATTCGATAGGCGCTATCTTCGAGACCGTGTATACGGTGAACAGTACTGTTCGCCCAAATCGCGATATTGAGGAGAGAGCCTTTCTGAATCACTTTTATCTACGTACCGAACTCCAAGCTTGGCGATCTGAGAATCACGGTTTTTCCGTATTCAATGACGAAAACCCTTCCAATGGCATAGTCGCCAATAGCCTGATGCTGTTCGTGCAAAAAGATTAACTCCTGGACATCTTGGTATCATTGAAAAATAAAAAGTCGGCGGGAGAGGACGGTGTCCCAAACGTCGTATTGAGACACCTGCCAGTGGAAGCAGTCGATATTTTCACCACGCTGTTTAACAATGCACTGAATAATGCACATTATCCGGTGCACTGGAAAACGGCGGTGGTACATCCTATCCCCAAAGAGGGCAAGGACAAAACAAACCCAGCTAATCTTCGGTCAATAAGCCTTCTGCCGAATGTAAGCAAGGTATTTGAGAAAATAGTCAATAGGGCTCTGCTTAAGCGGGTCGAAGAAAACAAAATTATTCCGGAAAATCAGTTTGGTTTTCGAGCGAGGCATGACACCGTTCATGCCGCATCGAAACTAGTGTCCGACATTCAATGGAATAAGTCCAAAAAACAGTGCACAGGGGCCTGTCTGGTTGACTTTGAGAAGGCCTTCGACACCGTATGGTTAGAGGGATTTAAGCATTTTTGTCTAGTATTAAGTTAATATTTTAAGTAAATAAAAAATAAATTAAAAAGTAAAAAAGTAATCTCGGTTTTGAAAATGTTCATAAGAGCAATACATTCCTCGAACTACGTTGCTTGAGAAAAAACTGGAAACCTAATTTTGAATAGCATTTTCAAACAATGAAATCCTAGTGTAAAATTAATCAAACCCAACAACGTAAACCAATGTCCAATTACAATTTAAAATTTTAAAGGACAACATAATACCCGCCATTAAAAAATCATAAAGCATTATCAGAGTCTCGCAATCACAATATTCCCGTTGCCGAACAAACATCAAATTCGTTGCACAATCACGATGATATCCAATCCCGTAGATACATGTTCAATCAAATATCCGATTCCATTCAAATCCAATTGAATTGAATTTTCTAATCGATTTCTAGGCCACTTGCGATTTAACGGCTTAAACAAATTAGTGTTTCCACATTTTTTTGTGATTCCGAAAATGCACACACAAAAAGACCATTTCCATCATATGTATCCTGCCGCTGTAAACATTTTTCTACATTGATGCCCTAGGACACACTCTTCTGACTGCACCACAGCCTACAAATTTAATTCACAGAATTAACACGATGAACGGTGTTTAATGTTAAACTATTGTCCTTTGGAATTGTATTCCGATCCGCAGAGTCTGGCGGATTTTATTTTATGTTCAGCATGAGCCGAGGTATTAAGCACACTAACCGAAAGGACATTGTTTCCTATTTGCCGTAGGCGCTGTCGGACGAAAATAAATTAAATTAAAATGCATATTTCAGTTGATGGGTTTTAATTCGATTAAGGACACATTTGTTTGGCGTTTTTATTCAATGGACCCAAAGTGGGAGTGATGGGCGTCCCACTCAGTCCCACATGTGGGCGGGCATACACGGTATGACAACGCATTAAGTGCCCGATTATATTGTGGCAATTGAAAATAATTTCGGTAATCGATTGTCCTGAGCGAAATGTTCATAGGCAATTTGTAGGTTTTAATTATTTTTGCATATTGCACGCGTGAGAGGGTGTGCGTTGCAGGGATTAATTTATTAGTCAAGCGCGCAGCAAATGTTTACGTATGAGCAGTTTTTTTTTTTACCGATAGCATCCTCGTAGGTAGGTATCTATTCCTAGCAACGTTTTGATGTTGGATTCACAATGTAAATTTTATGGAAACAATGAAGTGGCGAGTTGATCGGGATTAGTTATGCGAATTTAATTAATGAGTTAATGGCATACGCAATTTGTTGCTGAGTGTTTGTGCATACATTATGCAACCGATGCACCACAAAGGATAGATAGTGCTGGAGGTTTTGTAGCTCTTTTATATGAGCAATTAAATTTCTATTATTGAGCAAAACTAATTAGCTATGAAATCTGATTAATTTATGGATGTGAAACAATGCTAAAACGATGGCTAATCATTGTTAATTAGTTTTCTTATGAAGTGGAATTTTGTAAAAATTTTCACTTTTTGCAGCTTGTGCAAGCAGGGCAGTAATGTTATATTAGGCTTTGTGCAGGGTTGCCAACATTGGACGTTTGGGACAAAGGCTTTGTCTTTTTAAACATTTCTTTGTCATTTGTCCTTCCGCATGGCTTCTCAGTCCCAAACTCATTTTTGAAATAAAGTCAAAAAAAATAAAGCAAAGTGTGATCTGAACGCCACTTAATCGTCTATTAGCGAACGCACCTGAAACAACTATATTCGCTCCGTTATTTTCACATGTATATAAATAAATGTAGTGTCATTTTTGTGTACACACATATACGCGTATGTTGTTTTGCTGATTGCTGCGGAGTTTTTATTGATTTTGGTTACAAGTTTTGTTAAAAAATTGCTATAAGAGTCTATTTTGTCATATATTATAAAATGGTTTCTTTTAGAGATGTCAAATAATGTTCATACAAGTTCAGACAACGAAGACAAATCACACAGCCAAAAAAGAGCAAAACAAATTGCCTATGTGGCTTCCAAGGCCGCTGGCTACAAATTGCTGAATTCAATAGTTGGCTGCGAAAAGAAAGCAAGAGGCATGGTAAATGCATAATTTGTGCGAAGGTGTTTATTATTAAATATTCAGAAATAAGATCAGTGACAAGACACGGAAAAAGCAAAGGGCATCAAGATATTGTACGTGTTGGAAAATTATGCAACTAGTGCTGGTCAAAGCTCAGGGTCATCAACTGCAAATCTAAACCTAACGAAAATAACCACTATTGCTGAGTTATCAATGGTCTACCATGCAATTCGTCACCAACACAGCTACAATTCATTGGATTGTGGGATAAAGCTGAATTCAAAGCTGTTTCGCGACAGTTGCTATAGCAAAGGAGATTCATTGTTCTAAGACTAAGGCATTCGCTTATGCCAAAAACGTGTTTGGACCAAAGGCTCTTGAAGTCGTCGTAGAGGATTTGAAACCAGAATCAGGCCGTCGGTATTTTTCGAATTCTTCCGATGCATCGAATAAAGGCAGTATCAAACTTTTTCCTTTAATCGTAACATATTTCTTACCAGATAAAGGGGTGCAATACAAAATTTTAGATTTTTATTGCGATACTTATGAATCATCACAATCTATTACTGATGAAATGATTGAGTGTCTTAACAAGAACAATCTAGACCCTAGCTATATAACTTCTTTTAGTGCGGATAATGCAAATGTAAATTATGGCAAACACATTTCAGTATTTACAAAATTAAAGGGGCATAACAAGTATATTTTAAAAGCTAACTGCCAATGCCACGTTATTTATAATGCTGCGAAACATGCCTCTAAGAAACTATCGCTTGACTTAGAAACGCTTGTTAGTAAAATCTATTCAGAATTTAGCTGTAGCACTGTTCACAGTCGGAAAGAATTTTCAAGACAGAATTGCATGACATTATGCAAAGCTTAAAACAAAATTAGAAAATCGACTAATTGAACAACTTTTTCGGTTCAAAAGCAAAACGCTGCATTGCCAAAAATTTACCAAAATCTTAGAGAAAAATTCATCTCTGAGTGTAAGGGCGCATACGAAAGGGCAATTAGCTATATAAATGAATATTACTGCATTGATTCTAATCCCACGCAATATTTGTCATGCTTAAATATAAAAAAAAGAAAACTTGATTACCGTTCTGTATTAAAACTAGCTGACGTTTTAAATGTTCCTCATTAGTATGATGAAATCGATCTCATCAACGGTTGCCTGGACACTTTAAATAACAACGATGTTACTAAGATCGGATGAAAAGTCAAATCTTTGTCCCGAAGTTAGTTTTTCCGTCACTTTTTATCTTGTGTTTACCTAAACCCTTTCTTCATGTTGGCAACCGTGGCTTTGTGCCACACTTGAAAGACGTAAAAATCTTCTAACCAAGAAAAACGGCAAGGGTCATTTGACCCCATACAGTAAAAATGTAGATTTTGTTCTAGTAAATCATTTAAAAGTGCTAATCAATCAGTGAAAAAATATTAAAACTCAAATATAACCATATTACGTGTTTTATTTATTAACAAAAAGTTTTTTATTTCTTTCTACAATCATGACAAATAATTGCTTTTGACTGATTACATTTTCCACATAATGGATTTTTACAAATATCGCACTCATAACTGGATTTATTATTACAGCTAGAAATATAACAGTGACGTCTTTTACCTGTACGTCTTTTACCTGTACCTACAGCTGAAGGCTGCATCGGTATTGGTGGTTGTATTGAAGTACTAGCGGATTCTTCCGACATGTTGCTGAGTTCGAGAGTCAACTGTGGTAAAAAGGCCCGTCTACGCACTTGCTTGTTTGCCATTTCCTAGGTGGCGCAAAAGTAATCCTCCTATCAGAAAATGCTATAAATTTTGCGATTGGCCCCTAATGTCAGTTCTGTTTTGACATTTGTGTAGTAAACACATGCGAAATACACGTTAATAAACAATGTTACGCTACACTGCTCCAGAACGCGGAATATTGGTGACTTTTTATTTGAGCAATAATCGGTCGGTGACTTTGGCACAACGTGAATTTCGTCGCAGATTTCCTAGTCATCCAACGCCTACTGGTGAGACCCTGCGACGTTTAGCCACTCGCCTCGAAGAGACTGGCACAACACGAGATGCTGCCAGGCGTGGCAGACCCCGGAGTAGCCGTTCTGCAGAGAATATTGCTGCTGTAGCCGAAGATGTCATGGAAGCGCCGTCGACATCGACCAGACGACGTGCCACGCAAATGGGTATCAGTCGACGGTTTTTGTAGCGAATTTTGGTACAAGATTTGAGGATGTTACCGTACAAAGTCCAGACGGTGCATCAGCTGTTAGCTGCTGACCGCCAATCGCGTCTAACATACGCTCAAGCCATCCTTAATCACCACCAAGAGGAAGATGATTTTTCATCAAAAATAATCATGAGTGATGAGGCTAAGATGGAAATGGCATCTTAGCGGGTACGTAAATAAGCAAAACTTACGTTTTTGGGGCACTGAAAATCCGCGTGTAACCCACGAAGAGCCCTTACACCCGCTCAAAGTCACTGTATGGTGTGCTGTTTTCGCTGGAGGAGTTCAAACGGTTACTGTGAATGGTGAGCGCTACAGAGCAATGATCAACGAGTTCTTTTTGCCGCAACTTGATGAATTGGGATTGGAAAACATGTGGTTCCAACAGGACGGTGCAACGGCACACACTGCACGTGCCACAACCGATATGCTGAAGGATGCATTTCCCGGGCGCTTAATCTCCCGTTTTGGCGATTTGCACTGGCCAGCAAGATCGCCTGATTTGACCGCTCCAGACTTCTTTTTGTGGGGATTTTTGAAGTCGCGGATTTATGTCAACAAGCCTCAGACTCTTGCAGCTCTTAAAGACAATATCCGTCAAGAATGTGAGGACCTATCGCCGGAAGTTTTGGTGATGGAAAATGCCATAAAAAAGGCCTCAAATGACAATCAACTGTGGCGGCGGCCATTTACATGACATCATATTCTCGACTTGATGTAAAAAAAATTAAAGGACCAAATAAAAATAATCCACAAGAAGAATCAAAGTTTTTAATTTTTTTTGAAATTACAGCCAAAAAACATCGGAAGGTTATTTTTGCGCCACCTTGTACATAAACATTGATCCACCAAATAGTCCCGTTTGCATGTTTTTCCAATATAAAATCAAACAAACGCATATCCTCACGGGTCAACTTGGCCGCAAAAAGAAGAAAATAGATGATATATGCTATAAGCATTGACTTTCTGCGAGAGGTAATCTGTGGCATTGCGAGTGGGTCATATTATTTGCTTTTTTTTTCAAATACCCGCGATTTTGACAGGTGAATTATTTCTTGATTTATAAAAAAACTGGTGTTTCCTAGTGGGAAAAGTGTAATTTAGATGTCTCGACTTGGTGATAGCGAAATATTAGGGATTTTACAATCTTTACCGGAAGATCAATCAGATGGTGAGGGTGAAGATAATGAGGGTGAAGATGTGGAGTTACAAATTGTTCCCGAAGAAGTTGCAAATATTCCCGAACCATGTTCATCTATTAGTGACGAATCAGATGACAGTAATCCACTGGGTAATTACTTTTTACTATTATGTGAGGTTATGTGTGTTGATTATTTTATTATTATTAAGCTGATGTGCAATATCAAGCCCGAAATAGGGGACTAGGTCTTCAAAGGCGTGCACGTGGTCCCGTGGAATGCGAGGCTCGAGAAACGTTGAGTAAATAGTATAGTACGTCTAAACATTTTGACTGAACATCCTGGACCGACTCCGTACGCACAAAGAGCAATTGGTGATACGTTTGTGAGTGCTTGGAGGCTCTTGATTGACGATTATATTCTGCGTCATATCAAACTATGTACAGAATCTGAAGCTAAGCGAGTACTTGGTCATTCAAACTGGTCGATCTCTGTTGAAGAACTGGATAAATTCATCTCAATTTTATATGTCAGAGGTGCGTATGATGCTAAAAATATTTCTATAGTTGATTTGTGGAGTAAGACTTGGGGTATACCTTTTTTTTTCTAAAACTATGTCAAGAGATCGGTTCAAAGAGATAATGAGATATTCAAGATTCGATTTGCGATCTGAAAGATCTTCAAGATGCAAACAGATAAGTTTGCACTTATTTCTCAGGTGTGGAAACGTTTTACAGAAAACTGTATATCTTGCTACAAGCCAGGTGAAAATCTGACTGTTGATGAACAACTGTTTTCAACTAAAGTAAGATGTGCATTTATTCAATATATGTCGAACAAGCCAGATAAATTTGGAATAAAATTTTGGCTGTGCGCAGATAAGAATTCAAAATATCTTTTGAATGCCTCGCCTTATTTGGGCAGAGATGAAACTCGTCCTGAAAATCAGAGTCTTGGAGAACATGTGGTCATGAGTCTAGTAGAACCGTTTGTCAATAAAGGTCGAAATGTGACAACTGACAATTTTTTTTACATCTGTTTATTTAGCCAGAAACTTACTTTCCAAACGAACAACAGTAGTGGGGGCACTGTAAATAAATAAAAAAACATATGATAATGAAAGAAAAGCAATTGGTCTTATGATTTTCACGTTCGATCTGTTCCAAATCCCTGACTCAACCGAAACTGGCTGGTACAAGACCAAGATATCGGAATATGTCCCCAACCCCATGCGGTGTCGACATTGTCAACTACTTGGACGTACTAAAAAATGGCGTAAACGTGGCCCTTCTTGTGAAATATGTAATCTCCCACCTCACGACAACATTCGCACTGCACACACACGCTGTGCGCAAATTGCCTCGGACCCCACCCCTCGTCCTCAAAAACTTGTACAAAATATGTGCAAAGCAAAGAAACGCTAGAAATTAATACAAAAAACAAGTGCGCCTTAGCCGAAGCTAGGCGCATCCAAAAGAGAACGAAACCCAATCGGTTACTCCATAACTTCTAATCTTTACTCTGATAAAGTCAAACGCACTTCTCCTGAAACAAATACCTCTTTACCGTCTTCATCGTCCTCTTCCATTGAACAAACAACTCTAAACAAAGATAAGAGCTTCGCCCAAAACGAATCTACCTTAAAATTAAATAAAAAAAAACTCAAAAATTACGCAAAATTCTTCTAAAATGGATTCAAAGTTCATTTCAAATACATCCAAAGAAAACAATGCTGTTAATCCAATTTCGACTCGAAGAGTCGATCTAACAAAAGATAACGAAATAACTCAAACTTCATTTTCTCACTCAATAGAAAATTATAATAACAACAAACACTTTATTCAATCAATAAACATATCCAACTTAAATAACACAAACACATACAAAACCGATACCCATCAAAATCTTTTCCTCCCAACAACGAAACAGCAAACTATGAACATCGACGATGATGAAAACCCATAATAAAACCAATGACACCCCCACAACCCGCCCTTCGACCGGTGACGGGAGCCCCGGGTGACGGCGCGGAACTTCTATTACATCAGGTGGTGTTCCGTATCCTGCCTGTACATTAAATTGTACTGGTAAGCAGACTGACTCCACTCCGTCTACCCAATTTATTAGATACCTCTAGGACACGGGGCCATCAGTATCCACTACGGTATTGAGCGCTGCCGTTGGCCTTTTGGTTCATCCGCCGCCATCTCTGTTCAAGGGGCCTGACTAACCCTTGAAATTCCTAGAAAACCTGTTGTAAGAATATGTCGAAGCAGATTGTCTAGGTTCGCCTGGGACAGCAGGCCGAGTATTCATTCCGCGCCATTCTGACCTGGCTGTTTATAGTGTTGCTATTTTTCGTCGTGTTATCAACACTCGCGCTTATCGTTAAGCAAGTCAAATCCGGTTGGATGAGCCCAGTACCCGATGGTTACCACTTGGAGGTCGAAAATAAGCACTTGATGTGTAGTCAGAGTTCAAACACTGGGCATTGCCAAGTTAAAGCCAATCAGAGTCTACCCTCGTTCTACAATACCCAACCATCAAAGAATCTTAAATGCTAGCTTTTAACTAAACCCTATGAAAAACTCTCATGAGTTTATATACATTTCCTATCTCCCTGTGTGAGCTTAACTCTAACCTCCCATGAATGTCTATAAATCTTAAGCGACTACCCTAAAGTCCCCTAATCCACATGCTTCTTCTTTTTCATTTTCAAATAAAATACCGAAACAGAGACCCTATCTCCGTTTAACATAGTTATTTCCCCAACTAGAGGACAGTAATTCTTCTGGAAATTAAGTGCATCTGCAGATATACCATACAAGGCCTACCTCACACAATCTTCCTTTTGCAACCCATACTGCACATCTGCTTTGTGGCGATGTCATCATTTATAACTGGAAAAAATATTCTTCCAAAATTTGCCCACTCACCAGCAGGAGCCACATACATCTCACGGCTAGATATCATCTGTCCAATGAACAAATGGCACCATTCATCCTTGGAGAATATCATTGAATGGAATCTAATGGACTACCATGTGGAAATTAATTTATTACTCACAGGTTCACCATTGATTGGGTGGACAATTCCTCCATGTTGTTGCATTATTAAGTGCTTTTTCTGGAGCAAAAAAAAAAAACAAAAAACTCCAATTGCCTTGGTACATTATCACAGTTGGATCATATCCTATGTCTCAATTACCCCTTTCAATCTCCGTCTAAAAATCCTTTGCCATACCACACAACCTGCTGTAGAAGCAAGGGTGCCTTCTATCTAGGATCACAATTATCATTGTGACCAAAAGTAATTTATTGCCATTCAGACAATTTTCGACATCGTCATGAGGACATTCGTGTACCTTCCTGTTGTGGGTTTTATCTCTTTATGTATATAGGCGTTCACAGAAGAGATACTATTCGAAGAGGATGGTAGTACGTTTTGAAGAATTTGTGGTAAGGACGTCAAAAAAATAAATTGCTGTTACACTCTTACACAGGCAGTGTACTCAGTTAATTGGAAAACCCTCAAGAATGTTGCTTCAATCGTCACAAGTTGTCTGGTAGTTGCGGCTTCAACTCTTGGTTACTTGATTTTTTTTTTCTTAGAAGCCGAACGAAGAAGGTACTTTCGTTGCCATAGCCGACTTTTGGGATAAAGGTATGATTGTAGAGTGAGTGGCTCAAGTCGACCAGACTTTTATATTAGTAGAGATGGAATTAGCTGCTTTACTTTAATTGATGAAGAAATTTGTGTGGTGGAAAAATAAGTACACCTCAAGATGTCCTTATGGAGGAAATATCTTACTTCTGATGTATGCACCTTTACGGTATGGAATCGGTGATCAATTGGGGCGTTCATTTGTACGTAACACCAAATAACCATAGAAATGGTCATTCAAGCTTAAAATCTTAAATTACGAAAATACAGCTTTTGTAAAATGCAGCCCATATAAACCCTCATACTTGCAAGTGCCGTATGTTTTTTTTTTTTGCATGCGTGCGTTTGCATTGGTAATAACCGATGAATAGCGGGCCGTATTGAATAAAAATTATCATAAGGCCATAACACCTATGACAAGTTGTATTGGATAATTTTTTATATCGAACCTTTACTTCAGTTCCCTGCTTAGTTTGTCGTCGGAATTGTGTTTTTTATGTCTGTCTGTGATAATGGATAGGAAATTTAGAGTGGAAGTGTGTAATATCCATTGGTTAAAGTCAAATCCTTTTCGCCTTATGTCCAAAGTTCCAAATACAAACCATCTGTTTTGGCACTAGGTGAAACACAGCTGGGGCCAAATTCTGACTAATCAGAATTAATCCTGCCTGGATATAACTTAGTGCCATTATTCTTTTTTCACCTCGGTCTCGCCATATTATATACTTAGTGACGTAGCCTACCAAATTCGAACTCAATACGGCCAATGTTCCAATCCGGAATTTAATTTTATATGGCTGAAATTTCATGTCTGTAGGCATTTAATTAACCATTGTTTCACTTATAAAAGCCCAATCCTTGACAGTAATTCAACTTTTAACGAATTTGATGCGCTGTCAGACACCATCTCTAGAATTGTATCTCTGCATCCTCACACTGAAATCGTCATTGCGGGCGATTTCAATGTACACAATTCTACGTGGCTTCAATATTCTGCACAGACAATACCCAAAGGAAGGTATGTTGGGATCTTTGCTGAGGTAAATAACCTAACCCCGCTTGTAAATGACCCGACACACATACCGGATGTTTACAGTCAAGCCGCCAACACCATGGACCTGAACCTAGAGGCGATAATACATTGAGGGTGTATTTATCAGGGTGAGAGGCTGTTTCTAACCTCTCACCCTGATAAATACACCCTCAATGTATTATCAGGGTGAGAGTATGTATTTATCAGGGTGAGAGGCTGTTTCTAATCCCTCACCCTGATATATACACCCTCAATGTATTATCGCCTCTAGGTTCGTCAGACCATTGTGTCATTTCATCGAATTTCTCGTACTCCAACCGCAGAGTTAAACAACAAATTCCCATAAAGGCTGTATGACATTAAACCGTTTTTTTTTTTATGAATTTTATCTGGTCCCTATGTTTTCTCGATAGTGACTTGGATGCTGCTGCTGATATGATATCAAACATCATTCTCCTTGGTATGCGATCTTTTATTCCCAACACAATAAAAAGTATCCGACCAAAGGCAAAAGGGTGCTATGACTTGAGCTGCAAAGAAGCTAGCAGGTTGAGAGAGACAAACTTTCGGTTATACAAAACCAATCCAACAGAGGAAAACCGAAAAAATTCAAACAAGCCAGAAGTGACCGAATTCCCATTTAAAACGTGCCAAAATCCTATACGACCAAAAGTTGAGGCAAAAAATTCTACAATGTCCCAGATGTAGTAAAAAAATTTTGACATTTGTCAAAAATAGAAAAAGTTCGGCCTCATCATTAGTTCCGACGCTCATTCACAATGACATTCCATCTGTCAGCTCTTTAGACAAAGCCAATCTGGTTGCTGCGCATGTCGCAGCCAGTTCTAGATTGCCAGATTGTGCCCAGTCTTCTCCTGTAGTTGAGAACGTAAATCATTCTATGGGACAAGTTCACTTTCGTACTCGTACAGTTGCAAGAGTTTTATTTGATATTAGCATTCACAAGTCCGCTGGTCCAGATGGTATTTCCTCCAGTATTCTGAAGAGGTGATCTTCTACGCTAGCAAAACCACTGCGTAAGCTTTTCTATCTATCCTATTCATAAGGTCTCTTTCCAAGCAGATGGAAAACTGAATTTGTCTAGCCTATACTAAAAAAAGGCGAATCTTCTTCTCTCTCCAACTACCGACCAATTGCACTTACGTCGCTTCTTTCCAAGGTCATGGAAACGCTGATAAATCGTCAACTTATGAAATATCTCGAAACACGAAAACTTCTTAATGACCAGCAGTATGGTTTTCGCAGCAACAGGTCCACTGGTGATTTGATGACATATCTCACCGAAAAATGGAACCAATCAATCCACCATGGTGAAGAAAGTAAGATTGTTGCTCTTGATATTTTAAAAGCCTTTGACAGTTGAAAATGTTTTGTCGAAAATGCGTGCATTTGGAATCGATGAAAAACTTCTTCTATGGATTAGAAATTATCTTTCGAAACGTTCAATTCAAGTTGCTCTGGACGGATTCAAGTCTGCAACTCACGAAATAAATGTCCCTCAAGGCTCAGTTTCGTCTCCGACTCTCCGCGGTGTAGTGGTAATGTGTTCGTCTGTTGAGTGGAAGGTTGCGCGTTCAATCCCAACCAAAATCCATTTCACTTTTATTTAAAAGAAATAAAAAGGTCGGTGTAATACCTAAAAGTATGCACACAATCTTAAATTTCTTCAAATATAACGAACACAAGAAAAAGTGACTCCCTCAAGCTAGTTCGGACACCACCCATGGAGTTTAAGTCTCCACTACATCCAAAATCTTGCCTATCCTCCCTTTCTTCCCCTTCTCTTTCACTCGTACTATGGTAACATATAAAGGGTATTTATAACGCCTTGAGTACGTGTAAATTATAAAAAAAAAAATCATCAATGATCTCCTGTCTGCAATTTATAATCCAATTCACTAAATCGCTGATTACAGTACTCTCAGCTTCTCATATTCGTTTTCAGGTCCACGTCCCACATCTTCGAACGTGGAATCTAATCGAAAACAAGTGTGAAGCTCATAGAATTCCGACCTTGACAGCATCATCAAATGGGGTAAGTCTAACAGAGTAGAATTCAATGATTCCAAAACACAATGTTGTGATCTGTCATTAAAGCAAAGCCAAAATCTAGAGCCATTATCCATGAACGACACTTAAGTCGAAGAAACTGAAAACTTTCCATATACTAGGTATGTGTGTTAATAAAGACTTACTTTGGAATAACCACATATTCCAAGTCGCTAAAAACGCAGCGAAATGTCTAGGTTTCCTTAATCGATGTAAAAAATATTTCACCCCTTCTGATCTGGCCACAATATATAAAGCGTTTATACGCCCTAAATTTGAGTTTAACGCCCACATCTGCGGTCGGGTGCACCAAAAACTACATTGCATCTCCTAGACTAAATTCAAACGCGTGCGAAAAAACTTATAGGAGACATTAGAATATCGAACTCTTTAGATTCGCTTTAGCACCGTCGAAATATCTCCTGCCTTACATGGTTTTATCGCTATTTTAACAACCAATAGTCAAATGAAATAGCCAGTTGCATTCATCCCATTCAACAATTCAGCCGCAATACTCGTTACGCTATGAATGCAAATATGTTTACCCCCAAGCCTTTCTTCGGACGAACGCTGAAATGTAGAGATTCGTACATAGACCGAACAACACGAATGTGGAATGCTCTACCGACCTCTGTTTTTCCATTCCATTATAACTTACGGGCATTTAAAACCAATGTGCCTCGGTATCTGCTTTCTTTTTATCCAGAATTTCCTTAACGCCCGCACTGTGCTAAAACATATAATGGGTATTCACACCCCCTTGAGTGAGCGTAAATTATAAAAAAAAATACGTAAACCAAAATAGTGATAACTAATAAAGAACTCATTGACACCCACCATTTTAAGCCCATCATAGGATGAACCTGGGTAACAACCTGTGTAATCTGATTTTTTTTTATCACCAAAATTACAAGGTGCTATGTCTAGTAAGCGAAGGTTCTAAATGATAAAAAAGACTTAAATTGTGTTCACTTGATTGATTGATTCTCTAGCTTTGATGGCCGGCTTCAAACTAGTAATCAAATATTATATGCTCCACATTTTTCGAGGGAGATTGTCTCCTGTGAGCCATATTGGGAAGTGCTACATACTAGGAATCCAAAAGTATGGTTCCGATACGCATATCGTTGCAGTTAAGCTTGGGGCAAATGAAAACGTTGATGTTTTTTTTTAGACTTCAAAAAAGTTGTAGTCCTGCTCTTTCCTGTAGGAACATCACACTAATGTTTTTCGTTTAATTCATTCTCTTTCAGATTTAGTAGGAGGTTCTCAACAGAAAACTTAGAAAGCTTTGGATAATTTGGAGAGCTCTAAGCACTTTGTGGCTTCATCCACTTCCCCAAGGTCTTAATTAGGACGTCTGATGCTATTATGTCTGATGCTAAACTTAATTACATACATTTCTGACATTCAGGAAATACAATGTGATGGGCCAGACAAAAGTAGGATAAGAAACTGTGACAGGCACAGTAGGGGAAAGTCATGTACCTTGGAACGATTATACCTCGGAACGATTGCTGTTTTTTAAATTTTTATCTAATTCTAAGAAAAAGGTTCCACAACGTCTGAAGGGCATTCATGTTGCAGCTTGTTTCGTTCTGTCATCATACTCGGTTAGCGACGGACGTGCAAAAAAACAAGAAAATCCGGTTTTCGCACACTAAAAGTTTTTTTCAACCATTTTTGTGAAACGTGTAGTACAGCTGAGAGCATCTGGAATCGAATTATTGCGCTTTTGGTGAATAAGTCATAGTATTGTGTTGGTGAATAAGAAACGGTAAGCCCGATTTAGTGCGAATTTACAAGATTAAAGTGATTAAAGAAGAAATATCGATGTTTTGTACCTTGGAACGGCACTTGAATTGTACCTTGGACCGTTCCAAGGTACAATCACATTACTAAAAACAAAATGAGATTTTATTTCGCCATGACTCATCTACTTTTTTTCTTTCATTGCCGCAGTCTGAATATGCCTCGCAGCAAGGAAGGTGTTAAAAGAACTCCTTTCGATGAAAATGCCTTACAGGAAGCTATCAACGATGTTCTCTACAATAAGGAAACAATCGGCAGAGCTGCAAAAGACCACGGTATTTCCAAAACAACTTTGTTTCGTCATCTTCAAATGCATCGGAAATCTGGCGATGCAACGTTCAAAGACCATTCAGAAATTGCACACAAAAAAGTGCTTAATGATGAAGAAGAACTTGCCTTGGTTGAATACCTTACCACAGCAGCAAAGCTGCATTATGGATTATCGAAAATTGCTACAACCAAATTGGCCTTTAGTTTTGCAAAAGCAAATGAAAAAATTCTTCCGGAGTCGTGGATAAAGAACGAAGCAGCTGGCAAAGAGTGGATGATTGGCTTTCTTAAACGGCACCAAACTTTATCACTCAGAAAGCCAGAGTCGATCAGCCTTTCCAGATCAACCAGTTTTAACCGCTGCAATGTGGGACAATTTTTTACCAATTTGGAAGATTGCTATTCCCGTTTTAAATTTGACCCAAGTAGAATTTTCAATCTTGACGAAACTGGAAATTCAACGGTTCACGTCCCACCGAAAGTTTTAGCTGCCAAAGGTGAAAAACAAATAGGAAGCATGACCTCGGGAGAAAAAGGAATAAATGTCACTATGGTCGCGGCTATTAATGCATTATTAAATCATGTTCCGCCGATGTTGATATTCCCCAGAGTTCATTTCAAGGAACATATGCTTATCTAACGGTGCTCCAGCAGGGTGTATTGGTGGTGCTAATCCTTCCGGCTGGTCAAACGAGCAACTGTTTATTGAGTTCTTCGTACATTTTATAGCACATTCAAAGCCAACTCCAGATGAACAAGTTTTGCTTATAATGGACAACCATGATAGCCACATATCTCTGCAGGCCATTGATCTCGCCAGAAAACATGGAGTTGTTCTTTTGACTTCCCACAAAATGCAGCCTCTGGATAGAACGGTATTTGGACCGTACAAAACTTACTACAACAAAGCCGCGAGTGAATGGATGCTGAACAACCCAGGAAAACCAATGTCAATTTACATTGTAGCACAAATTGTCGGCCAGGCTTATCCGAAAGCATTCAATCAGCAAAACATCGTTAAAGGATTTGAAGTAACAGGAATATATCCCTTCAATCACGATATTTTCAGCGAAGATGAATTCCTTAGTAGCTTCGTAACGGATCGACCATGTCCTGAAAAACCAGCTGCTATGCCCACCGAAAATGCAAATGACCTTATAATTGCAGATGAACAAAGACCAGGAACATCCACAGCGACCTCTGCAGTATTAGTTCCTTCGATAAATTTCGTATCACCAGAGCAAATAAGGCCATTTCCAAAAGCAGCACCAAGAAAGGATCCTATTGCACGTGGAAGAAAGAGGGGAAGAACTATGATTCTTACGGACACTCCTGAGAAGGAAGAAATTGCTGCAGGAAGCTCGAAAGTCAAGACCACTAAAAAGCCAAATTCAGCGAAGAAAAAAGTTTTGAATGAGTCCTTAGACGATGATGAAACTTTTGAGCTGCCGGTGATTCCACGAATTCCTAAATTCAGACATGCGAAAGCAAATACCACGCCAATAGAAAATAGGAGCGACGAGGACTTCAGCGGTGATGATGAAATGACCATCAAAGAAATTTTCCAGTTAGCAAGAGGCAAGAAGGTTTAAGAACGAACTTTTCTTGTGTACCTAAGTCAACCTGAATTTCTACAATTTATTTTTACTAATTTTTTATTTTTTGTTGTTTTGTTTTGAACTTAATTTTAAATAATAAAGCTGGAGTTATGTTTGTTTTCTAAAGATCTGAGACTTTTATCTTTACCGTACCAAGGTACACACCCCCTTGCTCCAAGGTACATTACCTAAGTGTACCTTGGAACGATGGCAAACTCAATTAATTTTAATGTTTAACTTAAAAACTATGCACTTCAACAATAAGTTCAAACCTTTTTTAGTTAGATAAAATGTTTTTGTTGCTGCGTGAATTCTTTTTTTTTACCACAGGTTAAGAAGTAAAAGAGAAAAATGCTATATCATTGGAATCGTTCCGAGGTACACGACCTTCCCCTACGTGTTATGGTGAGCAGAAACTGCGACTTTTTGAATGTGGATTTGCTCTGATGTGCAAGATTTCTCGCGTCCACCAGCAAGCGAACCTAGGTTTGATGAAGAATGCGGAATTATGCTCGTAGCCGAGAATGAGGCCTACAAGCTTAATCTGAATGTGTGGAAGCAAGCTACCATTGAGCTTTATAGCCAAAAAATGGATGGAAGGATACCGAAAGAAGAAAAAAGAGCAAGAAATTCCGCTGATATATAGATATGCCACTCCAAGCATAATTTCGCAAGTTTTACCAACGTGTAAAACGTCAAAGCGACGGATACAAGACTCGAACAGAAACGTGTCGAGATGAACAAGGGATTATCATAAGTTGATTCAAAGTCATTGCTGGGAATATGGAAGTAAAACTTCTCCAACCATTCCAAATAATAATTTTTGAGTCTTTTTATAGGGACACCTAGCATAGTCGTCTTACGTACTAATTAAGAATTCACTCCTCCCAGTTTAAACTCCTGAGATTTACATCATTCGAACCTTTTTCCGATGAAAAGCTTTTATTATTACACCATTCCACCCCTTAGAATATAGCCTACCGCATCCATTCATTGACTTGCAGTCTGCACGGCAGGTATAGGCGAATAGATGCTCATATTTGCAGCTTTTGTTTTCCGCCCTCCACCATATTGGTTAAGCGTTATTTGTAGGAACATTTTTTTTAATTTAATCGAAGCTATGTACGGGTATACACATGATTAATCCTTAAATCAGAAAACAGCAGCATTCAAGTGCTTGAAAAAAATATCTAATCACCACTTCAATTCGGGCTTAAACCCACACCACCAGTCACATATTTGAACCAAACAAGCACATGCTAAGAACGTGAACACTTTGTGATGCAGAAGTTTCATGACAACCGTGCTAAAATTCTCTAAAAAAAAGGACTGGCGCTCGCATACATCACATACTTGGCCCAAGTGGATAAAGTTTACGATTCCCATCGTAGGGCTCGTATGGTGAGGCGCACATCGCTGTGCGGTCACATCCATGTTCCAGATGGCCCAGTTACAGCAACTTCCCGACAATTGTCACGAGCATGACTTAAACGAAACATACACATACTCATGGATATAAAGGATTGGAGCGAGGTTGGCTGGCTAGGGATTGGGACTACTATGACTATATCGGATGACCAAACAAATAAACTGCAAAGTGGACATGATGAAGCCATTCGTTGCACACTGTATTCCTCAGTGTCCTCGATTATATCCTTCGTTCATACACAACCAATATTAGACGACCGCTATGAAGCTCTTCATCTAGATGCGATGCGTCCCGGCTTGCCGTTGGGAAACGATTAGGCCAACGTGACGAGCACTAGAAATTTCATTTAGAGTTCTTCAATGAGCTGTGTAAGAGCACAAAACGAGAGAACCGAAACAAGGACACGGCATCTGTGTTGAGTCGGCAGTATTGTAGTAGAATGATTCGCATAAAAAAACACATTATAGGCGTGCTTACGCGAAAGGACATATATTTCAAAACGAGTCGATCCGACACATACAATCCGGATATGGAACGTGATATCTCTGGGTATCCTTTTTTTTTCCTCATATTTTGTTGCCTCCTCAGATAGTGTCTAAGGAGGGTAGCGCAATGTACATATTCAGTTTGTTGGTAGTCACGTATATACACAATAGATATGAGATGATTCCTGAGGGTATCTTGCATATTAATGATCCGATTATGATATCATACGATGGAGTTGGTAAGGATAGCATACCCCAACAGAGATAAGTGGTCTCCATTGGGAGTTAAACTGAGTAAATTTGATTATAATCAACTCATTGATGTCCTTCGGGAAAGATGATGGAAAATTGCAAAGAGATAGTCGAAAACTGCATTAATTAGTTTTGAATAGTTATATCGTCTGTAGTTCTTCGTTTATCGGGGGGATATTTAATTTTATCAATTGTTGTAATTAGGGATGTCCCTCCCCCCACATTCAAAATTGCTATACAAGTTCATTTTCTCGTAAATCACAATCGCACTTATGAGGGCAGTCGCTTCGATAATTAGCTTGCAGATCTGTACTTTATATGCATTTAGCAAACAATTTAATTTACAAAAGTGTATCTTTGAAGTGGAAATGAAAAGAAAAACAAAAAAGGCGTGAAATGAAACCGAACAGTTAACTTGAAATAATTTCCATCGATGTATAGATGTACGTAGTTTCGAACTCAACAGCACACTCAACATTTACGAAATCGGAATTTATTTTCATTTTGATTCTGTGTATCATAATTTTTTTTTTGCTTTTCTTAATGTATGGCCGAAAATTGGTATTTATTGATAAATAGATCCGTGGTGTTTGGATTTGATCTTAATGTAATGATTTAAGCGATAATGATGTGAGCAAGCAATTACCGTCACCCCATGATATGTGAAATCAAATTACAAAAATCCAAGGTTAACTATTCATGTAGCAGCTACCCCATACTGCTTCGGTCGTGTGTCGGTAGAGTGCACTTATGAATTAGAACGCGGGTGACTTTCAAGCAATATGGAATAATCCTTAAACTGGTTCAATCTTCGTTGTCGTCTCGAAATTAAGGACTAAGATTCGAAGACTTTCTTAGCTAGATGATTATCTACTGTTCATTTGCTTTCTTAAGTCGAGGCACTGTATACTCGACCATTTACCATTTGTACAACAGCGTATCCGCGGTTTAGTAAGTAGCTCGCTTCTTGGTTGGAAGGTTGGTATTGAACTCGGCTTAAATAAATGAAAGCATAATTACAAGAAAAAACAAGAAAAATCTTTAGATACTCGTCTACAGTCCGGAATGAACCTGGGCCTCAACCAACATGCCTCTCCAATTAGCCCGGTCCTTAGCTAATTGCCTCCAGTTGCGCACTCCAAGTTGGTTGAGGTCGGTTTTTACTTGTGCGCGCAAATTAAGGCGAGGTCTTCCTCTACTGCGTCCGACTACTGGCTGGGATTCGAAGACTCTGCGAGCCGGAGTATTGGTGTACATTCGTTCTACATGTCCAAGCGATCTTTAACGTCCAATGCGGAGATTTTTGACCAGGGGCATGTCGCTGTACAGCTCGTATAGTTCTTGGTTAAATCATCGTCTCCATAGCCTGCCAATGCAAACTGGTACGAAGATTTTTTGAAGAATTTTCCTCTCAAATCGACCAAGGATTTCTCCATCTGCTTTTGAGATGGTCCATGCTATAGCGACGAAGAACATGATTGGGATGATCAGAGTCTTATATAAGATCTCCCTAGTAGTTCGAGTGAGGACTAGCTACCACGGAATTTCTTTCTTAGCCCGAAGAAACAGCGGTCGAAAAGAGTAATTCTTCGATTAATTTCTGACGAGATGTAGTTGGAGTGTCTCCTTTTTTGTGGATCGGGCAAACGATGCTGAAGTTCCATTCTTCAGGCATACTTTCTTCCGACCAGATTAGGCTTATGAGTTGGTGGATGTTTCTTACCAAGTCATCTCCACCGGCTTTATATAGCTTGGCGGGAAGGCAGTCATTTCCGCCAGCCTTATTAAGCTTGAGTTTGGATATTGCTATCCTCACTTCACTCAGGTCGGGTGGTTGGCAGTTTTCGCTGTCTTTGCCAATACTGAATGGTTCGTTCGTGGAATGTTGTTCGTCATCTCCGTTTAACAGTCTGCAGAAGTGGTTCTTTCATATCATCAGCATCGACGGTGTCTCAACTACGATATTTCCTTATTCATCTCGACTGGATTCTGTGCGAGAATTGTATCCTTGGCTTTGTCGTCTTACACTTTGGTGAAACTTGCGAACATCTTTCCTGGAGTGGCACCTCTCTATATCCCCGATCACGCGCTGTTCTTCCTCTTTTTTCTTTTTTTAAAAAGCCGGTGTTCTTACCTTCTTCTCTGCCTTTAGAGCTCAATGGCAGCTCTCGTCTTTACCTGCAGCTTAGTCTTGTATGCCTCGATCTTGGCTGCGAGCAACTGTCGGAATTCCTCATCAAACCAGGGGTTTCTTGGTGGTGGACGCGAGAAACCTAGCACATCAGTTGCGGGTGATCTAATGGCATGTTGCCATCGTTGCCATTGTTCTTCGACATTCGATGCTGGTGGTGTGGTGTTAATCGATAGGTTTATAGATACGCATTGCGCGAAGGTCTTGGCGGTCTCTTGCGATTGCAGTCTTTCGACATTAAATGTTTTCACAGTATATGTGGATTTTTGTAGCGTGGTGGATATCCGCATTCTAACCCTGGCGGCAACAAGGTGGTGGTCCGAGTCGATGTTAGCTCCTCGGAATATTCGGACATCCAAAATACTGTATGCGTAGAACATTTCACAGTTGTTCATCCTCTTTGTGCCCCGCCCATCCCATCGTATTTCCTGGATGGAAGGAATGTCTGCTTTGTAGCAGCTGAGGGCTTCCCCTAGTTGGTCGCTTGCACCTCTGCCGTTTAATGTTCTCACATTCCAGGTGCAGATACGAACGTCGTTGTCCTTTTTTCGTTTAGCTTCGTAACAATTTATTTTTTCCATGGTAGGGTGGTTAACCCAGGACACGGGGCCATCAGTATCCACTACGGGATAGAGCGCTGCCGTTGGCCTTTCGGTTTATCCGCCACCATTCTATTTTCAAGGGGCCTGACTAACCCTAGAAATTCCTAGACAATCTCTTCTCCGAATATATCGATGCAGCTTGTCTAGGTTCGCCTGGGACAGCAGGCTGTGTATTCATTCGTGTTATCAACACTCGCGCTTATCTTTTAGCAAGTCAAATCCGGTTCGGTGAGACCAGTGCCCGGTGGTTACCACTTGGAGGTTAAAAATAAGCACTTGATGTGTAGTCAGAGTTACAACCACTGGGCATTGCCAAGTTAAAGCCAATCAGAGTCTACCGTCGTTCTACTAGATTTACCGAACAGCATCTCTCCGAAAAGTAAGGTCTGACACATGCCATAGTATCTCTCTCTCTCTCTCTTTATTCGCCTTCTCATCGCCTCTTTTATAGATGGCCATATATAACTATTATTCCAGTAATCGGGCATGTTGTCCTCCATGTAGACTCTGTTGATAGCTTGGTCCATGGCGTCACCACCGTGTTAAGCTGGTTGGGTTTCTTGCCCCATCACGTTCTCCGGAGTGACATGCAGCCTATTGCACTGGGTGTTTGCATTGGTAGAGTGGGATTTCTCAGTCAATTGTTTTCAGTGGAGCCTGCCTATCTATGTTCCATTAAGGCAATCACTGTGAAGTCACTTTTTCTACACCATTCGTTAGATAGAAAAGCTCTGAATTTGTTATTACTAGGGAATAATCAGAGTTTACGTTTGCCACTCGGAATCAGTGTTTTTTTTTTGTGTGTGTTTAGAATTTGCGCGCACTCAAAGTGTTACGATTACGCTTAAATAGTTTGCAACAGTAAGAGCGTTTCAGAAGGGAAAGAAAGAGAGTTTTAGGAAAAATGTTGGATGTAGTGAAGACTTACTCCATGGGTGGTGTCCGTACTAGCTTCGGGGAGTCACTGTTTTTTTGTATTCGTTAAAGTCGAAGTACTTTAATGATGGTGTACATCCAAGATGTTGGATGTGCGATCTCTAAGCAAATGTTCGATTTGGTTTTCAATTCCAATATCAGGAGATCGCTAGGTTGCTTTGTGATCTTGAAGGCGAGGAAACCTAATGCAGATAATCACTGATGTGTTGTTATTGCTCAATAATAAGAGACAACCTTCTTGGTTCAAGTTAGTTTATTGACTGCTCGAGAGAATCCCCTGCTTCATGACTTTGTGTTATTGACACACACACATATATACTACTAATTGATAGTTTGACACATGTTAAAGATGTGCATATGCATTATATACAACATCTCCCTTTTTTCCATTTTAGGGTGACTTCACGCCGAACATAATTTAGAAAATTCAAGAAAACAATTTAATTAACATAATAAGAAATAAAGTAATTCGAAAGAAATAAGTAAATGTAGGTAACAAGATATTAAACATAAATTCAATAGATATGAGATTCATGTATGACTTATGTAACTATAATAACATATTTCATAGTGAGTGTTAAAGTCGGTAGATAAATGTTAAGGATAATTTTAATGCATTTTATTTTATTTATTTTTTAGCTTGCAGTGCTTAATATTGTAATGAGTTTTTGTCAAAAGATACTCAAAGGCATCATAGAGTTTATTCTACTTAGACTTTCATTTGCTGTGGTGTGCTCTATAGAAATCTGGTTTCTTGATTTCACGTCCATATTGTGTTTTATAATTCGTATTTGTCTGTGTTATGGGATCAGGTCTTGTAGAATTGGATTCAGTTGTGTTTGGTTTATTCTGTTCAAAATTAACATGTGAATCTAAAATATTGTGATGATCTAACATATCTGTATCTGTATCTCTAAAACAAGGTTTATTTAACGATTTTCTTAAATGTGACGTATTTCGTCGCATAAGTTCCTGCTCTTCATTCTTTATTATAAACGACCTAGGTGATCTGTGTTTCTCTACTATTTGGGCTGGTCTCCAAGACCTATCCACTCTATAAGTAACATTATCTCCTGGTTCAAAGGAAATCTCTTTTCGACTTCCATTGAAATCGTGAGTTTTCTTTTGATCACCTCTTGATATTTGATGTTTCTCATGTACATCTTCTAAAATTCGAGGAATTAACTGTAAACTATCTATGGGAAGTTTAGTTCTTAACTTTCTATTCATTAAAATCTCTGATGGCGAATATCCTAATCTCGGTACTATAGTGGATCTCTGCTCCAACAGAGCTGCATAGAAATCTTTACCCTGATCTTGAGTTTTTTTTATTAGCAATTTAGCTATATGCACCCCATTTTCAGGAAGTCCGTTTGATCTAGGGTATTTAGGACTTGAGTAAACAAATTCAAAATTCCATGCTTCAGCAAATTCCTTAAGTGCGAACGAATTCAATGGTTGGTTGTCTGAAACCACTGTTTCAGGGATGCCGTGTGTTGAAAAAAATCTGTTTGAGTACTGTAATAACATCTGTTGCCTTTTTGCCTTTAACCTGTTGTATTTCTAACCAATTAGAAAAATAATCAATCAGCACAAGGTACGTTTTTGCCCCAAGCTCAAATATATCTGTTCCCACTTTCTGAAACGGTCTTTGAGGAATCTCATAAGTTAGCAAAGAATGATTTCGATTGGCAGGTTGAAATTTTTCACACGTTTGGCATTTTCTAATAACATTCTCTATATCTCTGTACATTCTATTACAATGTCAGTTAGTCGGAAGTCTTTATCTGTCATCATTTCGTTGAGGTTGTGCTTTCCAATTACCACCTTAAAGAGGTTTCCCTCACCGATTTTCGAAATGATATCCTTGCACAAGTAAGAGTATTAATAAACTGTTATGAGAAGTTCTAAAATTTTAATTTCGGAATCGGCGTTAGCATAGACGTACTCTACTATGTGGCAAAACGTTTTACTTGTCACTGTCAAGTTAATAGTAGCTTTGGGTTCGGGGCCTTGAAATTGATGGGCCGTTAATGACAATTTTGCTTGTGCTGACCCAGTTTTTATCAAAGTGGATTTAGGAATTTACATATTATGGTAAATAGATTATTGCAAGCAGTGTTGAGGGAATATGTAATATGTGCAATTAATTACAGAGGGTCTCCGTTTTTTTTGTGGATCAGCTAAACGAATTTGAGGTTCTATTCTTTAAGCATACACTCGTCCGATCGAATTTAGCTAAAGAGGTGGTTAATGTTAACTTTCCCATAATTTCCTCCGGTCTTATGTAGCTCAACTCAACAGTCAACAACCGAGAGTGGTATCACCGACCATTACCCAACTCTTTACTCCGCAGATGATTTAACAACATCAGATAACCACATAGTCAGTACTTCATATATATGCAATGGCAGAGTAAATGAGCTCATTTAGGAAGCAGACTGGAATGAAGTCAGTAACGAAGAAGATGCCGAGAAGTTATATAATAAACTTGTCCGCAAACTAAATTATATTTATAAAAGATCAACTTACACAAAATCAACACAGAACAAAAGAAAAAATAGCCCCAGAACAACCCCTTACCTTATTGTTGAATGCATAAAAAAGGGATGAACTCTACAGAAGGTGGAAAAATAATAGAGGCATTAAAACCAATGAAGGAGAGTATAAAAGTTACAGGAACGAAACAAATAAAATGATAGCAGCTCAAAAATCTAACTTCTATAAGAACCAATTCATCCAATTTAAGGCCGACCCTAGAAAAACCTGGGGATTAATAAACCAAATATTAGGAAGGAAAACGTCAAATATTGATGATACGATGATTAAAAATTTTTCAATTGAAATCAAAACATTGTCCAACAATTGTGCACAACTTTTCTCTACACAGACATCGCAAATTATTCATCACTGTAACTCCATCACATCGAATCATAGGAATACAAGGGTAGAGAACTCTATATTCGCTAATGCTACAAATATCCAAGAAATGAGTGCCATTATAAGTTCCCTTGGTGAAGAAAAATCGCCAGGAATTGATAGAATTAGAGCCGTTGATATCAGAAGACACGCCGAAATGTTTGCTCCTATCCTATGTAAACTGTTTAACCTTAGCCTGACACAGTCAAAAATCCCGTCAACGCTGAAAACCGCTGTCGTGAGGCCGATCTATAAGAATGGAGTTAAAAATCAACTGAACAATTATAGACCAATATCAATACTTCCAGTAGTTGAAAACTGTCTGGAAGGCGTAATTTCGCAAAGATTGCAGAGTTTTACTGACAAGCACTCTCTTATTCATAAAAGTCAATACAGGTTTCAAAAAAACAGAAATACAGGCAAACTGCTAGGTGAATTCGTAAACTGTATCAATGATAGTTTAAAAAAAAGCCATCATGTTCTAGTCCTGTTCATGGATTTCAGTAAAGCTTTCGACACTCTTAACCATTTAAAATTACTAGAAGCGCTTAGACGGATTGGCATACGAGGAGTAATGGCTGATTGGCTGAAGGATTATTTACACAACAGGATGTTTTGCGTAAATATTAAGGACGTGATGAGTGAGAAAAGAGAAGTGCAGTATGGAGTCCCTCAGGGATCAAAACTTGGTCCAATTCTCTTCATCCTATACACGAATAAACTACTTCGTGTTTTTAAACAAAGCATTCCTTTTGCCTTTGCTGATGACACGGCGATTGTGGTACGCCACAGGTCTCTCGACACAGCGACGAGAATTATGCAGGAGGAGTTGAATGCTGCAGTTAAATGGTGCCACGATAACGATCTAGTTATTAACGCATCAAAAACCAAGATGATACATATCCGGAGTCCACAATTCAAGCCCATACAGAGTAGAATATACTTGAGAAATGAAGCCTGTCCGAACACTGCAAACGAAACTATTGAATTAGTAGAAAGCTACAAATATCTTGGAGTTATCATTGACTCTGATTTTCTATGGAGCAAACACATCGACAAGCTTCGAATGGATCTGAAGAAGGCGTTATACGCATTGGCCCATTTGCGGTACCATGCCACGGTTCCTGTCTTAAAACAAGTGTACTATTCCCTAGTTGAGTCCAAGTTACGGTATGGTATACTTGCCTGGGGCAACGCGGCAACAACCCACATCAAAAAATTACAAAGCCTTCAAAACTCAGCGCTGAAACAAATAAACTCGAGCTATCCGCCCAACGATGAAAGAACGTTCAAAGTCCTTCAGGTCGAGCAAATTTATAAGATGACACTAATACTGGAGTACTTTGACGATGACCGTTTTATTCGACCAATAAACCATGTTATCAACACCAGAAGACGTGCCCAAGGTATGCTTCAATTGCCAAGAAGTTATAATGTTTATGGTAGAAGACAACTTCAATACAGCGTTCCAGCATCAATCAACGAATTACCTCGAGAACTAGTGAGCATAGAGAATTACAAGACCAAAAAAAAAAACATTAAACATTTCTTATTAAACTCAAGTCATTAACTTATCCACAAAGTTTTTGTATGTACTATCTTTTTTTTAAATATCTACATCTTTCACTCTCAAGCTTACTTATATAATTTAAGCCTAAAGAAACACAACCTTCTGCAGACAAGCCACAAAGCTTCGCAGAAACGTAAATAAAATTGTTAAGTCTATATAAATACACAAAAAAAAAAAATGTTCAAAGTTGTGAATTACCAATCTACGGTCCGTCGTATGAAAGTTAGAGTTAGTAGACCTCTGAAAGGGGCAATTGCTTGTGTTTTCATGTGATACTATTTTTACTTTTTGACCATATGGGACTGATATTCCAGTCCGGGGTATGTGAAGTATATACTATCCAATCCAGACATGAGGCATGCAAACATTCAATTTTTTTTTTGCTTCTAATAAATTAAAACAGGCGGCTATGCAATTCATCAGTTTTTTACTGACCATGCACTGACTTCTTTTATAATGATCGTTTGCTTTCATTGATCGAAAGCATGAGGGTTTTTTCCCAACCACTCTATTTATCAGTTGCTGGAAATGCTGTCAATGCTGTGTTACCATTGCTATTCCGTAGAGCCTGATTTTGTACTTTGCAGTCAATTGTCAGTTGTTTGACCTTTTTGCAGAGTTAATAGAAATTTCCATTTCGCTAGAATCTTTGAAGCTGGTTGGCTTGGTGTTATCTTGTTTCCTACTTACGAATTTATTTTCTTTCCATATTCTGTTTTGATACTTTTTGCTTCTTTGGCTCGTTTGTCATTAAAATTTCTTGATATGCACCTTTTTAGTCAGATCTTTTCGTTACTTGAAAAAATCATCTTACCACATAAATTTTTGCCAGCAGAATTTTTTTTTTGCCAAGCTGGATTTTTGTAGTTCTTTATAAATATTGCGGATCTGCAGTCACAGACTGTCATTCTTGGTGTGGTAAAGAAACAGCTAATAGTCAATCAGTTAAATTTTTTTTTGTAGACTTTGTTATTTACAGCAATATAAATAAATTTTTATTTTCTGAACCCTTCTTCAGATTTTTTTCGGGTGTGGTAAAACTTCTTACATTCAGCAGGAAAGAATAAGCGAGCATACAACTGATGTTCCGAGTTATGCAAAAGTGTATTGTTGATTCCTCTGACGTCACAACAAGTCATATTAGCGAATACCCACAACACTATAGCGAATACACCCACAATTGAACATAGCCACTACCGAATGCATCCACCCTAATGAAATTTCCCTATTTTGTAATTGCTGTCAAATTAAAATGTCAATATGAATTTCCAATAAAAAACACACAATCTTTATAACGTAAACGAAACGGTCGCATTTTATTCACCAGTTAATACGGATTTTAACTTTTTTGGCAGTTGTGAACAGTATTTGTCAGTTCAAGTCCCGAACATTTTGGTCATTCGAACCGGTTTTTAATAATCGCACCCTAAACGTTTTTCTTTGTTCACTTACTGCAATCGGTACTTTGATAACAATTTGCATACACATAATTGTATCAACTTCGATTCAATTTTAACTTCAATTTAATTACTCTTATGCGAATTAGTTGCAAAGTAAATGCAAGAATAATAAATTTGGAAAAATTCAATTGAACATTCTGGAACGGAGCTAAAGGCTTTCTACTCTGGACGTTGGACTTGGACATCAAGCTGCTGAATATTGTGTGCTGTGAGTGCATCTCAACTGGAGCTGCTGTACATTTTGTGTGCGTCTCATCCGGAAGCTGCTGAAAATTGTGTGTGCTGCATTTGCGTCTTCATCAAGGAGGATATTCACGTGAGTACATATATTCGTATTCATATATTCGCTGTAAGAAATCAGAGTGTTACATAAATTAAAGTTAAAATATGAAGCCAAACAAATTAAGTAGGCTACTTACTCAACTTGAGAAAGACATTTTGAATTTCGGCAAAAGAGGTTCGGCTACTAGGACGGCAAATTATTTGGCAGGCCGTTTGCAAATGTTGGAAAAATCCATAGAGTCAGCGGAGAGTGCGTATGAAGTGTGTTTAGGTGGTTTGTCAGATGGTGAGGAGGACAAATGTTCTGATGTGGAGGAGGTTTTCGAAAAATTTCGCGAATTGTACTTTGAGTATAGAGCAAATCTGCTTGATGCAATGGATAAAGTGCAGACAAAGGAAACCAAGGCCGACGTCACCGAAACCCAGTTAAACACCACTATTTCACATCACAACGCAGATATTCGTCTGAAAAATATTCCAGTGCCAGTTTTCGCGGGTAGTTATGAGACTTGGCGGGGTTTTCGAGATTTATTCATTTCTCTGGTCCATCATAACGCGTCTCTGACTGAAATTCAAAGGTTACATTACCTTAAAACTAGTGTGTCGGGCGAAGCCGAAAGAATTTTATCGCACTTACCAATTGCTAACGGGAACTATACAAAGGCTTGGACGATTTTACAGGAAAGGTATGATCATGAACGGTTTCTGGTCAATACCCAATTGAAGTTGTTATTCAATCAACCGTCCATTAACCAAGAACGATCTGAAGCAATAAAGGAGTTGTTAGATACATCTACCGAAATTGTTCACAGTCTTGATAGTTTGAAGGTGCCGGTCCAACACTGGGATGCGGTGCTTGTGTACGTGCTGCTACAAAAACTTCCGTCGAAAACACAGCAGCTATGGGAAGAGAAGCTTGGTTCTAAGGAAGACACAAAGAAACTGCCCACATTTGCGGAATTCAAACAGTTTCTTGAATCAAGGTTTCGTACGTTAGAAGCAATTAATTATCAGCATGGTAAAACATCATTGGAATCGTCAAAGAAGGTGGTACAACGAAATTCCTTTCACTCTCAGGCTATTTCATCCAAATATACGTGCAAACTTTGCAATAAAGGCGCACATTCCATTCGAAACTGCACTCAGTTTCGAAAATTAAGCATCCATGAACGCTGTCAAAGCATAGGTAGACTAGGTTTGTGTAGAAACTGTCTGGCTTATAGTCATATTTCCGAAAATTGTCCAAGTACACATCGATGTCAGTACTGTCAGCAGCCACACCATACACTCTTGCATCAGTCTTCGCATAACGCTTCTCAGGTAGATCATCAGTCCAATCCCTCTTCCTCTAATAGAGCTACCCATGGTCAAAATTCATCAAAACCAAAGTCCCACATGAATTTTTTTACCTCAGCTGTAAATCCAAATGCTCCCAGCTTCAAGCCGTCTAATCTGGAACAGTCTTCATCAATGACGTATCGAACTCCGAATAGTCAACCCTCGAACGGAGAAATACCTAGTTGTAGCCATTCCATCAACACATACCACTCTGTGCCACATTCGTCTACCCAAGTAATGTTGGCCACAGCTATCGTGAAGGTGAACGGATCGTCAGGCAAGGTCATTTCACTTCGAGCATTGTTAGATTCAGGTTCTGAGGCTTCCTTTATAACCGAGTCAGCCTTTCAACTATTACATTCGAGTCACAAATCAACTTATGTCGAGGTTTCCGGGTTAGGTTTGGTCAGTAGCGGCACATGTAAGAAGGTCGTCGACATCACGATCAGTTCGCATCACTCAGCCTTCGAAATCTCCACACAGGCTCTTGTGTATAAGTCGTTATCTGGGCATATCCCGGCCCGGAGCCTTCCAGTTGTTGATTGGAGTCACCTCAAAGGCTTGAGCTTAGCCGACCCCTCATTTTTTAAGCCAGCCAAGGTTGATTTGTTGTTAGGTAGCGACGTAATAGCTGACATACTCATGCCAGAATTGGTCAGACCCAGCGATGCCAATTTGCCTTTGGCACAAAGGACCAAATTCGGGTGGATTCTTTTTGGACGTGCACCCTTTTCGTCTCAAAGTGTAAAGAACTTCCACCAAACATGCACCCTCGATGTTGTCGTGCAAAAGTTCTGGGATTTAGAAGAAACTCCATTTCAAAAGGTAGAAACACCAGAAAACATGGAGTGTGAGGAGCACTTCCTAAAAAACGTCAAGCGCTTGTCAGATGGACGATGTGAAGTCGCCCTTCCCTTCAAAGGAAATGCTCGTCCGGTCCTTGGTCGTTCTAAAGAGGGTGCTCTGCGGAGATATAAGCAATTAGAAGGACGTCTGCTCAAGAACAAACAATTGCAAATCGACTACTCTACAGTCATGGAAGACTACATTCGTTTGGGACACATGGATGAAGTAGAGGACGAGCACTTTTTAGAAGACAAACCACATTACTTCCTGCCACATCACGCGGTCATAAAGGAGAGTAGTTCTTCGACTAAGTTGAGAGTTGTGTTCGACGCGTCATTTAAGACGTCGAATGGAAGATCTCTGAACGATTCTCTCATGGTAGGACCTACTCTCCAAAACAACATCGTCGATGTCATCTTGAGGTGGCGGCTGTACAGGTTTACATTTACAGCCGACATAGAGAAAATGTACCGCCAAATCTGGATTGACAAAAGGGATGCCATCTACCAACTCATACTGTGGCGCAAAGATCCAAACGAGATTCTGAAGACATATCGTCTTAATACCGTTACCTTTGGGACAGCATCAGCTCCATTCCTTGCTATTCGAACTCTCAATTGGTTAGCAGAACAGTCGTGTGCTCAGTACCCGAGAGCTGCAAAGATGGTTCGAGAGGAGATGTACGTAGATGACCTAATTTCTGGAGCGGACACAAAACAAGAAGCAGAGAAGAAAATCAAGGAGATAAGCACCATGCTTGAAGTTGCGGGACTCAATCTGCGGAAGTGGGCGTCAAACTCAGATGACTTGATTCACAGTGTGCCTCCTCAAGACCGCGAGGTCAAGTTCTTTCTGCCTTCGGAAGGTTCAAGTCAGCTGAAGACGCTGGGAATTCATTGGCTCCCCAAAACAGACCAGTTCTTATACAGCTACATACCACCGAACCATCCTGAACCAACGAAGAGATCCATTTTATCTACCATAGCCAGGCTTTTTGACCCAATGGGATGGATCTCTCCATGCATCATAAAGGCAAAATGCTTTCTGCAATCGCTCTGGGTGAAGAAGATGACATGGGACGAACCAGTGGATGAAGATATCCTAAAGGAGTGGAACACGTTTTTTGTGGACCTCGAAGCCGTGAACCACATTCGTTTACCTCGATGGGTACAAGCTGGAGGAAGATTCAACAACGTGGAGTTGCATGGATTCTGCGACGCTTCGGAAAAGGCTTTTGGAGCTGCTGTTTACATCCGCGTTCTGGATGAAATGGGTAAGGTCCACATGAGTTTGCTGCTGTCAAAGACTAGAGTGGCTCCAGTCAAATCAGTTAGCATTCCACGATTGGAGTTATGCGGAGCGGTTATTCTTGCAAAACTGCTTAATCACGTAGCCAAGGTCCTTAATCTTTCTGAGAATAAGGTATATGCATGGACTGATTCCACAATCACACTTTGCTGGATCAAGTCGCCAACATCACGATGGGAAACGTTCGTGGGAAACCGAGTCGGGGAGATTCAACGGCTGACAAAGCCCTCCATGTGGAGACACGTCCCAACGGAACAGAATCCAGCAGATTTGGCGTCCCGAGGAGTACTGCCCTCGCTGCTTATACCCCAAAGGTTATGGTGGAATGGACCATTTTTTCTGCACACGGACTGGGATTTCGAGGTGCCGAGTCAGCCAACGGACTTTTCAACTGAGGAAGGCCAAAAACGGGCCCAAGTACACCGATTGGAAACAGTGGAGAACCCAATAACTCTTCTGATAAGTAGGGTTTCCAACATTCAAAAACTGATCAGGATAGTTGCGTACTGTCGTAGGTTTATCGAGAACTTTCGCCTACACTACCCCAAATTTCGCCGCTATACTCGCAGTCAGCAAATCATCAAAAAAAAACCGAGCACTAAATCTTTTACGCCGACGGAACTCGAAGAAGCGACGAAAACGCTGATGCGAATCGCTCAAAGGGAAATGTTTCCAGATGGCATCACCAAAGCCAGAGGTATGGGATCGCTAAATCCATTTGTAGACGGAAACGGCATCATTCGTGTAGGCGGAAGACTCAGTCACGCCAACATACCCTATGACCAGCAACATCCTATCGTATTGGACTCAAAACACAAAATTGTAACACTTATCATCAGGGAAGCACACACTAAAACACTACACGGTGGTATACAATTAATGATGGCACACTTAAGACAGAAGTACTGGATATTCCAATTGAAAAGAACGGTCAAAAAGCACGTGAATAACTGCACCACCTGCTACAGGTTTCGGAACAAAACTGCTCAACAATTAATGGGAGAATTGCCTGCTGCTAGAGTCACGGTGTCAAAGCCATTTACCAACACGGGCGTCGATTATGCTGGGCCTATAAATATACGCGCTTGGAAAGGTCGAGGAGCAAAGTGCCACAAAGGGTACCTGGCCGTATTTATTTGCTTAGTCACTAAAGCAATACACCTTGAAGCAGTTAGCGACTTAACCACCCCAGCGTTCCTGGCAGCGTTTCGAAGATTTGCGGCACGGCGTGGAATTTGTGCCCAAATATACAGCGACTGTGGGACCAACTTTGTCGGTGCAGATGCTGAACTGCGACGACTAATGAAGACTGGTATTCAGGATTGGAATGAAATAGCGAACGTCTTAGCAACTGAGGGAACCAAGTGGAATTTCATTCCCCCCGCTTCTCCTCACTTTGGAGGTTTGTGGGAAGCAGGAGTGAAGAGTGTTAAGTTCCACCTAAAGAGAATCCTTGGTAATGGGACATTAACATATGAGGAACTCGCCACGCTTTTATCACAAATCGAAGCGTGTCTTAATTCGAGACCCTTATGCCCCCTAACAGAGGACCCTGAGGACTTTAGTGCTCTAACACCAGCACACTTCCTGATAGGCGAAACCCTATTCACAGTTCCAGAACCAGACTTAACCATTAGCAAACAAAGTTACACCGACAGATGGAAGGCGATTCAGGCGCATTTGCAGATGTTTTGGAAGCAATGGCAGACAGAATATTTGAGTCGTTTACAACAACGGCCGAAATGGTTGAAACCTCAACCCCAACTCAAGACAGGAGATCTAGTCTTAATAAAGGATGAACGATTTCCGCCAGCTAAATGGAACCTAGGCCGCATCATCGACACATATCCCGGAGCAGACAATATCGTACGGGTAGTAAAAGTAAAAACCCAGCAAGGAGAATACAGACGACCGATTACTAAACTGTGCCCATTACCAATCAACGAAAACCCAGAATAAAATACACAACAATATTAAAACCCCCGGACGAAAACTTATACACACTAGTGTCATCAAACCAAATGCGATGCACATTCATAACCATACCCACTCAAATCAAACGAACATTCAGAAAATACTCAACATTCACTCACAAATAACCCAACAAATAAACCATTTTCTACAGCAACCCAAACACCCACACACTTTCATACAATTAAGCGATTCTCGCAAGCACCAGCAAAATACAGTCCATTTACCCAAACTCGACTTCACACGCAACGAAAAGGCCACACACAATTTGACCGTTTGCTCATGCTGTCATTCATTAAAATGTATCACACACACTCACACACAACAAACCCAAATTGGATCTTCTATTAAATATTACAATTTTAAATTATAGAAATTTAATCACACTTACCTCGAATCAAACTAAATAACAAAACAATTGAATTGAAAATTAATAAATTCGAACTTAATAAATAACACAAATTAATTCTTCACTACGCACCAAACCTGTTTACCCATCGTCTTCACCACCCACACCCATGCTCAACAAGTACACAACAGCTACACAGCCGCCGGCCGTCGCGTCGCATGAAATTGCTTCCGATCTCATTGTTATTGAATGGGAAAGGTATGCGAAATCATTGCGCATCAAAATCAAAACATTGGTGGGAACGGGACTTTGCGTGGGTAAAAGAGGTTGCAGTGCTGAATGCAGTAGAGCTGTAGTTTTTTATTTTGTTTATGATTGCATATAACTGTCGTTTGTACAATACATTAATGTTTCTTCTTTTTGCATGGAAACCACATGAGCAAATCAGACACCAACAACAGCAAGAGCATGAACGTGATGATGAACTTCGCTCATCGGTGGGGGAGAATGTTGATTCCTCTGACGTCACAACAAGTCATATTAGCGAATACCCACAACACTATAGCGAATACACCCACAATTGAACATAGCCACTACCGAATGCATCCACCCTAATGAAATTTCCCTATTTTGTAATTGCTGTCAAATTAAAATGTCAATATGAATTTCCAATAAAAAACACACAATCTTTATAACGTAAACGAAACGGTCGCATTTTATTCACCAGTTAATACGGATTTTAACTTTTTTGGCAGTTGTGAACAGTATTTGTCAGTTCAAGTCCCGAACAGTATTGATAAACTTTTTTTAAAGCCCCACCTTGTTGAGCTAGCACATCGTTTGGATTTTTTTATTTGTATCTCAAAAAACGATCAACAATTTGTAAGTTGCTTAAAAATTGAAATCACAAGCTTATACAACCTGTATACAAAGATGCATCGTCCCCCCTTGTTAAAGACAACCGGCATTAAAAAAAATTTCACAGGTCTTTCCAAAACCATTAAAATTAAATTTATTTCTAAAAAACGCTCATATTTCATCTTAATTTCTTAATAATTGAGTGCGATCTACACGAATGTTTTTACCATATGTATCTCCAAACAAAATGCACTCAAATGCGCAATGGAAGTGGATAAAAAAAAAATCGAACCATCTCTGGACAGTCCCTCTCTGATCCTCGCATCTGCCCTCCCCACCAACCTCTCCGAATTATTTCGTCCAAAATGTGTGTTTTACAATCTCGGATATGCTTGTTATTTTCTTTCTTTCATTCGAATGTGTGTATCTCCCCACAAACAAAAAACGAAATTTTCAAATCGGAATTCCAATTTCCAAGTCACACGAGGTACACATAACCACAAAAAAAAAAGTAAAATATCTGAGAAGAACTTTCAAAACAGAAATATTTTGAGATATTATTCCTCTGCGCAAAGAGTTTCCCATCGACACACACCGTGCTGTCTCGTTGGTGCTTATTTGTCGTCAGTCGTGGTTGGATACCGATTTCCAACTGATCGTCATTTTGGTCTGCAAAACTGTTCTCAAAAATTATATATATATATTTATATATCCTTCCGGGTTTTTAGTTTTTGTGACAATTTCGGTGCTGAAACAACATTTCGGTGAAAAAAAAAATCGATTTTCGAAAATTTTCAAAAACTACCGTTTCCGAGTGATTTCTCATATTTTTTAACGATTGGCTGTGATTATTTTCGTTTCGTGTCGGATTCGATTTGCCGAATTTTATTTGTTTTTGATTGTCAGCTGGTCGAGGTGGTTGTTATTGTTTCGTCTTCGATTTTGTTATTCCTATAAGCGAACAATATTCATGAGATAAAGTATCTGGCGAGTGTTTATTTTGGTAAGCAGATACATTGTGTGTTTTTATGTTGTTTTTCTTTTCTTTTGTAGAATTTTTGAACGTTTTTTTTTTGCATTGACAAAGGTAGGTGTATTATTTGTTTGGGGGAGGGTGAGTAGAACATAAGGTCAATGATAAGTATTTTAAAAAATGATCTGTTTGGTGAATAAACATTTTTTGGATATCCTCCTAATTGACATTTGGTGGCGCCAAGTCCTAACAATTTCCTAATTATTTGCGTATGGCTATGGGTAGATTGATAGATTTTTAATTAATCCGGAAAATATTACAGTGCGGGTGTGTGGTGTCCATACGACGACTGATTTGACGTAAACATCTAATTTTATCCGGGGATACAGACAGCTTTGGTCTTTTTTTATTTGATTTCTTTTTTTTTTTTATTTTGATTGTGTTCGGTAGTTTTTTTTTTAAGAAAATTTTCATAGGTACACCTCTTGTTTGTGTGTGTATTTTTTTTAGAATTAAATTTATTTGTTATACGATGTGTGAGGAAAGTGACTTCAGCGGGATGGATGCGTGATAATTAATTAGTTTTACTTTATTGCTGATTAATGTGGAAATATTGTGCGTTGCTGTTGTATGCAATGGGATGGTGAGTAGCTTATTTGAGTACGAAGGAGATGGTGTGAAGGTTATTTGGGAACCAGAGTAAATAACACGTGCCCTTGCCTTTTGGATAACTCTGAGTTTGATGCTGCGATGAAGCATGATATTAATGGGGGTTCTTCTTCTTTTTTTGTGAAATTTTGTTGTGTGTGATAAATGCTAAACTTAACTGGAACTACAAAAGTTAGCACAGAAATAAACATACCAAAGTAATTAATATTATAAGTGTTTAATATTACAAATATTTTTTAGTTCAAGTGAGACGATGTCATCTTATCTTTATTAAAAAATCACCAAAAAGTTGGCGTAGTTTATATTATTTTTTTTAGAATTCAGAGTACTTAATTGTTTAAGGACATGGTTCGATTATTTAATCGAATTTCTTTCAGCTTCTTATAAAAATAAATTTATTCGGGAAAATGGCACCAAAATGTAGTGGTCTTGGTTTTGAGAAAAAAACAACGTATTTGAAAATAGAGCACAACAAATTTAATCGAATAATAATCTGGCTAGTTTATTAGTATAGACGTAAAGTAGCCCAAAAGTGTCAAATCAAAGGTATACTTCTTGAGATGAATCGGTCACCAAACGTTTGGCTCAACAATGTCATGGTTACACGCGCTGTCTGGCATGTTGAGTCGTCTTGTTGGAATCAATTCTCGTCTAAATTATTGTCAATGGCATGATGAAAAAAAAAATTCGCGGTAATATTGGCACCGGTTACGGATTTAAAGACAAATGGGTCGATGAAGCCTTTTGCATGCAAACCGCACCAAACAGTAATTATTTCGGGATGTAATAGATTCTCAATAATTTCATGAATTGTGCTCACTGAAAAAATGACAATTGTTCTGGTTTACATACCCATCAAGCCAGAAATGAGCCTCATCGCTGAAGACAATTTGACGATAAAAATCTGGTCCAACTCCAGTTGATTCTCTGCACACTCGACGCAATTGATGGTCTGTTGGCTATAATTCTTGCCGCAGTTAGGTCTTATATGGTTGTTGGTCAAGATTTTTCCTGAACATTTTATAAGTAGTGGGCGGGCAGAGATTTAGTTACTGAGAACGTGGTCCGATCGACGACTCTAGTCCTCTGTCACACTCAATTCTTCAGCGGCGATGGGGTTTTCCCTACTCATGGTACGGGTTCGATATGGATAAATATTATCAAAATGAGTACATATGGGCACGAATCGATCCATAGTCATGCATATTAGACTCTCAGATGGACGATTAAGCGCATCGTTTAGTTTACGAATTGCTCTATAAAATTTTTAAACGTTGTTCTGGTGTAAGTCTTTTCATGGTCAAAGTATACTTAAAAAAAAGTCAAATACACTTAATTAGTATGACAGCTAGTTTGGCAGTTATCCCTATTGGAATTTTTATACCTCAATACAAAGACCCTTCACAATGTTTCACCTCAAAAACTGGTGAGGGATAGATGGATAGAAGGTCATTCCTACATCAGTCTTCTATTCTAATTCTATCTTTACGATATGACTAACGGGTGCTTCATATCATGTCGGTATCATTGAATCACTTTGACATTTATTAACCGATTGACTTGAGTAGAAACAAAAATTGAGTACAAATTTAGCCTTGAATCGCTTCACGCTTTTCAAGTGCTTTTTGACAACACTATTCGTAGTTTGGTGTCAAATTCGGTTAATTTTGTTTTCCCGTATAAAGTGCAATTGACTCAACGAACCTGATTTTTGGGGGTAGAGTTTGATGAACAACGAGGTCTATTTCACACTTTCTGACTCCATTAACAATCTGAATTGCCACGCTTGGGTAACGAAAAATCCACATGAGATATATGAAACACCATCGCATGACCAAAAAGTGACTGTTTGGTGTGGCGTTTTTGTCAGAACCATCATTGCACAAATTGCTAAGATAAGGTGAAACAGTCGATGGGTAACGACATCGTTTCCGACTGGCTTATTATCTGGCCACAAACGTGTGAAATAGTTGTAATGGGTTGCTGCTTTGAAGACTGTGCGCCAGGGCATACTGCAATTGAAGCAATACAGTTTCTGCAACGAAAATTAGTTATAGTTATAGTTTACTTATTTAGATCAATTCGAGATCTTTAAAATCTACATTTAGGCTACAGAAAGTTAACAATTCAAACAAAAATACAAATAAATAGATAGTTCTAAATATATAATCCTATGAATGTACATGTATGTAACGGGTGATCCAAGTAGAGATACTTTTTTCAATAGCCTTTTTTGACAGATCACGTGTGAGTCGTGTCATGCTGTCATGTTATTTTTGTTTAGTATTGTTTGGCATTTCATAATGGAAAGACTTACGCGTGAACAACGTTTACAAATTGTTTAACTTTATTATGAAAATTCACGTTCTGTGAGGAATCTGTTTCGTGCACTTCGCTCAACTTATGGTCAACATAATCGGCCTACTGAGCGTACTATTCGCAACACCATCACCCATTTTGAGACCCAGCATTCATTATTGGATAATATTCGACCGAATAGACCACGTCCAGCACGCTTTGAAGAAAATATAGCGGCCGTAGCTGAGAGTGTACACGAAGACCGTAGAGAGTCGATTCGGCGCCGTTCGCAGCAACTCGGACTGACGTATGGAATTACTTGGCGCATTTTACGACAAGATCTTAAATTGGAAGCGTACAAAATACAGCTTGTGCAACAACTGAAGCCGCTCGACCTCCCCAAGCGACATCGCTTCGCTCTATGGGCTCTTGAAAAGTTCCAAGAAGATCCGACGTTTTCGAGGCAAATTTTGTTTAGCGATGAGGCCCATTTCTGGCTCAATGGGTATGCAAACAAACAAAATTGCCGCATTTGGGACGAAGAGCAACCTGAAGAGATTGAAGAACTGCCACTTTATCCAGAAAAAAACAACGGTTTGGTGTGGTTTGTGGGCCGGTGGAATCATCGGTCCATATTTCTTTAAAAATTATGCCGGTGCGAAAGTAACCGTCAATGGCGACCGTTATCGTGCCATGATAACCGACTATTTGATGCCTGAAATTGAAGCTCGTGATCTCGGCGACATTTGGTTTCAGCAAGACGGCGCCACTTCCCACACATCGCATCAATCAATGGACTTATTGAGAGAACATTTCGGTGAGCACATCATTTCATGAATGCGTAAGCTATGCTGTTGTTTGATTCTGGGGTAGCAATGTGTGCACTGGGGTATCAACAGTACCCCACATAGAAAATTTTCATTGTATAAGATGCGAACTCTATGTAAAGGGTGTTTTTTTAGGTATAGAAATTTAAGATGAAATAAAACAGAAGAAAATCGTTTTAATGTCCATCAATTTGGCTTTATTGGAAGGATAATTGTATGCCAATAATGTTTAAATATGATCTTGGGCATATGGCCACTGCGGCTGGTTCGAATAAAGCCAAGTCTAGAGGTTCAATTTTCAACAACTTTTTCGAGCATTTGGGTTTGTTGGCGTAGACGAGCGACTTCACATATCAACAATGAAAATAATGCAATGGTGTCAAATCACACGATATCGGTGGCGAATTGACAGATCCATTCCGCAAAATTAAGCGCTCATCTAATGTTTCCTTCAACAAATCGATTGGACGTGCGCAGTGTGGCATGTAGCGCAGACTTGTTGGAACCACATGTCATCCACATTTATGCCATTCAATTCGGGAACAAAATAGTCGGTTATCATGGCTCTGTAAAGGTCTCCATTAATGGTAACTGACTCTCCAGCATCATTTCGGAAGAAGTATGGCCGAATGACTTCACCAGCTCATAGAGCACACCAAACAGTCAGTATTTGTGGATGTAATGGCGTCTCAAGGGTCTCATGCGGATTCTCTTCACTCCAAATGCGGCAATTTTGCTTGTTGATGTAGCCATTCAACCCAAAATGAGCCTCATCACTGAAAAAACTTTTGCGAAGAAAATCAGCATCGAGATCAAGCATTGCATGGTCTCGCGGCTTTAATTCTTGCAAAAGCCGGATCTTGTAAGGTCGTAAGCCAAGATCTTTGCGAAAAATCTTCAATAGAGTTGATGGACAAAGCTCCAATTTCTATGCACGGTGACGAATCGATTCATTCGGGTGCTCTTAACAACTTTGCTATACAGCGGCAATTGTTTCTTCGGTGCGCACTGTTCGACGTCTCTGCGGATGCGTATTATCACATAAACCATAAACCATGGTTAACCAAATTCATTGCTCTGATGGACGTTAATGTCGACCATAAAATGGACGGAGCTTTTGGTAAACTTCACGAACTAAACCATTCTTTTTGAAATAAATATGCACGACTTGCAAGCGTTGTTCATTTGACAACCTGTTCATGAAATGGCAAACCAAACTGAACATAAATGACATTAGAGTTGCCCCGATTTGACTACAAAATGTCAGTTTTATCTCTATTCGAAAAATCAACCTCTTAAAAAACACCCGTTAGTTATATACTCTTTGCTATCATCTAACGAAAAGCAAGAACAATTTTGTTAGAAGTAGTCCCTGGATTGCAGCGGGTTCTATAGGTTCTACTGAATACTGCCGAGACCATGACATTTTAAAGGAAGAAAGAAATTTATAGGCAAAAATTTTGTTTATTTTTATTTATGGTAGATCCTAGACTGAAAAAGATTTTTAAATCAAAAATTTCCAGATTCAGCCGGCATTTACTTAAAGTGGGAAAATTCTGTTGTAAAAGAGCTCTAGATGAAGTTTCTATCCAACATACATCCGGGTTTAAAGGTAGTTTCGACAGTTTTGGGCTTATTTGGACGATTCGTTAGGAAATGGTACTTTTATTCGTTTAATTTTTTTTAAGATTTGAGTCTTTGCAGGGAATGAGCATACAACCTTCGCCTTTATAGTTTTTCTTGGTGATTACAATTTTTTGAATGTCTTGTTGCTCTCCTCGACTGCTGTTGGCGATTTCGACAGTTTTCAAACTTCCGTTTTTTTTTTTTTTTTTTTTATAATTTACACGTACTCAAGGGGTTATGAATACCCTTTTATATGTTACCATAGTACGATCGTTAGAGAAGGGGAAGAAAGAAAGGATATGAAAGATTTTGGATGTAGTGGAGACTTAACTCCATGGGTGGTGTCCGAACTAGCTTCGGGGAGTCACTTTTTCTTGTGTTCGTTAAATTTGAAGAAATTCAAGATGGTGTGCATACTTTTAGGTATTACACCGACCTTTTATTTTTTTTTAAATAAAAGTGAAATGGATTTTGGTTGGGATTGAACGCGCAACCTTCCACTCAACAGACGAACACATTACCACTACACCGCGGCCACCCGTTGGATACTTCATCAGTTGCAAGGTTACCACCCGATATCATTCATGCTTCAGAAATTGTTTGGTGATGGTCAATATTTGGTGTCAGTGATTGTATTGTGGCGAGAATGTTTTATAAACCTGGACATCCTTTTAAGCACCTCGTTTGCTCCTCCGTTGACTCATCGTTTTAGAACAGATAATGTCTTCTCTTCTTCATAGAACGTGACTCATAAGCTTGCGGCTTTGTTGCAGGAGTCTCTTTTGAGCCCTCCGCACCACTCTTCAGGTGCTCTATCATTGATTGGAAATAGAACGTATATTCCTTTACCGTTGAGCGTGTCTTTTTGCATTCTGCGAACTTGATTCGATGTCGCAAACGCATACGTAGGGTTACAGGAATCGGCCTCCCCCATTGATCATCATCGTGTTGGGTAGACCATTTACACTATCCTCACTGATGCTTGCCTTCAGCCGTATTTCAGAGTCCGAGTTTCGCTTCGGCGACTCTGTCGTGAGTCTAAACATGTTTATTGGGTCTGTACCGCATACCATGCTTGATGGGACGACTGGCGAACCTACTGTACCTTTTTTGGATTACATGCTCAGGATGTGAAGATCTCATAGTTCCACATGATCAAGATTCGGGGTTTGCAACCATAAGAAATAGAGTGACCAAATTAAAGGTTGTAAACTATGACGGGCTCAGTGGCGCGATGTTAAGTGCGATGAACTGCCGCGCAGAAGGTCTGGGTTCGATTCCCAGCCGTAGCAACACTTAAATGATTTTTCACTGGCCCTCCTCTCGTGATGATCTGACATATCATCCGAGTAGTATCAATTGTCAAGAAAAGCTTATCTCAAATTCGCCGTTCAGAGTCGGCATAAAACAGGAGGTCCCACCATGGTGCAAGCAGTACACACGCACACATGATTTGTTGTGAGAAAGCTCGGCCCTGAGTACTAACGAGCCTGTTGGGCCAAATATTTTTATTATTTTTTTTTTGGACCATGTTGGGGTAGATTTTGCATTAACAATCAAATTACTGCCAGTGCCAGACTATTTTTCTAAGAAAAAAGGTTCTTATCTCTCCCCCATCTGCACAACTATCCGCACGATTACGGAAAGAACTCTTTTAGGTTGAAACTGCCAATCGCCTTGAATTTTACTTTAAATTCCGCCACAATATTCAACCTTCTCTGGGAAAATATAATCATTTCGCTAGTGGATGTTTATATTTTCTATGCGTTTTGCGTCGGTATATTTCTCCATGGCTCTTCGTGTCTAAACTTTAATGTTGACATATGACAGCCATCATATATCATATATATATTTATCATATAACAAACAAAACAATAGTGCGTAAATCAAATAAGACGGTGTTTACGGTACACCTGGTGCATAGATGAATTTAAATTGCGCCTCCATTTAAGATAAAATAACAAATTTTTATTGACGGATATTTATGAAAATTTTAAAAGCTTTTACACAACAAACCAAACATATCCGCCTTCATTTAACGTGTATACCGTTTGCAGTGCCCCAATTAAATTCATTTAAACAATTTAATTCCCATTAAACCAGTAATTTTACCAATAGAAAAATAATTTATTTCAATGATTTTTATGTTTAAAAGCCACTTTTTAAGCAAATCCGAATAAAATGTTCTTGCGAATTAACTTGCGCCACATGTTGATCACCGCAATATATTCTGCGCCTTGCTTACGATCGCTGGGATTAGCGTGGGATCTATATGTCAACACCTTCTATATCATACATCGTACATAGGACGTCATGCAGAACAATGAAGCCAACGAAAATTATAAAAATTATTGAATTTAACAAAAAAAAGGAAATAAGTACTCATACTAAAACAAAAACTGTTTTAAAATATTGTGTATTAAACTTCAAATGTCAATAAACTGTATTTCAGATATTAAAACCTAGGCATGTTAATGTTTTTTGAATATCTTCCATCGTTAACCAAATTTGTAAATAAAGTCGCCCCCACACCAAAAAAAATGTTTTTGGCATTAATTCCCAAGACAATCCATAAACATTTCGCTAGAATGACCTATTCCAATTTTAAATGTCACACCGCCGGCTGAGTGTATATACTCAAAAGTGCACTGTCAAATCCAAGTCAAGGTAAAGTCGTAAACGCTCTCAGTTTGACGCGCATTGTCACGTGACGTAAAAATTGGTTGCGTCTCAAAAACGATCTAGCTCGTCCATGATCTTTGATCATCCCTGAGAAACGATCGTGAATACACATCACTTACGAATGTCACGGCAATTGCGATGACAAGAGTATGTTTCTCCTCTAAACCAAGTTCAGTATGGATTTTCGAAAATTGCCTTTTGTCGTCTATTTTCGATTATTCCATGCGTATTTTTAGAAACGACAAGAAATGCTTCGTCTTTCGCTCATAAACGCATTTGTGCTGCTCTCTTTTTGAATTCTTTCTCTGATTGTTGTGGATATATAAGAATTCGTAGTTTTTGAGAAACTGTAAAAAAAAACTGTTTGCCAGAGAATTTAAAAAAAAAAAATGCTTCAGAAGTATCTCTGAGTTAATTTTTCGTCTGGAGAGATTGAAGACATGTATATTATGCTCACGGATCGCACTCTCTCAAAAATGAGTAGACACCTTGCTATCCCAACCGATGTGAGAACATTTCGACACGATCCGTCAGATACGTTCGGTTAATTGCACGTCGAGCACGTCGAGCGTGTTGAAAATTTAAAAAAAAAAAGTAAACTACGAAGCGAAATTTGTTTGAACATATTATTGGCACATTTCGGGGCTATGAAAGTCATCTCGGGTCTAATTGTCGGTTAAATGTTTCATTACGGACATTGAAAGCTAATAATTTCGGACTTTCTCGGTCCACAGTGAAAAGCGACAAGTGTTGAAGTGATTTTAGAAAATTAAGAGCGCAAAGCAATTTTTTGCAGCAAATCAAAATGGATACCATTCAGGATATCACCGACTTCAGTAAGTCTAAACCAAGTATTTCGTCTCAAGATTGTTGTGGACTTTTTTTTTTGAAGCTTCAAGCGTATGTAACATTTTCCAGTCGACCAGTCGACCTATTACCAACCAGGGTGGTAATAGGAGCGAATGATTTAAGTCTGTTTACGTCTTACCGTTTATTTACTTACCGCACTTTTTGTATCTTTTTTATATTCTCGCTTGTATTATTGTCGGTGGGTCTGCTGGCTGTTGTAAACATGGCCGGGTGCGGCGGATTGTTTGGTGTTCAAACACATTTACGTTTTCACTTTGCTGTTAATCGGTGTTGATTTAGTCGAGATTCCTTTTAGGAAGTGGAAGTATTTTTAGCTTCTGTTAATGAAGCGCGAAGACGTATGCAGTGAGGAGAGATGCATCTTTGACATGGTGCATGGAAATAAATTCTGCAAGTAGGCTAAAAATGTGGCAGTCCTTGTCGTTAAAATGGTGGGGAAAGTGGTTTCTTAATGCTAGTTATCTTTGAGGTGTAAAATATGCGAAGCTTTGTTACAGCAAATGCGCTTTAAAGGGTCACAGCTGATTGTTGACCACTTATGTCACCAAGTTTAAGGATGCGGGAGCAATGAACAATATATACAGACAGTTTCATTATGATCTTAGGATAGACCATCATCAGTTTTAAGCGACATAGGCGAGGTATTTTTTCAGGGTGTCTACTGTCTAGCTATGAATCGAAGAGCATTCTTGCAGAAGTTTTATTACTCATTAGCTACACGTGTCAAAGACATCACAAAAGTCCGATTCGGAATTTTTTGTTGACGGGGTTTATATCTCCGTATTTATTAAATACACAGGTTTATCTATAAAGGTGTGCAAATACTAAACCATTAACAAATTCTAAATTGATGAAAGCAAGGATGACTGGAATATCAGCTACATATTTTCCATCAACAATTACCTGTAACTGTCGCATATAAGATAATAACCGACGTACTGTGTGAAGCCTTTCGGCAATACATATAGGCAAGTACTAGAGAGGATTTCGGCCTTTCAGATCAACCAGACCAAGTTTTCAAATCAAGACAAATCCAGGAAAAGACCAACGAACTTCAATATGCATCGCGAGGTGTTTTTCTTTTCTTTTTTTTCGACTTTTACCCCTAGTGGCTTGATCCCGCGGGAGTTATTGCACTGCGCAGCTATTAACAAATAATAAAACTGACAAATTTGGGGAATTTCACTCGTGATAGCAACAATGTGAAGACTGCAAAAGAGTTCACCACTGGGTTTTCATCCGGTTCATCTGTGAATGCAGTGGCCTAGTGATTGATCCGTTGGACTACGAAGCGCTGAATCCTTGGTCCAACTCCCGAAAGTAACGACACTGCAGATATTTTACTGCCTCACATCTTTCGAAAGTCTGACATACATCCATGAGTAATACTGTCATGAAAAGCTTCTCAAATTTGCGATTCGGATTTGCTGTCAAAAAATGAGGTCCTCTTCGATGTGATAAAAGTAATTACTGCGCAAACAAAAATGAAGGGAGACACTGGGTTTGTGGTGCTCTATGGTCTATTAATGTTCGTCTACGTCGAAATTAAAATCAATATCACGAATGATACTTTATCACAACGAATACTTATAATAGGAAACCGATTCTACATCGGTATAGCGAAACAAATGGGATCCATTCGTTAAACTTTAATGTCCTAATGGCAGCACTACCGGATCCTTATCCTACCAGTCCTACTGTACTCCAATTTGTTGATGTAATACAAAGGTTAGATTTCACCAAAAGGTCGACTCCACCAATGAATATAAATGTTCCACAAAAAAGAACTTTTGAATCCTATCCTACAGGTTCGAAACCAGAATGACCAAACATGCGGTATAAAGAATAAGTGATCGCGGATGGCAGAACGCTTGAACTGAACGACTAGTACCCATGATCGAAGGAGGTGAAAGGTTGAATTGTGACAGAAAAATGCTTTAAACGGTTAAAAATAGAAAAAAATATATAAAATTGAGTTAGGTCACAGCGGTTGTGGTTAATATTGAGAGGTTTGTGCTGCCTAATAGTCGGTGACTGTACGCCGTCATCGTTAAGATTGGTTCTTCCAATTTTTCAGCATCGACTGTGACAATGGGGACTGCATGGTCTCTAGAGATTACAGTCTTCCGGTGTTGAATTCAGTTATTGCGTGACTGATACCCGTATTCTTAACTAGGTTGCAAAAAGATCCGAGTTGATGTTAGTCGCTTGGAATGTTCGACCACCCAAAATACAGGGTGCCTGCCTTTTGTCAATTGCAATGTAATCGTTTTGGTTGAACGTTTGTCGAACTGGAGACCACCACATGTAAAAATCTTAGCAAAGTCAATTAGCCTTAGTTTGTAAGTCGCTCATAAGTTCTGTCTAAAATGTCGAAAATAATAAAATCTATATTTTGTACCCTTCGAAACGCGTGCGTATACAAGCATTATCTTAACGAATTAGGACGAAGGATTGTTTCAATAAGTTTGCTAATATTTTTGAAGCATAGGAGCTTTGAAGCATTGAAGCTTGCAACAAATTGAACAAAATTCAAATAAGCCAGAAATGACTGTAATTCCCATTTTAAAGGTGTAAAATTCCTATTCGACCAAAAGTTGAGGAAAAAAATTCTACAATGTCCCAGAGGTAGTAAAACTTTTTGGTAATTTATCAGAAATATAAAAAAATTGTACCTTATCCGTTCCTACGCTCATTCACAATGACATTCCAGCTGTCAGCTCTTTAACCAAAAACAATCTGCTTGCTGCGCATTTCGCAGCCAGTTCTACATCGCCAGATTGTGCCCAGTCTCCTCCTGTAGTTGAGAACGGAAATCATTCTATGGGACAAGTTCACTTTCGTACTCGTACAGTTGCAAGAGTTTTATTTGATATTAGCATTCACAAGTCCGCTGGTCCAGATGGTATTTTTCCCATTATTCTGAAGAGGTGTTCTTCTACGTTAGCAAAACCACTGCGTAAGCTTTTCTATCTATCCTACTCATCAGGACTCTTTCCGAGTAGATGGAAAACAGGATTTGTCCAGCCTGTACCAAAAAAAGGCGAATCTTCTTCTCTCTCGAACTACCGACCAATTGCACATACGTCCCTTCTTTCCGAGATCATGGAAACGCTGATAAATCGTCAACTTATGAAATATCTCGAAACACGAAAACTTCTTAATGACCGGCAGTATGGTTTTCGAAGCAACAGGTCCACTGGTGATCTGATGACATATCTCAGCGAAAAGTGGAACCAATCAATCCACCATGGTGGAGAAAGTAAGATTGTTGCTCTTGATATTTCAAAAGTTTGACAGTTGAAAATGTTTTGTCGAAAATGCGTGCATTTGGAATCGATGAAAAACTTCTTCTATGGATTAGAAATTACCTTTCGAAACGTTCAATTCAAGTTGTTCTGGACGGATTCAAGTCAGCAACTCACAAAATAAATGCTGGTGCCTCTCAAGGCTCAGTTTTGCCTCCGACTTTCTTTCTAATTTTCATCAGTGATCTCCTGCCTGCAACTTCTAATCCAATTCATGCCTTCGCTGATGACAGTACTCTCAGCTTCTCAAAGGTCCAGGTCCCTCATCTTCGAATGTGGAATCTAATCGAAAACAAATGTGAAGCTCATTGAATTCCGACCTTGACAGAATCATCAAATAGGTTAAGTCCAACAGAGTAGAATTGAATGCTTCCAAAACACAATGTTGTGTTCTGTCATTAAAGCAAAACCAAAATCTAGAGCCATTATCCTTGAATGGCACTTACGTCGAAGAAACTGAAAGCTTTCCATGCTAGGTATGTGTGTTAGTAAAGACTTACTTTGGAACGACCTCATATTACAAGTCGCTAAAAACGAAGCGAAATGTCTAGGTTTCCTTAGTCAATGTAAAAAATACTTCACCCCTTCTGATCTGGCCACAATATGTAAAGCGTTTATACGCCCTAAATTTGAGTTTAACGCCCACATCTGATTGGGTGCACCAAAAACACATTACACCTCCTAGACTGTATTCAAATGCATGCAAAAAAAAATTTACAGGAGACATTAGAATATCGATCTGTTTAGTTTCGCTTAAGCACCGTCGAAATATCGCCTCCCTTGCATTGTTTAATCGCTATTTTAACAACCAATGCTCAAATGAAATAGCCAGCTTGATCCTCCCGCTCAATAATTCAGCAATACTCGCAACACTATGAATGCAAATCAGTTTACCCCCAAGCCTATCTTCGGACGAACGTTGATATATAGAGATTCGTACATAAACCGAACAACACGAATGTGGAATGCTCTACCAAACATTTCTTCCATATATCATTTATACCCACGCCCACTTTTTGGAGGCGTTTTCATACAAAAACAATTTGTACAACTTAGCTACACCATATGCAGGAGAAAAACGATGTTTTTGGTCGAACCATACTAGATTTTAATAAATTCTCTGAACAATATGTTGCTACAATTTCAATTTTAATATTTCTTTGCCACAAAAACCCACATTTTAGGGATATTATTCTAAGGGATGGATATTAAACGATCCACACAGTGGATTGTAGCTTTCTCATATGTTTTTAATTCTCCTTTTCTCGGCTTATTCCATCTTATTTCCTGAATGCCAGTAAAGTCTCCTAAAAATGTTGCTTCGATAAAGCACTATCGGACTATAATGGGTATATGACGTTTGGTGAAATGCAAGTCATATTATATTTGCTGAGAATCAAATCATTTAACATTTTTTGAATTGAAAAAAATTCAAAAATAAATGTTTGTGTTGCTTCGACTTATAATCTTAGTTCAACGCCTTAGATAAACAGTAGTCATAGCTTTTTTAAGCCTTCATTCATAAGCTCTATAAATTTTATGCTTCAGATTAACTTCGTGCGAAGTTCTACCGAAACATCTTATGTACGCACATGTCCGAAAACTTAAAAACAACCAAACAGAGGTTATACCATCACAACTTCGGTTATGCTTGTGAATTGTCCTGTATAATGTCTTAAACGGTCTTCTACCCAAACAATCAAATCCAAAAATGCTCCATTTCCGCGCACGCGTACTATATAAGGCCCACAGAAATATTTTCTTATAAACAACCTTACAGATGGTATGCCATCATAACTTCGATAATGCTTGTGAATTTTCCTGCATAATGTCTTCTGCCCAAACAATCGAATGCAAAAATGCTCCACCTCCGCGCACAAGCACTATATCAGCCAACAGAAATATTTGCTGTTGGGAATTTAATTCTATTGACTTACAGAGGAATAATTATAAGTTGGACTGCGTTGCATATGACCTGATGTGCAAATATTTCAAAGCAGCTGATCTATGATTTGAATTTGTGTACCTTAACTGATTGGGGATAGTGCTCCTTGGTCGTTCCACTTCTGGTTGATGTTTAATTTTGGCCTTTATCCAGGTGTATACCGTCATGAAAGCTTCTAGAAGTTCCCTGTTAGAAACTATTTTTATCTGTCGGTCCATTCTTTGCCAATAAATATAACTTTGCACACACAAATAATTGGAGAAGTTAGGTTTGGGACCCCGTTAGGACTGATAACAGTTATTTGATTTAGAAGTAACTAGCAGCCAACTAGATTGGAATATCTTTATTTAAAGTTCAACAAAGAACAGCTGTCTGATTTGATAACATGCCAATGTGAGGTTTATGTATTCGTTTTGAACGATTAGGTTTATTCAATCAGAGGCGATATTTTAAAATTGTGAAAGCAATTTTTTGCGCAGTCCCGGACCATGACCTAATCCACAAGCTTCGAAGAATCATTTCCCATTTTATGGGACTCTTTCCCATACAGTGTATTCAGGATTTTAACCAGAATCCTTACGAAGGTGATACTTGAAAAATAAACTTAATGAAAAAAAAAAATTATATTAAGGTTCTCATTCGCAGAACTGACCTTCGTCGACCAGCATGGCATAGATACCGATAATGATCGAATCGCCCAAAGGATATTAAATATCAAATCAAATTATTTTGGGTATCTATCGAATTAAATTTAAAAACCACCCATTAGAGTATAACAAGGGTATAGCTCAATGTCAACTCCTACATCCTCTCGAAGTTGCTTATAATCTCAAGAGTAAATGTCATAAAAGTGTAATTGAATATCCTTTCTTAGAATTGGAAAAATCTCATTACCCTAATTGCGTCCAGTACCTACATCTAGTTCTTAGAACTAAGGGATACATTTTAATTACACACATTACCCACGACGTAATGATTACAATGACTGAACCATGATTAGTTTCTTTCTCTAGAATCATTATATGTTCGAAATGCATTTAACATTAAAAAAAAGGGACAACATTACGAAACAAAGAGTCTGCCTGCTCTTTTAGGGTATGGCTTTGGTAACATTTACCTGAACTAATTCCTACAAGATAATTTCTATAAAATATACATTTTCACACCTATCTTCTATCAGTTTAACAGCGACCGTCTAAGTGCGTATTAAATCCTAAAAAGTATTAAAAAAAAAAGTTTTCCAAATGTCCACACGTTGCAAAATATCGCAATGTTCATGGACAGGAGCCAAAGAGCTCCTTCTTCAGCACTGTATGCAAAAGCACAAGGACTTTGTCAAACATATCAATGACGAGAACTATTTCAACTTCACATTCAGCGACCTGCACATACGAGCTTTTCTTTTAAATGGAAGAAATGAACTTTATTGGTGCATGATAAGTCCGTACTATTACTTGCTTCCATTCCAGGATGGCATCGAAAGGGGGATATTCGCTGTCAATGAGAACGAATCAACGGTCTGTGACTACGTAGTTAAGATGGGCGATGATCACAGTGACTATGTCGAGGATATACAATATCTAGGTCCATACCCAATTCGAAATGAAGATTCAAATATCTACGATTGGAAACTGACCTTTGACAATATCGATTACTATAACCAAGAAATGCCGTCGAAAAGAATAGAGGTACACTTTGATACGAGCTTATTTAAGAAGGCAGATGAAACCCCTGAAATGGTCGAGATCCCTACCGACGAAGTGAGTGCGAGTAGTTGGGGAATGCATGATTTTTGGAATATTGTCGAACCTGTTAAGAGGTTTTTAACGTTTCCAAGTTTATAGTTTGCTGTATTATTTCTTAAAAAGAATGAGAGTAATATTTGTGTACATAGGTTTTAAAAATATAAAGAACAAAGCAAACTATAAATGTATTTTAAAACAGTATATGAAAAAGTCTATTAAAGGATTTGACTGCATATTTAAAAATTTCAAAAAACTTAAAACTTTAATAAAATTGATAAAAAAAACACTGTTTGCTTATTTTAAGGATTACGTATGATTGACCTTAATGTTCCATGACTTAACCGAATAAAATAAAATGTAGAGATGCCTTATTAGAATTTAATTTTTTTTGTCATTAATATCACGACATACATAATGGCCCAGTGTTTATTATGTAGGACTACTAAGTTCGGAGTTCCTGGTTCAATTCACGAAAGTAACAGCACCTATGTTTTTTTACTGCCCCATCTGTTGCAAAAGTTTAACAAACATTCAAGAGCATAATAAAGGGTGATCAATTTCGAGGTTCCCTACCTTTTTAAAGAAAAAAACACAGAAAATTCAAATTTAATGGAGAATGTTTATTATCATTTGAAAGAACATTCTTTGGCATTTATTTTTTGAAGATTATGTCTATCAAATGTTGGCCGTTGCTACGTCGCAGATGGTCCATCCATTGAGTCCAATTTTCGATCACTCGTTCGAGCATTTCGACTGGTAACTGGCGAATGATACGCGTGATGTTTTCCTCCAAGGCCTGAATCGAAGCGGGTCTGTCGGCATAAGCTTTTGACTTTACAATCCCCACAGGAAAAAGTCTAACGCTGTGATATCACACGATCTTGGTGGCCAATCGACCGGCCCAAAACGTGAAATTATGTGCTCACCGACATGTTCTCTCAATAAGTCCATTGATTGATGCGATGTGTGGGAAGTGGCGCCGTCTTGCTGAAACCAAATGTCGCCGAGATCACGAGCTTCAATTTCAGGCATCAAATAGTCGGTTATCATGGCACGATAACGGTCGCCATTGACGGTTACGTTCGCACCGGCATAATTTTTAAAGAAATATGGACCGATGATTCCACCGGCCCACAAACCACACCAAACCGTTGTTTTTTCTGGATGAAGTGGCAGTTCGTCAATCTATTCAGGTTGCTCTTCGTCCCAAATGCGGCAATTTTGTTTGTTTACACACCCACTGAGCCAGAAATGGGCCTCATCGCTAAACAAAATTTGCCTCGAAAACGTCGGATCTTCTTGGAACTTTTCAAAAGCCCATAGAGCGAAGCGATGTCGCTTATGAAGGTCGAGCGGCTTCAGTTGTTGCACGAGCTGTATTTTGTACGCTTTCAATTTAAGATCTTGACGTAAAATGCGCCAAGTCGTTCCATACGTCAGTCCGAGTTGCTGCCAACGGCGCCGAATCGACTCTCTACGGTCTTCGTGTACACTCTCAGCTACGGCCGCTATATTTTCTTCACAGCGTGCTGGACGTGGTCTATTCGGTCGAATATTATCCAATAATGAATGCTGGGTCTCAAAATGGGTGATGGTGTGTGTTGCGAATAGTACGCTCAGTAGGCCGATTATGTTTACCATAAGTTGAGCGAAGTGCACGAAACACATTCCTCACAGAACGTGAATTTTCATAATAAAGTTGAACAATTTGTAAACGTTGTTCACGCGTAAGTCTTTCCATTATGAAATGCCAAACAATACTTAACAAAAATAACATACCAGCATGACACGACTCACACGTGATCTGTCAAAAAAGGCTATTGAAAAAAGTATCTCTACTTGGATCACCCGTTACTATCATGATGAGCTTTTCACATTTGTCGTTCATGGGTCGGCTCTAAGCCGGTGTTTCTGTGTGGGAAAAATATAACTTTCTACATAAGCGAATGGAAAAGATGGGTTAAGGCGAAATACGGGTCCTTAATGCAAGATATGTCATTTTATAGGTCTGTATTTCAGAAAACAGAACACAATCTTAAAATTGCATACACAAAAGTCTTTGTGTGCGGTTCAGTGTAATAACCCCTGCGGAAAAAAAATACCCACGGGGCTTGGTGGGGCAGCATGCCCTCACACTGTCATTCAAACTTTGCATCAAAGAGAATAGAACTACATAGAGTACGTACCACAACTTAAGACCGACCCAACTCCACTCAAGGAGGCGGAGTCGCTTTCTTTATACGAAATGGCATTAGTTATATGGTCATATATAGTGGTGAAGTGCGCCGATTCCGGCTGCTGGAAGCCTGCGTCATATGCATTCCTCTCCAACAAGGGAAGCGACTGTATGTGATAGCGGCCTACGCACCGGAAGCACCTCAGCCTACACTTTTTACAACAGAGCTCGGAAACCTTTTCGAATCTCTAAGACTGAACACAGTGGAGAACTTTTATCTTTTGGCCGGAGATTTAAATGCCAAACATAAAGATTGGGGAAATCAATTACAAAATCCTCGGGATAACCATCTTTACAATTGGATGGTCCACTACAATGTTGAATATAGGATGGTCCACTACAATGTTGAATATAGGATCGACATTCTCGCCACAGATAGGTCATCGTTTCCGAGAAGCGGTGCTTTCCTGGATCTTTTACTGCGAGACACAAGACTGACAGTTACTAACAGAGTAGGTCAACACCCGCGAAACTGTTTACGGACGATTGAGAACGACAGTGATCGCTGCAGATTCGCCGCCGTAATACAGCTTCCGAACGAGCTTGTGGCGCTGGAGGAGTATGTGCCTGTGCATTCTTACAATTACGGTAAGATGAGCTGGCCGCGCTTCACCAACGCTTTTACAATAGAACTACGTTCGAGGGCCATTTTACCACCAAACAACAGAAACCTAACAAACAACGAAAACGACAAATACTTACAACAAATGGACGAAACGATTCAACGAACAATGAACAGGACGATACCGAAATACAAAGAACATGACATAACGTCTACGTACATATACGTACATGACGCACTACACAGACAAAAAAGCGGACTTCTGACAAGACTTAAACTCTTGTACAGACGACTGACAAACCCACGCGACCCGGAGATTAGTACACTGAAGGCGTCGATCAAAAGCATCAACCAATTGATCAAGGAGAACTATCGGTTGCCCATTAATTTGTTTTGGAATAACAGAATTCGGGCCGTAAATTCCAGCGACCCGAGTATGTTTCCACAAATTAATAAGATCTTTAGGAGGAAAGGTCATAACGACCTTCCGTGTATTAAGCTCCAACGAACAACTGACAATACAAACATACTTTTGACAGCAGGAATAAATCCGGGGGGAAGCCGTCTTCGACGACGATTTCTATGTTATTGAAGATCCTCGGGAGAAAGTGGAGGCAGTGAGGCCTGTCTTTCAGGAAGTGTATAAGGTGAATGATAGCATTTGGCCGACCCGCGTCCTGGAAAACAATGCCCAGCTCCATCATTTCTATCTCCGAAAAGACATGACGCAATGGCGATCTGAGAATCGTGGTTTCACCCGGTTTGATGACGACAACTTGGCAAACGCCATAGTCGCCGAGCGAAGTGGGTCTAGTCCCCTGTTAATCTCGAAGGTGGAACTCCAGATCATCTTCGATTCCATAAAGAAAAAGAAGTCAGCGGGAGTCGATGGTATATCCAACATTGTACTTGCGACACTTACCCCCTGAAGCTGTGGATATAATAGGCCATGCTGTTCAACAACGCGCTGAATAATGCATATTATCCAGTGCGTTGGAAGACGGCGGTGGTTCATCCTCTCCCGAAAAAAGGACAACTCCAATCCGGCGAATTTCCGGTCGATAAGTCTCCTTCCGAGTATCAGCAAGCTTTTCGAAAAGATTCTCAATCGAGCACTGTTCAAGTGGTCTGAGGACAATAATATTATACCAGAGAACCAGTTTGGTTTCAAGGCTGAACATGACTGTATTCATGCCGCCTCCAAACTCGTCTCTGATATACAATGGAACAAAGCCAAAAAACAGTGCACGGGTGCATGTATGGTGGATTTAGAGAAGGCTTTTGACACCGTATGGTTAGAGGGCCTCTATCTAAAGCTGACCAGACTTGGCGTAAGTAAACCATTGCTATATATGCTTCATGACATGCTGACTGGTAGAACGTTTGTTGTCAAAAGTGGCAATGTAACTTCTACCACAGAATTTTTCATTAAGAATGGTCTGCAACAGGGAGCGGTAAACTCGCCGATTCTCTTCAGCATTTACACCAGTGATATGATAGGTATAGTCCTACTCAGGCAATTGCGTATGCGGACGATCTTATCGCGTACAGAACAGCCTCTACTGTCGAAGTCATTCGAACTTTTTTGCAGCAGAACTTCGACAAGATCCAGAGATATTGTGATGAATGGAAGTAGAAAATCAACTTTCAGAAATCAGAAACTTTCCTGTTTAGGACACCGTTGTCTAGGGCCTCTAGGGATACGAAGAAGAACTGGCGAAAGCTGGTGATCGTCGGACCAAACGGAGAGCCACTGGCGAGTAAAAGTGTAGTAAAGTACCTTGGCATCTGGTTGGATCAGTATCTATATTTCGGAAGACATGTAGATGCTGCTCTGGCTAGAGCTAGGGGAGCATTTGCCCTGACAAGACGATTGTCTTGACAGCAGGGTGAAGGTGATTTGCTACATGGCCTTCATTAGGCCGATAATTGCCTATGGGTGCCCGGTGTGGTTCAACGTTGCCCCATCTCAAATGGAAAAGATATCAGTGTTTGAGAGGCAGTGTTTGAGGAGCTGCTTTGGACATCACAGAACACCAGTATCTGACTACACAAAATACTATTCCAACGAGGTCCGGGACAACATAAGCCGAATAGACAATTTTCTGGTGAAACTCATTCGGTTTCACGCTGCAAGAGCGATGGCTTGAACAATAGTCTCATCTTTGGGGCCTTCTATCCCAATGATGAATATTTTGAGAGTGCGCGTTTAAGCGGCTTTATTCCGATCGAAGCTTTCCTATATTTCGATAGTCGAGGGCCACGTATTCCGACGAACTGTGGATAGGCGGCTCCTATACGACCGAGACCTCGTCGCTCAGGGCGGAGGAGAGCGCCTGCGGTTCCGCAGGAGTGTGTCCGATTGGGACCGTCGTAGTAGGTCACTTACATAGTTTTAGTCTTAGGTTTAGGTACAAAGCAGTCATGGTGGCACAAAAAAAAAAACGCTTGCTGTGGCTGTTCTAGTTCTTAAGTTATTTTTAGGTGGTTTTAATTAATTTTAAGTAGTTTAAGTTAGTCGACAAGTAGTTTTAATTAGCATGTAAGTTTAAATAAATTAAAAAAAAAGACAAGGAACCAAGTTTTAAAAAGTTTTCTTGGTAAAAATTGTGTTACTTCTATGTTTATATATTAGATAATAGGCCGAAAGGCATTAGAATTAAGTTATCGTATAATTTAGGGCGCCCGCATAGGGCAAGTAAGTAAATTAAGTAGTTGATAAGTAAGCTAGTTTTTTCATGAATTTTTGTCTAGCATGTAAGTTAGTTTTAAGAAAAATAAAATAAAAATGAATTAAGAAAAAAAAAGTATCACAACTAAAAATCTGGTAGCCGTTTCAGACGCGTTCGGAAAGTGCGAAGGGGAAATTTCGTCAATCGTATGCGTCGTCATAAAATACTTAAACGGGTCAACCAAAACTGATGGATTTTCACTTTAATCTTTCAATCCAGTGTTGTATTCAAATCTTAAGCCTTTGATAAAGTGAGGATTTAAGCCGCACATCGGGAATATTATAACATATGATTCGAATATCTGGAGTGATGCTCTGCTCATATCAACGTTTTTTTTATCATTTGCACGCACTCAAGGGTTATGTTTTACCGCAGTATGAGCGTTTTGACAAGGGGAAGAATGAGAGTGATAGGAATGATTGGATGTAGTGGAGACTTAACTCCATGGGTGGTGTCCGAACTAACTTCGGGGAGTCATTGTTTCTTTTCATCGTTAAATTCAATGAAACTTCAAGATTCAAAATTATCTGGGTGATATCAGAAATTACCTCAAAAGGTAAAAAACTATTTTATAAAGGTGCGCCAAAAATATGTTTGTCAGATTTTCCAGTAAAAAGACCCGGAATAAGAAAGGGTATTATATTGCAAAGAAGTTAATAAAAAAATAAATGAGAAGCTTACGGCCCGCTGATGTAATAATTGAAATCCCTATCGCATCCCATCCTTAAATTAAACCACCCCTAATAAGGTTGTCTTTATATCTTGATTATATAATTTATCCAAATTCCTTTTCATTTGACTTTAATCGACGTTGAAAAGAGGGCATGACCGTGGGGGGATGATTAAAATATTAATCCCTGTACGGAATTCATTAACAATCATCTTGCATACCAACTTTCATTATCCTAGCTTGACATTTTCCGACTGACCAATAACCATGAACTTTATCAAAAGCTATGGGATATGCAATGAATATCGTTTTTATAAGGATACGCTTTAAAAAATACGCGTGTCTTAACATTTTCGCATCAATATTTTCGAAGTATTTTCATCAAAAGTTTTTTTTTCGAATTACCAAATTTTTTTTATGAAAACCTCCCAAAAAACTGAGTTGCAAAAAAAATTTAAACGGATGAAACAAAGATATTAAGATTCTCTCTAATTCACATCTCAGAAAAACTTTATTTTTGATCAAACCGTAAAGAATTTTGAAAAAAGTGTTAGACATAATCAGCCGTATTTAGTAGAAATTCTAAAAATGTGTCTCAGAGATTGTTAAGCTAAGTATGCTTAAATATTTAAATTCGCTCAAAGTAACGTTGCTTAAATTCTTATCTATAATCGGTTTTTCATTGCTGCTTAACTAAATGTTGATTGTTTCAAAAAACGTAATAAAATGTGCAAACCTAATACAAAAAAGTGACAAGTTTATGTCGCATTTATCTTTTTGTTGTTTGTTCAGACACTGTTTTTGGCATTTCACAAATTGCGATCTCTTTGAGGCAAATGCCTTTGCAAACTTCTGATAAATAGCACATATAGCCTAGATTGACTAAATCCGTTAATATGCGCATATTGCATTTAAAAAGTGTGTAATGGAATGTTTTAAGAATTATATTTTAGTGAGATAGACGATTATACAGGGTGTCCGCCGGGAAGGTATACTACTTTGTTTGTTTATAATTTTTGATTAAACGAAAGAGAATGGAACTTATATTTATAAATAATTTAATTGATGTCGGCAATTATTTATGAAATACAATTTCAGGTAAATATCCGCATCTGTTAGTCTCACAAATGTGAGCCCTTTTGAGCACATTTTTCATTGCATTCTCACACGTTTCACGCGGAATCTCATTAATTTCACCACGAATATTTTATTTCAGTTGCTCCAGCATTTCTGGTTTGTTTGCATGAACATTGCTTTTCAGATGTCCTCACAAAAAAAAAGTCCGGAGCAGTCAAATCAGGCGGCCGTGGAGGCCAATTATCATCACCATTTCTTGAAATAACTTGTGGTGGAAAGAGGTCTAGCAGTAATTCAATTGTAATCCTGACTGTATGCGATGTGGCACCGTCTTGTTGATAGCACATGATAATCAAGCCCAAAGCATGCAGTTGTGCCGTTCAAAAGTTTTCAAACATATCACGATATCGCTCCCCATTCACTGTTACCGTTACGCCGTTTTCATTTTCAAATAAGTAAGGTCCAATGATTCCTGCAAAGCAAATTGCACACCAAACAGTAACTTTTAATGGATGCAAAGGTGACAGATGAATAACTTGAGGTTTTTCCATTGCCCAGAACCGACTATACTGTTTATTCACACATCCATCCACATGGAAATGTGCCTCGTCACTCATTATGATTTTGTCATGAAAATCGGTGTTGTCATGGGCTAGCTGTAACATCCTATTGGCATATGTACGCGGCGTTCATTGTCTTGTGGAAGAAGCTCTTGTCTCAACTGAATCTTAAATGGAAACAAATGCAAATCCTTGTGCAAAATTGTGGCCAAAATTGTTCTTTGAAGAGCAAGCTGCTGAGCACGGCGTCGAATTGAGGTTGATGGATTGTTTTGAACACTTACTTGAGCAGCAGTAATGCCTTCAGCCGATCTTGCAGTACGTTGTGGTCAATGCTTGGGCCTATCACCTACAGACCCTCTTTCTACGAAATCCATCACTACACGATAAATAGTGCGTTTTGTTGGCACGTTTTTTTACCCAAAAATCTCACATAACTTTCTCATCGTCACAGTAATTGATGACTGATTTTGATAAAATGTTTTAACGATTAAAACACGTTGGTTTATCGAATATATTTCCATAATAAATTTGCCACGTGTCGACTTCACGACTGCCAAATATGAACTGTCAAGACTAATGTTTACCAAAATGGCGGCAAGAGAAAGTAGTATACCTTCCCGGCGGACACCCTGCATAATATACTTCATTTCGACCTTGATATCTTATAGCAGCCATCACTTGAAGATCAGCAGAAATGTGACCACCCCTATAAGATCTGATCGCACAATCTTGATAAGCTTTTCCAAATTGGGCTTAGAAAATCGATACTTTTGCCGAAAATATTTGTCTTGCAGTTCGATTGGGTTAATTCTCGGTTTGTATATTTGAATGGTCTTGTAGGTGTTGGTCTGTTTATATTCATCACATTTACTACATTTAGAGCCTCTACAAAAGAAATGTAGCTTCAGTCCACTTTTATAAGTTTGCTTTCACTTTTCAACACAGAAACTCAAAATAAATATAAAAAAATTCAAATGGAAGTTCTCTGATCTGTCAAAATTCATTTTAAAATGCCTCTAAATAACCTCAAAACGCAGTCGATCGTGTTTAAATTAAGCGACCTCTAAGCAATGTTGCTCAAATGTGAAAATCGATTATAAATACCGATTTTGCATTTAAGTGAAAATTGGAGGTGTGTTAAAGTTATAACCCTTTCGACCCGGAAAACAGTCAGTAAACTTACATCAATAATTTTGTGTTGATCTGTTCAAACGACTTACCTTTAGCACATTTCTAGCAAAAAAACTTCCAAAATTATCCGTGGGGGCCGCTGGGGGTACCGGGACAGATGTGTCCCATCCGTCTTTGTGGATGGGACACATACACATTTTCATAAAAAAAAATGGTTTATAAGTTCATTTTATTCACATTTTTGTATGTAACAAAAAAAAGAAGTAATACAATAATATATGTAGGTATGAAACTAACTGTTATGTGTAATTCTTATTTGTGGTAACTGGCAAAGCAATTTTTGCATAATGGAATAATACACTCCATTATGGATTACTTACAGAAATATCCGTAACACATACAAAAATAAACTCTATCTAACAAAAAGCAATTATATATGTAATAAAATTCAATGCTGTCAAAATCAGAAAGACATGTGGAAAACCATAAAAAATTTAATTTTAAATAAAAAACAAAGTGAAATCGGCGAAGTTCGATTTGGTGATAAATTAGAATCCGAAAACTCCATAATCGCTAATAATTTCAATGAGTATTTTATAAAAAGCATAAATAAAATTAGCAATTCTATACCCGTCATCAATAATAATGAAAATAATCAGCAAAACATTGAACTACCCGAGACACAAAATGTATTTAAATTCCATGAAATTAATTTCAGTGAACTAAGAATAATATGTAAAAAAATTAACTCTAAAAATGCGTTTAATCTTACACTCAGAAAAAAGTATCCCATTAAATCGTCAATGGTACGACCATTTGTTTAATAAGACGTGTTTTAATAAGATTTTACTATTAAAATAATAGTTTTCGAATGAAATCAAAGGTATATGGGTTATTAATACAATGGTTTTGAAACTATTATTATTAATAGGGTACACGCTATTAATTTAATAGGAAATCCTATTTATGTAATAGTTCTTCACCCATCAATATTTTTAAACGAATACTATTGTCCTATTAAAAAAACACTATTGACTGCTTAATAGTACTGATACTATTAAAAAAATATCGCATCAATAGTGCGTCTCATTAGTTCAATATGACGGACCATTAGTTAAATAGTTTTTGATATTAAATTAATAACATTGATACTATTGTTTAAAATGAGGTATTCAGAAGTTATTTAACCAGATGAAACTATAGATTTAATAGGATTTGACTATTCAATATTAATAAAGCAGACTATTGTTTTAATAGTTGCATGTACTTAAACATATTTCATTCTAACAAAAATATTAATTTAATAGGATATACCATTTAATTAATGTGACAGTTCCTTAGGATAATAGTATTTGGTACTATTGTTGTACATATTAAACACACCATTAATTTCTTAAGCAATACTATTAATTTGGCAATATTTTTACTTTTCATTGTTAATAATACGGACTATAGCTTTAATAGTTCCATGTAGTTAAACATTTTCGATCCCAAAAATATATAAAATTTAATAGTGTATCCCATCAAATCAATGTGACAGGTATTTATTGCAATAGTATTTATTACCATTATTTAAAATATTATATGCACTATTACATATATAAGCAATACTCATTTGACAACATTTCAATATCAATAAAACGGACTGTTGTTTTTATGGTTTCTTTTAGTAAAGTCATGTAAAACAATAATAAAATAGTCCTTTTTGTGTAATTTTTGCAAAATAGACAGTATGTTATGTGTTATGTGAACAATTTATTTGCCTTACTCGCAACTTGTGCGAGTAAGGCAAATGCAGCATAAATAATTCAAATAAGTATTGAATTAAGTTTTTTTTTTAATCCGAATTCAGTCTTCTGATAATATGTTAGTCCTTAAAATCACGCATACCTACCGTTCCGGTCAATTTAACAAATTTTGGTGATTGTTTAATCTTAAATTATGAATTTTATTGTTTTTCTCCTGAAGAACGATACTCGTATGTAATTGAAATAATATTTAAGTTTACATTTGACAAAGTAAAGTGATGTGCATAAAGTTAACATAAAAAAGAAAACAGCTATGGAGGGTATGTATATAAATTTATTATATTTTTTCTTAATTAATTAGAGAAATAATTTAAAACAACGTTCAATAAATTAGGTGGAGTATTGGAGCATGCAAATAATATTTTTTTTTTTAATAAGATATTGCCTATCCCACAATCCCTAGTTTACCCACAGTGTGTCACAAGATACTTCGATAAAAATTACATTTCATGAAAATAACTTTAATAAGGGTATCAACAAATTTCATTGGGGAAAATGTGCTGATATAGTTAAAGTAACCAATTTTTAAATTCAATTCCAAATTACGGTGCATCAGAAGTACTTCAAAATCCAATAAGACTTTTTAGAAGAAACTGTAAAAAACGTAGACTTTCAAAAATCGAGTTGAGTACCATATAGATTTTTTTTTTTCAATTCTTAAAAAAAATGTTTGGTTATCTGTAAACATTTCCATTAATGGTACACATCCTTTGAATCTAATCTGATTCCAAATTGTTTTAATTGTACATCCCATAAAAATGCGTTACTTTTAATAAGAGTCCCATTGTTTAAATAGTATGTACTATTAACACCCTTTAAGTTATGGACTCATTCGAAGAGATTTTTTCCTATTAGTCCTATGAACAAGAAAATTACATTTTTTGTTTATTTATGTTGAGTTAATTTTCAATATTCTTAATACTAAAAAAGTTTCATGAAAAAAAAACTTAAGTTTTTACCATTTTTAATTTAAATAAAATCTAACAATCCTAAAAACAATTAAAGGCCTTTTTATGGATAGCACACAAATTTTAATTTTGTTTAAATAATTTTTTGTTAATTAATTTTTGTTACTACTAGAACTATTTTTCCAAATGTATTTTTTAAATAGTATTGCAACCATGTAATTTATGTTATTTCGTTTTATCATAATATTTGCTTTAATGTAAAACAAATATAAATATTTAAATAAAAATATATTTGTTGTTCTAAATTCGTTATTTTGTTTGTTTTCTAATGATGGATTTTCAGATTGATCTTCGATAGAATTGATTGATAATTGATATATTTAAGCTATCAGTTGTATAAAAAAAACCATTAATATAATCGTATGATAGACAAGCATTAATAGTACCGTCCTATTATTTTAAAAGTAAGTACTATAACTTTCAATAGGGCGAACCGCTTGGATCAGTAGTTATCTCATTGGAACAATGGTTTAGTTGTTTTTTTTTTAATTGTATATACCTTTGTTTAAACTCGGTAATACTATTAAGACTATTGTTTGATCGAATAGTTTTTATAGTTTGTCCTATTATTATTTTAGTCAATACTATAAATTTCAATAGGAACATCCTATTTGAATCAATAGTGATACCATTGAAATAATGGTTTATTTGTTTAATAATAATATAATATATGGTTTATTTGTTTAATAATACGAACTTTTGTTTTAAATCTGTAATACCATTAAAATAATAGTATGAGAGAAGAGTTTTCATAGTACGTCGCTATTATTTTAATAGGAAATACTATAACTTTCAATGGGACCACTCACTTTAAATCAATAGTTATCTTATTAAAACAATGGTTTAATTGGTTATTTTTTAATAGTAAGTACTTTTGTTTTAAGCCGGTAATGCTATTAAAACAATAGGATGATCCAATTGATTTAAAAGTTTGATCCTATTATGTATTAGTAAAAAATATACATCCCAATAGGATGCACAGTTTTGAATTAATAGGAGTCTTATTGAATCAATAGTATGTAAATTGTTGAATACGATTTAAATAATAGTCGTTTGTTGTTGGTTCAATGGTATCCCTTTACATAAAATATGTTTTTAACCCTATTGAAAATAGTTGCATCACATTAATACAATGGTACAAACTATTAACCTGTTAATAAGACAGACTATTGAAGCAAAATTCTAACACTGTTGAATTTATAGTAAGATCGTACCATTATTGTTATAATTAACAAATTATTATTTCAAAAGTACGCATCCCATTGACTAATTTTAATAGTAAAAAACGATTGATCTAATCATAAAACCTATTATTTTCATAGTATTTTTCTCTGAGTGTAATATAAACATTATAATAGATTGTTTTGACATAATCGGCCCAATAATATTACAAATAGTAAATGAGTCCTTTAGAACTGGTGTTTTTCCAAACAACCTTAAGAATTTACTGTTATCCCAATACCTAAAGAGAGTGGCACAAATGATTGTACGAAGTTTAGACCAATAAATATGATGCCAATAATGGAAAAAATAGTTGAAAAGTGCGCGTATGAACAATTTTATAAATATGTGTGTGATGTTAATTTGTTAATAGAAAATCAATCAGGCTTTAGACATAACCACTCATGTGAAACGTCATTGAATTGGCTAATAATGAGTATGAAGGAAGAAAGACATAGTGGTAACAAAATCATTGCAGTTTTTTTGGACTTTCAAAGAGCATTTGAAACAGTGGATCGCACTAGTCTTTTAAAAAATTGTTTAAATATGGTGTTAATGGTGTTGAACTCAATTGGTTGAAATCATATTTATTTGGAAGAACTTGTGTAAATAATTCAACATCAAGTGCAATAAACACACGTTTCGGTGTACCACAGGGCACTATACTAGGTCCACTATTGTTCCTCATATATATTAATGATATATGCAGCATTTTGAAGATTTCGAAAATATATCTGTTTGCAGATGATGCTCTCATGTTCGTGAGTGGTAAAAATATCTTTGAACTTATAGACTATATTAAGGAAGATTTACATCACTTGTGTACATGGTTACACGTAAATAGACTTAGAATCAATGTAAAAAAAAACGAAATGCATTGTGATTAATAGCAATGATTTGATTAATTTATCAATTGAAGGTGAAACACTTGAACAATTAAATGAAATAAAATATTTAGGAGTGATACTGGACAGTAAATTATCTTTTAATAGCCATATGGTATATATAGCAAAAAAAGTTTCGAAAAAAATTGGATTCCTAAAACGCATAAGAAAAACCATAACCACAATATGCGCAGTTAATATTTATAACACAACTATTAAACCCCATTTTGAATTTTGTTCAACAATTCTATTTATAGGTAATAATGAGCACATAAATAAACTGCAAATATTACAAAACAATGCGATGTGAACCATTCTCAAATGCAACTTTTATTCACCAATCGTATGGATGCTATCGTGTCTTAGATGGTTAAATATTAAGCAGAGAATATTGTTCAACACTTTAATGTTCATATTTAAAATGAGAAATAACCTGGTACCTAAATATTTAACGACAAACTTATCCTATGTGGGTAGCAGTCAACCTTATAATTTAAGATCGAATGACAATTTTAGACTTCAACTGTATAGAGACTCTAGAACACAAAATATGCTTAAATATCGAGGATTAAAATTATTTAATGAACTGCCTACAGAAATAAAAAATGAAAATACTCTATCAAGATTTAAAGTACTGTTAATTGAGCATATTAGAAATATAAGTGTATAATTATTAATAATATATGTATTTGAATACTAAATTTAATTTAATTTATATCTAAATGAATTGTAATAGTAAATTTTACTAAAAAAATATATACATACATACATACTCCTCGCATATGGTTGTTGTACGCTTCTCCTTTTTGTTGTTACTACATTGACGTCTACGTCTTCTTGTAGGTCCCTCTATGGGTAGGTGGATTGCAGCCATCTGTTTTTTGTTTCTGGATATATATCCAGATCTACCTGAACGATGAATTTTGGCAGTTTTCTTCCCTTCGGCTAAAAGGTCCTCTGCTAATACAACAATAAATCCTATCAACGGCGATTTTATTCGTGATAGTTGTGAATGGATTATGTACGAATTTACAACGCTCATCATCAATAGTCAATAGAACACTTTTTTCCACCATTTTTTGGACTTCCTATCCAATTCGTACAACCCCGAGAGTTGGTCTGCCCGATCGACGCCTCCCATTATCACTCTGTAAAATTTGATCATGTCATGGGACATGGTACGCATACTTGTTTTCCGTTCTTTAGCTTTTTATTGACCTGAACTAGGTCCGAACCATGACAGTTGCTAAGAACAGCAACCTCTTTGGTGTCGTGCCATTTTGTGAACATGAGTCCTGTATTACTTGCCTTGAAAACAGATTCACGTTTTTGTAATTTTTGGTTCATGACAGGTAATTTTTTGCGATTTGTTATGATAGTTCCCAGCGCAGCATAGTTTAGGCTCTCAAGCAAATGTAAACTAGTAAAAAAGCGATCAAAACAAAGTGTAACGTCTGCATCGGTAATCGATTTTGCCAGATTATTAACAACACGTTCCCCTAATGTGCCTTCCATGATTCTTTCTTCACATCCACTGTAGATGTTGAAGTCGTAAGTGTACCCACTTAGAGCGTCGCATCGCAGCCACATTTTTATGCCACGTTTGGTGGGTTTGAGTGGCATGTACTGCTTGAGCCAAGAGTTTCCTTTAAACTTCTTCATGGACTCATCAATGCTCTGGAAGGGGCTGTCTTGCCGAGCTTTCAAAAACCGGTCCTTCAGGCAGTTTACTACATCATCAATATAGTAGGTTTTTCCCGCGCTTTCAGTCTTTTCGGGTGGTGCAAAATATAACTTGGAGATAAGACTTAGGAATCGATCGCGCGCGGTTGCCACTTTTATGGCTTCATTTCCGAGTGATCGATTTTTTGACCAATAATGCTTCGTTGAAGGTACCCGATTGTATGACATTATCAGCATGCAACCAATTACAATGATTATTTCTCCTGAATCATTAGATTTCATGTTGTTGGTCTTACCTTTTGTATTCCGCATAATTTGTATTCGCTCATTTGTACATTGAGCAATATAATTGAAGAGACTCTGAGGAAATATTTTCTTGAATATTTGCGGCGGGGTGTCGTTGCGATGAAATTTAACATTTATGGAAGAGTCTCGGTGACAACTTACTTTCATACGGGGCTCAAAGGCTATATCTGGACTAGACCATACAGTGTTAGTCGGAGCCATACTGATATCTGGAAGATTTGCCATTTCTTCACTGGTTTCCGATGCAGTATCTTCTTCGTCTTCCGAATTAGATTCATCTCCAGAAGGTTCAAAAATGCTGCCACTGCTACTGAAATCATCTTCGTCATCTAATTTATCGAAATAATTTAATATTTCAGTTGGAGTAAGTTGCTTCTTCATTTTGGGAACTGCAAATAATTTTTTTGTTTTTTTTTTCAATAATACCTACAGATACGTGAAATTCAGTAGCAATTGCCGAATGGGACATATATGTCCCACATAAAAGCCCGAATGGGACCAAACCAAAAATACAGAAAGAATCTTTACTTACAATTACTCCAATGTTTACACAACAACAAATAATAACTTTATTTTTACTTTTCATATTTATAACACCAAAAAACCTTTAATTTTAACTTTTTTTCACTCACTTATGGAAAAACATCCATGCACCACAATCATGTAAACGTGAATGAACGAGATCCTTTTGTCACAGTTGGCACTTAATTTGAAAGAAATCCGTTAAAAATGGTTAAAATAAGTCGTGGGACGTATTTCACCCATTTTGGATGAAAATTTTCGATTTTAGGCTATGGGAACATTGAGTGGGACATATGTGTCTCAATAGGTGCGAATGGGACAACCTCTAAAATTCCTCTATAAATTCGGCTGAATATCTATATATTATCTGTAGAAAGTTGCCACGCCCACTTTTTGGAGCCGTTTTCATTAAAAAAAAAACGCTTTTCTTTATTTTAATTTGAATTAAATTCGGATGAATTACTTCAGTAAAAAATATTTACTTGAAAATTTCGTCTGTAGACATTTTACTGCTGTTTTCCAATAACACTTTTTGTACCCCAAAGCATATGCAATAGAAAAACGTTGTTTTTGTCGAACCATATAAGATTTAGATAAACTGACTGACTAAAATCAGCTGACAACGGCATTTCCTCTATTTAATCCGCATTCTTGAGAGTTGCTAAAAAGCTCATTTTATGGAATACAAAGGTGGGATGAGATGGGATAGGGTATGAAACGATTCGCAAAGCGGATTGTATCCTTCGCATATGTTTTTTTGTTTAATTTAAAAATATGTATGTAGGTAGTTGAAGTCAATAACATGTGACAGTATGCGCGTGGGATAACGTGGCATTATACCAGCAGCACAAATATTAATTCCTATGTAATAATTGACAGATGCTAATAGTGTTAATGAGAAATCTCGTAGTCTGTCAGAGGGTACATGCTTGTGAGATGTTTTCTGTTAAAAATTAGTTTTGCTTGAACTGACAATTCATTTGCATTTGCTGTTGCTAAACAAAAATATAAAATAAATTTTTCTTTTATAAAAAAAAATTCATTTTCTATCTGTTGAAAACTTACTATGGAGACCTGTTTTAGTTATAATTACATAAATTTAAAAGTTAAATAGTTTGATTGGCATCATGGATATTGCTAATTTTACTAATTTCATAACCCTAAAAGGGCTGAAAACCTAGTTTCTCTATTCTTTTTTGTGTCTAAAAGGATATTTTTAACACAAAATATGGGACCTCTGAACGAAAAGCTTCCCATTACAGTATTATACTCTCGGATATTTGTTAGACTTTACGGATTCTTGTTAGACTTTTAAAATGGAAGTTCTTGTTACCTTTATGATTTAGAATTAATGGTCCCGCACTTAGTAATCTAAACAACTAACTACTTCGGTCACTGTAAGAGGATTATAAATTTGCGTGGAGACTCTGATATTGAAGTTTATCAACATGGATATTTTAGACATATCTGGTAAAAAACTGGGGTTAAATCCATATACCTTAACAATTATCTTATATTGTTCTAATCATAACGGTCTCAGTTGCGAATTTTTATTTATATCGAAATATTATTATATGCTCTAAATATTGGCGTTCTCTATTTATTGAGACCGAGGGAAGTGTTTGTCTGCCCAATAGCAACTTACCATCGTAGTCTAACAGCCTGCAAAGCTAGTTACCATCGATTGTATATCATCTACGGTTTCGCTCTGAGGGCAGTGTTCGCCACTGGTATTTTGATATTTTTTGATGCTGGCAATGCGATTAATCGGATAATTAAGGTCTTTTGAGATTAGAGGCGTTCGAAATAAAATTTTCCTACATGACTTCGCTGTTGTTGTGACCCGAATTGTATTTGCATTTACACCTTGGCTGCAACAAGAAAATATTCGGACATTCAAAATGTAGGATGCGTACATTCTATGACATCTGTTGAAGATTTAATGCTAGTAAATAAAATCGTTCTTTTTTTTAATAAAAATGATCCAAAAAGTGGGCGTGGCAAACAACTTTGTGTAAACAAAATATGTAATTCAGTCACCTTTTCAAAATTCGTAAGCGTTATCATAATCATGGCATCAAACAACATTGTTGTGAAAAGTGGGCGTGTCAGTAGATTCTAATTCCGAACTTTCAGTTTTCGTGGAAGGTGTGGTGGAAATCCCAGGTATGTTCCAGTGAGCTGTAAACTCTGTTGGATAATTTACAGCTTCATTGGCATCGCAGCATTTATAAGACGAACTATACGGAGCCATGTCTAGTTTTGGTATACCGCCCAAACTCGTACGTGTGTGTAGGAGGACGATGGAGAATTCTCGCTGCTCCATCAGGGTCGGAAACCACATCACCGATACATTCGATACCAAAAAATGATTTTGGCAAGGCGATGCACTGTCATGTGACTTCTTCAATCTGATTCTTGAGAGGATTGTGCAAAACTCACGAGCCAACACCAGAGGCACAATTTTCCAAAAAAACCTGTACAACTACTTGCATAGGCCGACGATATTGACATCATTGGTGGAACCCAACGTGATGTCATAGCCACGTTTGTTAGTATAGAGAAGGAAAAAAATGGGCTTAGCAGTAAATGAGGAGAAGACGAAGTTTATGCTGTCAACACGAAAGGACACACAACATCGACGAATTGGACAGAACGTCACCATTGACAGATATAACTTTCAGGTAGTACGGGAATTTATCTATCTCGGTTCCGCTATTAACTCTGACAACAACACCACGTCAGAAATTAAACGAAGAATTACTCTTGTCAACCGCTGTTTCTTCGGGCTACGAAGGCAATTCAGTAGTAAATCCCTCACTCTAACTACTAAGGAGATCTTATATAAGACCCTGATCATCCCAGTCCTGCTCTACGGCGCTGAAGCATGGACCGTCTCAAAAGCGGATGAAGAAATCCTTGGTCGATTAGAGAGGAAAATTCTTCGAAAAATCTTCGGTGCAGTCTGCGTTGACGGGCTATGGAGATGAAGATTCAACCAAGAACTATACGAGCTGTACAGCGACATGTCCCTGGTCAAAAACTCCGCATTGGACGTTTAAGATGGCTAGGACATGTAGAACGAATGGACACTAATACTCCGGCTCGCAGTAGAGGAAGACCTCATCTTAAGTGGCGTGCACAAGTAGAAACCGACCTCAACCAACTTGAAGTGCGCAACTGGAGGCATTTGGCTAAGAACCGGGCTAATTGGAGAGGCATGTTGGTTGAGGCCTAGGTTCATTCCGGACTGTAGCGCCACTTAAGTAAGTAAGTAAGTTTTGTTATCGCAAACTGAATCGACCGATTTGTATGATACCAATTCGCCTGGCAACGACTACTGTATCTAGAAGCTCAAAGCATTTTGGATATCAACGATTGTGCAGAAATCGGTGGGTATGCAACCAGCATTTTCATGGAGAGCACTTTTTCATTGCCGATATCTAACAATTATTTCGAAAATGTGTCAGCGGGTAGATTTGGTAGCATTTTTAAGCGAATGTTTATTTTTAGCTGGACTTTTTCAACAACATTGAGATTCCACACTCAAATAGCAAAGTGTTTGTTTAAAATCACCTGAGTGCCGTGAATAGTATTTCGCTGTTTTTTGTTTTATCATTGAACTTTCTGTTATACACCTCAAGAGAAAGTTTGCGTGCCATAGTGCATTCATCTCAGATGATATTTTTGCATTGTTTCTGCACTTTGTTGCACTTTTCATCTGGGTTACTTTAATTATTCAGAAGTAGCTCATTGAATGAGCTGCTCTGGCTTCATCCGATAAAGTTGCTGCAATGCCAGATGATACATCAGCCAATGCAATGCCATCATTTTATCGTATTTCGGCAAAAATCAAGTGATTTTCCCGCTCCACCTAGTGTATAAAAAAAAGAATTCACCTTGTTCAGAAAAGGACAAACATAATGCGGGGTCGCTGTTTTTTTATAAGAAAAACGGCAAAAAATGGGCGTGGGTTAAAATGATGTGATATGATGCAATGACCATATTATTTTTCCCTATCGAATTTACTTATAATTGTACCGAAACCATTTTTCTAACGAACCACAGCCTTAAAAAGTGGGCGTGCCAAAAAACTTTGTTTTGAAGAAATATAGGTATTCAGAATATCTAAAAATCTTGTTATGACACTTTTACAAAATTTCTTACGGTTCAACCAAAAACATTTGTTTATGTGGCGTGCCAATGTCCGGGGGGCCTATGTCTTTCTTACTGTTTTTGTGAGTTAGTTTTAAAAAGAAAAAAAAAATAAATTGGTTGAAAACTTGTTGGTTGACAATATATTTTATATATATGAATGCGTTTATGATACCAATTATTTATTTTATATTGTCAGGATCTATCAAAACCGTTCCCTGTTTATAAGATCTGTATGCGAACGCCAATCTTGCTAGAGGAACATATAACCAAAAACTTAGTAAAGTATTAGCAAAACACGGCAATTTCTTTAAATTCTGTGACATTCTGTTAGATGAAGAGTACAAAACAACTTTGGACTTTTCCTCATCGCTAGATGGTGAAAGGTGGAGAATGTTTAGGAGCGCCCCAAGAGTTATTCGAAAAGCGAAATGGATTAATTCGCTTTCTACCTAATAAGCTTGACAAGCACCGAATAACTGTTTCTGAATTCATTAATCAGATGACGTCAAAGTTGTATGGTCAGTCAAGCCAAATGATTGAGATTGAAATCTCTAAAGGGTCAGCAAGCGAAAGCGAGGATAATGTTTCAAACGACGCAGAACAACACGAAGACAAGAAAACTTTGAATTGCTGTCTGTGTTTTGAGAATCCTCGAAACATACTTTTGCCGCCTCGTTACCACTGTAAGATGTGTAGTTGTAGCTGAGCAAAGAGGCAATCGAATTAAAAATGAACTGCTGTGTCCTTTTTGTTGACAAATTAAAAAAAAAAGATTATTTCATTTATTTGTAAATGACCAAGTTTTAACGGTTTGTTTAAATTGCATAAATTTTTTTATTTGATTTACTTATCACGATTAATAAAATAAAAAAATATTTACTATTGCTTAACTTTTTTCGGGACTTGCGTCCCATTTTGAATGATAAAAACTCGGCACGAATGTCTCACTTTAGTGAGACAAAATTATTTCCCATTAAAGTGGTTCATTAGTCCTGAAAAATCAATGCAGGACTTACGTGGGGAGAATAAATGAGTACATGTTTGTACTTCGTGCACTTATTACTGCATAAGAATAGAAATAACAAAGCAAATTTAAAAAAAATTGTTTTTCATGTTCAATTCTAAACAAAACGGTATATAACACAAAGCGGAAAATAAAAAAATTCTAAGAAAAAAAACAAATAAAACAAAAACAACTCCAATGTACTCAATTTTGCACCCGTACATTGTTCGAATGTTTCCAGCAAAAATATCAAAATTTACAGTTAGAATTGCATTATTTTTTTGTTTGTTTATGATTTGTTTTAAATATTTTAGTTTGAGGCGTGTTTTGTTGCGTGTGGTAAGAATTTTTTCAAGAAGATTTAATTAATAAAATAAATAATTTCAAAGCCCTTTAAAAAAATGAAGAAACTATCGCGAGATATTGAAGATCGCATTGAAGCCTTATCAATGAGTGGCTTCTCGACGCGACAGATAGCTAAGCAGCTTAAAATAAGCCAATCAGTGGTCATAAGAGTCCAGAAAAGGCGAGGAACTGTACCTAAACCACAAGTCAGAGGCCGCAAAAAATTGTTAACGAAAGCGGACACACGTCTTATGATAAAGGAGATGAAAGGGGAGAAGTTTTTAACACCAAAAAATGCTTCTATAGCAATAAACAAACCCGTTAGTCGATGGACTGCAAGCAGAGCTCTCCACGACATTGGCTACATATCAGCGGTAAAAAAGAAAAAGCCTGCATTATCGGCAAAAAATATTAAACTACGGTTGAAGTTCGCCAGAGAACATATAAATTGGACAGCAGATGACTGGAAACGTGTATTTGGTCAGACGAATCAAAATTTAATCGGTTTCAGACTAATGGAAAACAATACTGCTGGCGCCGCCTTGGGGAGACCATTCAAAGGTACCATGTCAAAGAAACGGTGAGGCATGGTGGAGGGAGGGTCATGGTCTGGGGTTGTTTCACATGGTGGCACGTTGGACCACTGCACAAAATCGATGGAATAATGAAAAAAGAAGATTATTTGAACATTTTGCAGACTCATCTTCCCGATTTTGTCGACAGAAGCGCCTATCCTGAGGAGGAAGTCATATTTCAACACGATGGCGACCCAAAGCACACGTCCAAGATCGTGAAGGAATGGCTCACCGAACAAAATTTTCAGTTGATGCAGTGGCCAGCACAAAGTTCCGACCTCAATCCAATTGAGAATTTGTGGTCAATCGTGAAAAGACGGTTGGGACAATACAAATCAGCCCAACGAACCTGGGCGAGATTTGGCAGCGAGTACAGCGGGAATGGCAAAATATTCCAAATGAAATCATAGAGCATTTGGTGGAAAGCATGCCTAAACGTGTAAAAAATGTCTTACGTAATAAAGGGCTATGGACGAAATACTAAAAATAAGCTCTATCCTTAAAGTATTTGAAAGGTGCAAAATTGAGTACATTGGAGTTGTTTTTGTTTAATTTGTTTTTTTTTTTCTTAGAATTTTTTATTTTCTGCTTTGTGATATATACCGTTTTGTTTAGAATTGAACATGAAATAAATTTCAACAATTTTTTTAAAATTTGCTTTGTTATTTCTATTCTTATGCAGTAATAAGTGCACGAAGTACAAACATGTACTCATTTATGCTCCCCACTGTATGTACCTGCGCCTTTTTTTTGGCTATTTTGTCTGGACTAGTAGTTAACCTAAAGTACATGATCCAACATGGATCTTTGATTCACTAGCTAGTATTATTATGACGTCACATATATTAGGCCAATTTTTCATGTAGGTCAATAAGATTATTCACTTAAACTCGTAAAACCCTAGTAAAGCTGGTATATCGTATGAATTTACCAACTCGTATATGATCTTTCAAATTTTATATGAAAAATTATTTACGTCTGTAATCCAAGTAAATTTCTACCGCGATTTTGGCTCGTTAATCACCATTGGAAAATTACACGCTATGTCAGAGGTGGAAATACAAATATATGAAACTAATTATGTTCACATATAAATTAAAGAAAAACGTTTACCTTCGTCAAATATCTCGCACACTCCTTTAAAATTCTAATAAGTTCTTTTCTTTCCACTGGTTTTCGGTATTTTGATGTTTGGCGACCTACGGTTTCCGAGGAATGTTCATTTAAAGCACCTCGTAAATTTACAATATTTTGAAATCCGTAAATTTATCAGTTTAGGTAAATACCCTTAATATGTCTTGTATCATGAGATTAAATTAAAATATACACCCCCAGAATATATGCCCCCCGCCCAGTAATGTGAAACGCGCATAGTTTCAAAACATTAAATTTATAAAAACAAAAACTGGACAACAGCGCACAATTTGCAATGTGTTCTAAGATCTAAAAAAAAGCTAAAAAAAAATATTTTTTTTCAATTAAAATTTTATTTTTACTACAAGTGGTATTCATTCGATTATATTTTAAGGTATGTGAGTACTAGAATTAGAAATTTATAGTTGATACAAAGAAATACCAGAAAACTTGTATAACATTTTAGGCGTTCTTCTGTTGGTTTGTTAAGGCACGGCAATATTTGCGAAAATTATTATTTTTAAAGACTTTAAATATGCGGCCTATAATCAACGTTGTACAGGGTGTCCGCCGGGAAGGTATGCTACTTTGTTTTGCCGCCATTTTGATGAACATTAGTCTTGACAGTTCATATTTGGCAGTCAGGAAGTAGACACGTGGCAAATTTATTATGGAAAAATATTGGATAAACCAACGTGTTTTAATCGTTAAAACGTTTTATCAAAATCAATCATCGATTACTGTGACGATGAGAAAGTTAAGTGGAATTTTAGGGAGAAACAACGTGCCAACAAAACGCACTATTTATCGTGTAGTGAATGATTTCGAAGAAAGAGGGTCTGTAGGTGATAGACCCAAGCATGGACCACAACGTACTGCAAGATTGGCTGAAAACATTGCTGCTGCTCAAGGAAGTGTTCCAAACAATCCATAAACCTCAATTCAAAGAAAAACTTTGGCCAGAATTTTGCACAAGGATTTGCATTTGTTTCCATTTAAGATTCAGTTGACACAAGAGCTTCTTCCACAAGACCATTTACGCCGCCGTACATTTGGCAAAACGATATTATAGCTAGCCCATGACAACCCCGATTTTCATGACAAAATCATAATGAGTGACGAGGCACATTTTCATGTGGATGGATGTGCGAATAAACAGTATAGTCGGTTCTGGGCAATGGAAAAACCTCAAATTATTCATCAGTCACCTTTGCATTCAATAAAAGTTACAGTCTGGTGTGAAAATTGGTCAGGAGGAATCATTGCAACTTACTTCTTTGAAAATAAAAACGGCGTAACGGTAGCTGTGAATGGGGAGCGATATTGTGATATGATTGAAAACTTTTTAGTGCCACAACCGCATGCTTTGAGCTTGATTAACATGTGGTATCAACAAGACAGTGCCACATCGCATACAGCCAGGATTACAATGGAATTACTGTGAGACCTTTTTCCACAACAAGTTATTTCAAGAAATGTTGATTGGCCTCCACGGTCGCCTGATTTGACTGCTTCGGACTTCTTTTTGTGGGGATATCTGATATCTGATTATGCCAACAAACCAGAAACGCTGGAGCAACTCAAACAAAATATTCGTGATGCACTCAATGAAATACCGCGTGAAATGTATGAGAATGTAATGAAAAATGTGCTCAAAAGGGCTCGCATTTGTGAGACTAACAGAGGCGGACATTTACCTGATATTGAATTTCATACATAATTGCCGACATTAAATAAATTATTTATCAATATAGGTTCCATTCTCTTTCGATAAATCAAAAATTATAAACAAAGAAAGTAGTATACATTCCCGGCGGACACCCTGGATATGTTCTATGAAGAAGGTGTTTGGGTATAGAGGCATTAAAAGGACTGCATGATTTTATACTCTCCTTATAAAGAGTTTATAAATAACGCTATAAAATTTAAATTGCCAGTGCAAAAAGGTTCTAATCAGGTGCTATTTAGAGTGTTCAACCCTACAAATCGCTCTTAATCGAGATGACGAGCTCGAGGAAGTTTTCTTTTAAAAATTCCATCGATGTGCTTACGGTTTGAGTTGTAACTCCGTTCTGTTAGCACCACGTATTTCCTTAGTCCAATTCTCCCAGTGGTGGAAAAAATATTGACATTGACATTGAGATCACAATACTTCGCACATGAATGCAACGAACTACAGACACGTAACAGCACTGGCGACTGAGGCCATCGGCTGGGACAGATTAAGGCATTAATACAACAGAGCTAGACAGATAGACACAAAGAAGGAAAGACATATAACCTACGTGGCACAGAGGAGGAGACATAGATTTTGCCTAATATTATCGCACAGGTGGCCTCAGATAAGCTGGCAATCTCGTAGAAAACAAATGCTGCCGAAGCTGGGGCTTGAACCCGCAGCGTTTGGCTTAGCGGTCAACTACGCATTCCTCTTAGCCATGGCCACCTGCCCGTGGAAAAAATAACTTTAACGTGTTCATATAAAAAAAAATGGCTGAACAGTCACCTTAGGGCCCGGGGCCTAGCTTTTTCTCACAACCAATTATGTGGGCATGTGTGCTTCTTGTACAATACAATGTTGCTACTACGTGTTCAACGCTGAAACCGAATGGCTGAGTTAAGTATAGATAGGCTTTTGTTGACATTTGATGCTTGGAATTTTTGTCAGATCATCATGAGAGGAGGGCCGTTAAAAATGCAGCGACATTGCATGAACCGATTTCTTTCAAAAACCCAAAGACAAACATTCCTTGCTGATTAATCTGCATACCACACTGTGACCATATGCAAATGACATTGATGTAATTTTTGGGATTGGGTGTCAGCTCATATTCTCTTTGTTGATGCTTCTACTAAAGTGAAAATATTTTTCATTCATAAAAAAAATATAACTGCATCTCACATGTGCTCGCCGGACAACTGAAGAAGCTTTCAGACAATATTGCACACAATCGCCAACTTTTCTGAATACCGTTCAGTAAGTAAGTAAGTATGCCGAAAATTTATTTCAACAACTTTCGTTGTTCACAATGAGTTCAGTTACGGATTTTGTACTCTTGTTAGCCAGCGGGTGAATTCGGTGTTATTTTTTACCCTAGTAGCAAGAGGTGGCACGCTTGCAGAAGCCAGGCGAATAAACTCGTCGGAATGGGATGGGTTCTTTTGCTACAAAAACTCGCTTTCAAGAAAAAATCCGTGCCTAATGCGAAATATTGAGGATAATATAACTCACAATAATAAATTAATCAAAAAAAAAAAAAAAAAAAACCAAACCTGCCTAGTAGGATAGATAAAGAATGAAGGAGGAAGAAGAAGTAATTTAAGAAAAAGAGAATTGAATACAAGAGAGCAAAAGAGAAAAACAGGATTAGAAGTTGGACTGTTGTTGATGACCAAGGTATACAGAATACAAGGTAATATATTGCGCATGTTGTTATCCTATCTCTTTCTATGTGTGACGTCACGTGAATAACACTTGAATTGGGAGAATAAAGAATGAAAACTGAAACTTCTCACATATAATAAAAAGCATAGCAGAATTTTATGAACAGATTTTATTTAATTTTCTTTTTAGTTGATTGTTTTTTTTAAAAGCATTATATTGAAGATTTTGATTTTGTATTATTCTTATTCTAAAATACATTTTGCAACGGAAAAACGTTTTTACGATTTCAGGATGAAGGGAACACTCAGTTGACTCAGTAGCTTAGAGTTTTCTCTCGTTAACTCAAGGATTTTGGACTGCAGAGACATTTTTTCCTCCTCAAGTGATGCTATTTTCTCTTGCTGTCTTGAAATGGTTTCGTTTAACTCCACAGTAGTTTTTTCTGGTCTAGAGATTTTGGAAATTTACATAGAAACACATTCTAATTGCAAATAGAAGAAACTTACGTGCTTGGTTCAAAATATACTTCTTCATGTGCCATGGGATCATCTGGTTGCTCTTCGTCAACCAAATAATTTGCCAGCAATGTTGTCACCTCACATCGCCGATGTCTTTTCTGTAAGCGTTCGCCTCGCTGTTGGTCTTTTTTTATTATGGAACCGGGAAGATTTTCTGTTGGAATCGCGTCATCCTTTAATTTTTTGCAGCTCTTTGGTGAGTATTTAAGCAGCTCATGTTGCAAGTTGCGTAAATATTGGTCACGGGTAAAATGCTTTGAGCAAATGTAGGCTGTTTTCACATTTATTTTATCTTTTCTGCCACATTTGCTCAACCAAATCTTTGCCATTTGCATGTCTTTGGGAAAACGAAAAAGTTTGATTTTCACACTGCTCACGTCTGTTGCATTGTTTTTTCTTTTATTATTATTATGGGTATCACAATTAAAAACTGAACAAATTGCCATAGTTTTATTTTTTACTTAATCACAAGCACAACTTTTAATCACACGCGGTACACCTATTCTACGAGCAAATGAAATGGTTGCCTACTCAAATTGCAGTACAGAACTAAAAATTGTTATTCGAGTGACGTCATGCGCAGAACATGCACAAGAAAATGCGCGCGAATATACTACCTTGTATTCTGTATACCTTGGTTGATGACCATGCAGTCGTGAACAATTACGTATCGCTACTGCTTTATCGGCTGTACCCACCCAAATCTCAACATCTTGATGAAGAGCTCCATGGCTACTCGGTACCGAAGAAGTTTAATGAGTAACACCGTAAATGAACTTATGCTATGCTCTATATTTCCATTAAGTTTATGGTCATTAAAAGATATTTGACTGCTTAAAATGCTTTAAGAGCTTTTGACACGATCATTTTTTTTTTTTTGGATATGAACAAATCCGTTAACTTATATAAAAAAAAGAACAAAAGAGAGACAGCTTCCTGCTCTGAGTAAAACTATAACTTGCGTTTACTACTTAATAGTACTAATGTTTTGCAAAAAAAGATCCTTTTTTTTTTTTTGCTGACTTTCGTTGAATATTTCAGTGAATCTAATAACATATAATATTTGGGTGATCATACATAGTTTAAAAAAAAAAGTTATTGCCAAAGTTTATACAATATAAATTACTTACGGTTAAGCATGTATGAGTTTGAATATTGCGTGATGACTGAATGTTATTGTTTGTGTGTATATGTATGTTTTCTATTGTTTTCTCCGTACTCCTCGTTGTGCGCACGATTCGAAGTATGGCTGTAGATGTAATGTATGTAATTGAGTGGCTATTAAAAAAAAAATGTTATTAGCAATTTACATAATTTATCTTGTAGGAACGGATGGCATTCCTTTTAAACTTTGTACCTTAATTTCTTCCCTTATTTGTTCTTTTGTTTTGTTTCTTAAAACTAACTTATACTAACTTACGATAACTTACAATTAACTTAAAATTAACTTAATCTAATTCTCTTGGGCTTTCTGGTTCTTTGCAAGCTCCGGTAGGTGGTAAGGGGAATCGAAGGTTTCTTCGCCCAATTTCGGGCATGCTGTTTGAACGATAGCCGATTGCGACCTTCCTACGATGCAGCGTAATGGAGTTTGAAATGCGGTAGCCTCGACTGCGACAAGGTGTTAGCTTTGATATCATGTACCTCTTAAGTACGTAGAGGTGAGTTATACAATACACGGGTTATACAAATTTGCGTGGCTCGTCGTGTCGCACCGTGTTGGGCTAGGCGTTGTTGGGTATAGGCGTTGTAGACGAGAGATTCTCTGCCAGATGGTCTGAGCGTAAGCCACTCAACACAGGCAACAAATGCATATGGCTTTGCCACGCATACATTTTGTAGGTGATGTATGATCTTTCGTCACTTTTGCCTTTTCTAGCTCGTATAATGCAGCTCAGAATACGGAGCGCTGGTGATATATAGATACTATCACTTTTGATCACGTGGATTCTGGAATCGAATATGCAACAATAGGTTTCGCGTTAGATAGCACAGCACAAATATTCTTACCCACTGATGGTTAACTAATCACAATAATAATATGGATGGATTCCCTCCTTAATTATAAGCACAAGATGATTGGTTCTTTGACCAAGACTCAAAATTAAGTGAGGAACGTGAAAAAAAAAGATTTCTGATGCTAATGCGCAAATTTTCACTGTCTCGAACCGAAAGAAGGCATGCGGACGATGGTAGGTCTCTTATATTGACACTGTGGGAAATAAAACAAAAAAAAAAGTTAACTATTTATAACTCCGCCGTTTGAGTATTTGGCGCTTTAGTCAATAAGATGAACACATACGGAAGTATGCGCCATATCTGTATTGTTGGGTTCCAATGAAGGTCCATCGCACCGGTCACTCACCACATTCATTTCAACCAATCTAACTCTGACCCGGATGTCCTGCTTCAACTAATGTTTACAAAAATTTAATGTGAAAGTATGTCTATTTCTGCCTGTTTGCTTACTTAAGTCATCGTGCAGAAAATCGAAAACAAACTATTCCTGACGTAACGTACACGCCCAACTTACATGCATTTGCCATTGCGAATTGCCCGCTTGCATTGCGGCTATAAATTCGTCGAAAATGAAGCATTCATTCCCGCATATTTGCCACCCACCGAGTGATCAGATATTAACTTAACATGATTTACCATTCATCGGGATTTAAATGATTGTATTCGAATCGAAATGAGACTTTTGATTGGCACTGTTCCAATTTATGTATAAGCGAATTGACGAGCAGCACACTGGCTGCTGGTATCCGCCAATCACCGCCCCATCTTCTACGTCTTCCGAAGCTATAAACATATCCGAAAACTCGTTGAAAGCGTTCTAATAACCTCCAGAAACGTCAAATAAACGCGCGAACTAAAAACTCGGCTAGTGGTGCGAAAAAGTATAGGAATACCACTACATGAATCATCTGGGGGAATTTCCCCCTCCCACCGTTGAGCCTTCTCAAATGGTGCAGAAATACCTACTAAATAGTAGTTCAGATTTTTAATCCATCACACACAAAATTCGTGTGTTTTCAAAAATAGAAGGCGACACTAAAATAAGTCAATTTAGGCACGCGATCTTTGCGCATGAGATTCCGTATGAGTGGACGTAGGCAGACATCTTTGTTTACTGCTTGCACGTCAATCCGACTGTTGTTTGGATTGATGAAATTAATTTCTGAACACACACAGCGTTCAATGTCAACTGTCAGGTTTTGACAGCAGGTGTATTTTCTTACAAGGTGATGTCAAAAGACTCATTTAACATTATATACCACCGGAAGGCCGTTGCGTTGATGAGGGTCTTAGGCTATGTGTGCAAATTTATTGATTTCGAAAATATTTATGACCAAAATTTACCATTTTATTTTTTTAATTACTTTTTAGCTGAAACGACTATCTCATTCGATCCGGAGATAATAGCAAATTTTGTTTCAAGACCGGATCGTAGAAAATCGTCAGTTTTTGTTGCAAACTCAAACCACAAGGTGCATCAGAAAGAAGGAAGATTCTCCTGCCTGGTAAGACTTGGCGAATCGCTTATTAAACGTAAGTAGATGGACTTGAATGTGGAAAACCTGTGCTTAACTTTTACTTTTTTTTCTAGTTTTTGGAAAAATCATGGGCAGCAACGGTACTCCCAGTGAAGAGGACAAATATGAATATTATGATTGTAAGTCATAGTCTTAAGTTTATTTGTATAAGATAGACAAGAAATCAGTACTGTTGCTTGGTTAGGCAAGGTGCCATTTTGAGTCCAACACAGTTCACTTTGCAAAGTGAACCTAAACATACATAAAGGAGTAGGCTATGATGATTTTTTAGCTTATATTGTTGAAATGCCTAAAGGGCATTTTCTTGTACGTGGAATATGTTGAGTAAAAAAAGTTTTTCTTCGTTAGACAAAAATTAAAAAAAAAAAAAAAACATATGAGAAGGCTACAGTCCACTGTGTGGAACATTTTATACCCTATCCCATCTCATCCTTAAAATAAATATCCCCAAAATGTCCACTTTATGGAAATGAAATATAGAAAATGTCATCATTGTTCAGACAGTTCATCAAAATGATTTATGGCTCGACAAAAACCAACGTTTTTGGACTGGTATGCTATGAGGAAGTGTAAATAAATGGTTTTTGTAAGAAAACGCCTTCAAAAAGTGGGCGAGGGTTAAATTGATTTATGGAAGAAATGTTAACATTACCATAGCCAATGATTTAGCATCAACTTTTTTTTCGAAATGTGTAAAATTATGCCGAAAAAAAGATTTTTACTAAAAACGCCCCCAAAAGACGAAGCCGTTGGGATTGTGTAGATATGTTGTTCAGAAATTTTTTCAAAATCTCTAACGGTTTGGCCTAAAACTGGGTTTTTCTAAAAAGGTGGCGTGGCAGTGGGTAGATTTCAAAAATGTTTACAGTTTTTCTGCTTCGTCGGATAGAGATTCTATGTAGCTAATCTTAAAACTATAGCTCAAAATTTAAGGCGTAAAAATCGGTAACACACAGACGGACGGACGGCCAGACAGACAGACATGGCTAGAAAGACTCAGCTTGCGATTCTGAGTCGATCCAAATGCTTACTTACTGACTTACTTAAGTGGCGACACAGTCCGGAATGAACCTGGGCCTCAACCAACAAAACTCTCCAATTAGCCCGGACCTTCAGTTGCGCACTCCAAATTGGTTGAGGTCGGTTTCTACTTGTGCGCGTCACTTAAGGCGAGGTCTTCCTCTACTGCGCCTGACGTCTGGCTGGGAATCGAAGACTCTGCGAGGTGGAGTATTTGTGTCCATTCGTTCTACATGCATTAGCCATCTTCAACGTCCAATTTTTTTGACCAGTGGCATGTCGCTCTGCAGCTCGATAGTTCTTGGTTGAATTTTCGTCTTCATGGCTCGTCAACGCAAACGGGACCGAAGATTTTTCGAAGAATTTTCCTCTCAAATCGACCATGCTTCAGTGCCGTAGAGCAGGACTGGGATAATCAGGGTCTTATATAGGATCTCCTTAGTAGTTCGAGTGAGGGCTATACTACTAAATTACCTTCTTCGCCCGAAGAAACAGCAGTTGGCAAGAGAAATTTTTCGTTTAATTTCTGACGAGATGTTGTTGTCAAAGTTACTAGCGGAGCCGAGATAGATAAAGTCCCGTACTACCTCAAAGTTATATCTGTCAATGGTGACGTTCTGTCCAATTCGTCGATGTTGTGTGTCCTTTCGTGTTGACAGCATATGCTTCGTCTTACCCTCATTTACTGCTAAGCCCATTTTTGCCGCTTCCTTCTCCATACTTGCAAACGTGGCTATGACATCGCGTTGGGTCCTACCAATGATGTCAATATCGTCGGCGTATGCTAGTAGTTGTACAGATTTTTGAAAAATTGTGTCTCTGGTGTTGGCTCGTGAGTTTTGCACAATCCTCTCAAGAATCAGATTGAAGAAGTCACATGACAGCGCATCGCCTTGCCTAAATCCATTTTTGTTATCGAATGTGTCATTGAGGTCGTTTCCGACCCTGATGGAGCATCGAGAATTCTCCATCGTCATCCTACACAAACGGACGAGCTTGGGCGGTATACCAAAACTAGACATGGCTCTGTATAGTTCGAATATAGTTACAGGATCTGACGAAGTATAAAAAATTGATTGGTTGTGGACTTTCCTCGCCTAAAACCACACTGATAAGGACCGATCAGGTTGTTGGTAAACGCTTTCAGGCGTTCATATATTACGGCAGATTGGATCGTGTAGGCGATGTTGAGGAGACTAATGTTAGGGTCTCCTTTTTTGTGGATCGGAAAACGGTGATGATGTTCCATTCTTCAGGCATACTTTCTTCCGACCAAATTTGGCTAATGAGTCGGTGGATATTAATTAACAAGTCATCTTCACCGGCTTTATAATGCTCGGCGGAAAGGCCGTCGTTTCCTGCAGCCTTATTAAACTTGAATTTAAATATTGCTATCCTCACTTCACTCAGGTCGGGTGGTTGGCAGTTTTCTCTGTCGTTGCCAATATTGAATGGTCCGTTCTGCCCGACAGCGGAATGTTGTTCGTCATCGCCGTTTAACAGTCTGCAGAAGTGGTTCTTCCATATCCTCAGCATCGACTGTGTCTCGACTACGATATTTCCTTGTTCATATCGACTGGTTTCTTTTTAAGCCTTGTATACTTGGCTTTGACGTTTTACACTTTGGTAAAACTTGCGAACATCGTTCCTGGATTGGCACCTCTCTATATCCTCGATCGCGCGCTTTTCTTGTTTTTTGTTTTTCTTTTTCTGAAAAGCCGGTGTTCATACCTTCTTCTCTGCCTATAGAGCTCTATTTCAGCACTTGTCTTCATCTGCAGCTTAGGCTTATAGATCTCGTTCTTAGCTGCGAGCATCTATCGGAATTCCTCATCAAACCAGGGGTTTCTTGCTGGTGGGCGCGAGAACCATCAGTTGCGGCTGATCTAATGGCTTATTTGCATCGTTGCCATTGTTTTTTTTTACTTTTAAATTAATTTTTTTATTTCCTTAAAATATTAACTTAATACTAGACAAAAATGCTTAAATCTAACTTATCAATAACATATTTACTTAAACTAAATTATGGCCCTCAGCGGGCGCTGTAAGCTTACATCTAACAGTTTTTATTTTGCCTTTCGGCTTCAAACGTTGCCATTGTTCTTCGACGTTCGATGCTGGTGGTATGGTGTCCGCGTTAAGCGGACGTTTTGGCGGTTTCTTGCGATTGCAGTCTTTTTAGTATTTCTGGATTGTTGTGGCGTAGTGGATATCCGCATTATAACCGTGGCTGCAATAAGGTAGTGGTCCGAGTCGATGTTAGCTCCTCGAAATGTTCGGACATCCAAAATACTGGATGCGTGGCGCTTGTCTATCGCTATGTGATCAATTTGATTGACCGTTCGTTGATCTGGAGACCGCCATGTCCTCTTATGGATATCGAGGTTAGGAAACCGTGTGCTGTCTATAGCGGCATTTCGTTCCATAACGAAGTCAATTAGCCTAAGTCCGTTACCAGACGTGTTGTCGTGTAGGCTATGGTTTCCGACAATACAGCTAAAGATGCCTTCTCTTCCTACCTTTGCGTTAAAATCTCCCAGCACGACTTTAACATCGTACTTCGGTAGTCGCTCATAGGTCAAGGAGCTCATAGAAGCAGTCCTTAGCTATATCATCTTTTTCCTCCGTTGGGGCGTGAGCGCATATAAGGCTAATGTTGGCGAATTTGGCCTTGATGCCTGGATGGCAGTAATGTCTGCTTTGTAGCAGTTTAGGGCTTCCGCTAGTTGTTCGCTTGCACCTCTCCTGTTTAATGTTCTCACATTCCAGGTGCAGATACGAACGTCGTTATCCTTTTTTCGTTTAGCCGTGTCGTTAACATTAAAATCAGTCCTTTCCAAAGCTTTTGGTTGCTTCGTGACCGTTCGATTTTTCCGTGATTGGGTAGTTAACCCAAAGCACAACCCCCAACCTGGAGGGCCAGTTCCAATTTATTAGATACCCCTAAGACATGGGCCATCAGTATCCACTACAGGATTGAGCGCTGCCGTTGGCCTTCCGGTTCATCCGCCATCAGCTCTGTTCAAGGGGCCTGACTAACCTTGAAATTCCTAGACAACCTGTTGTCTGAATATGTCGAAGCAGCATGTCTAGGCTCGCCTGGGACAGCAGGCCGGGTATTCATTCCGTGCCATTCTGACCTGGCTGTTTATAGTGTTGCTGTTTTTCGTAGTGTTATCAACACTCGCGCTTATCGTTTAGCAAGTGTTGCTGTTTTTCGTCGTGTTATTAACACTCGCGCTTATCGTTTAGCAAGTCAAATCCGGTTGGATGAGACCAGTACCCGATGGTTACCACTTGGAGGGTAAAAATAAGCACTTGATGTGTAGTCAGAGTGACAATCACTGGGCATTGCCAAGTTAAAGCCAATCGGAGTCTACCCTCGTTCTACAACACCAAACCATATATACGATCGATATAAATACTTTGAGGTATAGCTAGCAAAGTTATTTCACTATGTTACAAACTTAATCCCTATCTATCCCTATGGATAGATATCCCTTTGGGATAGTGTGTATAAAAACGATTGTGAGCTCACACGCGGTAGAAGTGACACTGTATTCTGGTTAATTTGGAAGAGAATGAAATGGAGTGGAGTCTAATTCTAAAAATATATCGTTATATCACTATCCATATAGTCAGCGAAAACTCAATTAAATTTACTTGTTTGGATTCAAGTTTTAATTATAGTCTCCAAAAGTCAGACACAAACTTCTCAAAAAACCGCCCACGCTATAACACAAAAGAAAAGCCAAAACCATCGTTCAGCTGTCATTTCAACATTCAGAGGAATCGGTAGCCACCTACCCTCAAACCTCCCCGAGAACAGAATCAAAACAAAACATGTTACCAAATTTCACATCCATATATCTAACAACTTACGTTTGCTTTCTTACAACAACAAGTATTGCATTGCTGGACTCATCGATGAGTTTGAAAATTTTATCTTTCTCACACGAAATGCCACGTACCCAAATTTACTTATTGACAGTTGACAGACATTGTACCTAACCTATCGCGTTTTTCAACAGGGATGCTACAAAAGTTGAGCGCCATATTTCTGGCCGCTCTTTTGACATTTCTCTTCAGTTAGGTTTGCCATTTCATGATGGAAAGATATACGATCCAACAACGAGTCGAAATTATTAAAATTTACAACCGAATTTCGGAGTCAGTGGCCTCAACGTTAAGAGCGCTACGTCCAATTTATGGTCGTCATGATCGTCCTAGCAGACGATTGAGCGTCTAGTGGAAAAATTTGAATCCACAGGCACAGTACAAAATGTTCCCGTGCCAGTGAGACAAAGAAGTGCCCGTAGTGTCGAGAATATTGCTGCCGCTGAGGCTTCAGTTGAAGAAAGCCCAAATGTGTCTCTCACACGACGTTCTCAAGCGTTGGGCATCTCTGTGACGTCGTTGTGGCGAATTTTGCGAAAAGATCTTGGCCTTCATCCTTACAAGATTAAATTGACACAAGAACTGAAGCTGCTTGACCACCAGAAGCTTCGTATGTTCGTGAATTGGGCTGGGCAACAACTTGAAAATCATTCGGATTTTCATCGAAAAATCATCTTCAGCGATGAGGACCATGTGGCTGAATGACTTCGTCAGTACGCAAAATACGCAGTATTGGTCAGGCAGCAATCCACACGTACTCCATGAGTCATCATTGCATCCTGAAAAAATTACGGTTTGGTGTGGTTTATGGGCCGGCGGCGTCATTGGGCCGTACTTCTTCCGTGATGATCAATATTGGCACGTTACTGTGAATGGCAATCGCTAACGTTCAATGATTACCGAATATTTTTGGCCCCAATAGGATGATATTCACTTGTAGGACATGTGGTTCCAAAATGACGGCGCCACAAGCCACACAGCGAATGCCACAATCAATTTATTGGAAACGAAGTTTGGAGAACGCGTTATCTCACGAAATGGTCCAGTCGCTTGGCCGCCTCGGTCGTGCGATTTGACGCATTTAGACTATTTCCTGTGGGGCTACGTCAAGTCTATGGTCTATGCCAACAAGCCAGCGACGATTGATGAATTTCGTACGAATATCGAACGTGAAATTGCAGCAGTATCGGCCGATTTATGCTTGAAAACCGTCGAAAATTGTGTTCAGTGTGTGGACTTCTGCAAGCGTGCCCGTGGTGGCCATGCAAAAGTAGTCGAGTTCCAAACATAATGGCATCGAACGTACTTTCAGGAATAAAGAATTTCATTGATATCCAAAACCGTTTTTGTTTTATTTAAAAAACTTTTGTAGCACTCTTATTGAAAAACCCTTTACTAACACCACCACACTTTCTAGGAGTGACTGTGCGACAACATCCTGTATGCTACATCTACAATCTTCTTTCTCTAACCAGCATGCCAACACGAAGCCGTCAACGTGATGAGACACTTAGGTTAAATGACATACCATCTGCACACTTAGGTTAAATGACATATCAGCTGCGCATTTTCCACAACTCTGCAATACAAGAACACCCTTTCAATTTACACTTTCGAACAGCCACAACATGGCAGAACCAGCTGCGGTATTTTTGTTTACTCATTTTCATTACACTTTGCGTTTCATAAAGTCCAATTCATACCGTCACACAAAAATGTAAAATCACCAAAAAACGTAACTGATTTTGGAAGATGAAAATGGTCACAATGAAAAGTTGCTAAGAATTCATACAGTTTACCCCTGATTCACGCCAATCGACTTGCACTAAATAGCCTTTGGCCCCATACGAAGGTGCTCAACTCTCCGATATACGCAACTACAGTAATCATCTTACCGATAAGTATGCTCCCTTCAATCGATATTGAAACCCTCATGTTCACCTCTCGACTCACACTGGACTTACTTCGGCTGCACAACCAGGTGTTGTCAGGTTCAGTAATCAGCCGTAAATGGGTTTTTAACAGTGAAAAGCGTGAATCATTTCGCATCCTTTTGAGGAATTAACCCTTGATTAACACCGGAGTGACATTTTAAATATCAAAATCATGATTTTTAGTTTTTTTTGGGTGATTTCATATTTTTGGTCGATCTGACGTTTTGATTGGCAAAAGTGAGTGATTTGGTGTGTGGGGCTATTTGGAAAAGACTCTCTAAATAGGCGAATCACAAAATCGTTCCATATCAAGCTTTTTTTATACCCTATCCCATATGGGAATATTAGTTTTGATACATAGTTTGTAACATATGGAAATAATTTAGCTAGATATGGATCGACTCAGAATCACTAGCTGAGTCGATTAAGCCATGGCTGTCTGTACGTCCGTCCGTCCGTCTGCAGGTCACCGGTTTTTGGGCCTGAAATTGTGAGCTAGGATAATGAAATTTGGAACATGTGACGCTTGTACGTGCTGTTCGAACGAGTGTACAGATTTTCTAAATCCGCCCACTGGCACGCCAACTTTTTACAAAACCATAAAGGTGTGTACTTCCGTCCGTCCGTCTGCAGGTCACCGGTTTTCGGGCCTGAAATCGTGAGCTAGGATAATGAAATTTGGAACATGTGACTGTTCTAACAGTTCGAACTGTTCGAACGAGTGTACAAATTTTCTAAATCCGCCCACTGTCACGCCAACTTTCTTAGAAAAACATAAATATTGGCCAAACAGTAGGGAATTTTGAAAAAGTGTCTGACCAAGATATGTTTATGATCGGAATATCTATATTTTGTTCATATAAGTTTTTTTTGCCACGCTCAATTTTTGAGTGCGTTTTCAGTTAAAAACGTTTTTCTGTAAAATTTTAAAACGGGAGAAGCAGGAGAAAAACGCCCTTTTTTTGTAGAACCACATAAGATTTTGATAAACTGTCTAACCAATATTTTGCGACAATGTCAACTTTACAATTTCCTTGCCTTAAAGCCCACATTTTAGGGGTATTAATTTTAAGGATGGGATGGGATAGGGTATAAAACGATCCACACAGTGGATTGTAGCATTCTCATAATTTTTTTGGATATCTTGACATCCAAAAACATAAAAATGATAAACGTCGAGACCGTAGTTCGCCACTCAAGAAACTAAGCAAGTTTTGTCGCGTGGTACAATCCATGTCTCAACCAATCACCATCAGGAAAATACATCAATCGATAACTCCCAAATTTGCACACACGCACAGTCTGGAATAAGAAAAAAAAGCGAAGCCCTGGGTACTAACGAGCCTGTTGCGCCAACATTTTGTTTGGATACATCTAACCAAGTGTCGGGGAAACACTTACAGAAAACGATTACGTTATGCTTTAAGCAAGCATCCTCAACAGGACCTTGGTAATTTAAGCAAAAAGTCCGAATATCGTTACGCATAAGCTTAATGACATTTTATTGATAACGGGTGTTTTTTTTAGAGGTATAACAGGTATACCAACCTCAACCAACTTTGAGTTGGTTGAGGTCGGTTTCTACTAGTGGGCGCCACTAAAGGCGAGTTCTTCCTGTACTGCGTCCGATGTCTGGCTGGGAATCGAAGACTCTGCGGGTCGGAGTATTGGTGTCCATTCGTTTTACAGTTCCTAGCCATCTTAAACATTCAATGGGATTTATGACCCGGGGCATGTCGCTGTACAGCTCGTATAGTTCTTGGTTGAATCTTCGTCTCCGTAGCCCGTCAACGCAAACGAGAACGAAATTTTTTCGAAGAATTTTCCTCTCAAATCGACCAAGGATTTCTTCATCCGCCTTTGAGATGGTCTATGCTGCAGCTACGTAGAGCAGGACTTGGATGATCAGGGTCTTATATAGGATCTCCTTATTAGTTCAAGTGAGGGCTTTACTAAAAAATTGCCTTCTTAGCCCGAAGAAACAGCGGTTGGCAAGAGTAATTCTTCGTTTAATTTCTGACGAGATGTTATTGTCAGAGTTAATAGCGGAACCGAGATAGATAAAGTCCCGTACTACCTCAAAGTTATATCTGTCAATGGTGACGTTCTGTCAGTTTCGTCGATGTTGTGTGTCCTTTCGTGTTGACATCATATACTTCATCTTTCCCTAATTTACTTCTAAAACCACTTTTGCGCTTCTTTCTCTATAAAAGCAAACGTGGGTATGACATCACGTTGGGTCCGACCAATGATGTCAATATCGTCGGCGTAGTTGTACCGATTTTTATAAAATTGTGCCTCTGGTTGTGGCTCGTGAGTTTTGCACAATCAGATTGAAGAAGTCACATGACAGCGCATCGATTGCCTAAATCCTTTTTTGGTACCGAATGTGTTTGTGAGGTCGTTTCCGACCCTGATGGAGCAGCGAGAATTTTCCATCGTCAAAAGGACGAGTTTGGGCGGTATAACGAAACTAGACATGGCTCTGTATAGCTCGTCTTTATAAATGCTGTCGTATGCGGTATCGATGAATAGGTGGTGGGTATCGATTTGGGCAACTTGGTTTTTTTCCAGGATCTGGCGAAGTGTGAAAATTTGATCGATTGTGGACATTCCTGGCCTAAAACCACACTGATAAGTGCCGATCTTGGTAAACGCTTTCAGGCGTTCACATAATAAGGCAGATAGGCTCTTGTAGGCTCTGAGGTTCTCCTTTTTCTCTAGGTCGGACAAACGGTCGGCAGTTTTCGCTGTCGTTGTCAATATTGAATTATTCGTTCTGCCTGACAGCGGAATGTTGTTCGGCGTCGCCGTTTAACAGTCTGCAGAAGTGGTTCTTCCATATCCTTATCATCGACTGTGTCTCAACTACGATATTTCCTTGTTCATCTCGATAGGGTTCTGTTCGAGCCTTGTATCCTTGCCTTTGACGTTTTACACTTTGGTAAAACTTGCGAACATCGTTTCTGGAGTGGCACCTCTCTATATTCTCGATCGCGCGCTTTTCCTGCTCTTTTTTCTTCTTCCTGAAAAGCTGTTGTTCTTCCCTTCTTCTCTGCCTATGGAGCTCAACGGTAGCTTTCGTCTTCATCTACAGCATAGCCTTGTAGGCCTTGTTCTCGGCTGCGAGCATTTGTCGGCATTTCTCAACAGACCAGGGGTTTCTTGCTGGTAAGCGCGAGAAACCTAGCACGTCAATTGCGGATGATCTAGTGGCTTGTTGGCACCGTTGCCCCTGTTCTTCGACATTTGATGTTGATGGTATTGGATTGAGATGTTAAGGGATACGCGTTGCGCGAAGGTCTTGGCGGTCTCTTGCGACTGCAGTCTTTTGGCATTAAATTTTGTCACAGTATATCTGGGTTGTTGTGGCGTGGTGGATACCTGCATTCTTACCTTGGGTGCAACAAGTCGATGTTAGCTCCTCGGAATGTTCGGACATCCGAAATACTGACTGAGCATTTATCCTCTACAAACCTGCTCTTCAACTGAGTATTAATCTGCAATGGTTTCTTCAGAAGCCGTGTAATGATACGCCCCTATTCTGTGGGAGTAGGTATGCAGCCCCATTGCGTGTATATAATTCTGTTTATTTCCAAATTCAATACTGAATTGACAATCTATGCTACTTAATCTACGGTACTTTATAAATTTGCTCTCGTAAATAATTTGACAAGCTAATATTGATTCATTGTCAAAGGTATCTTCGAAACACTTTTCCTCATATTAGAGCTTTAGTAGTCTGCGAACTATGAAATAGGTCGGCTTTTGTTGTACTCCAATGCAGCACTGTAACGTGTCACCAAAACCCTCTGTCTTTCTAACTTCGCCAGTTTGACAAGTGCTATTTCATTTCGACACCCACTTTTTTCTAATGCAACAAGATGCATATAAAATCAAAACATCCCCAGAAACAACCCCTAAATAAAAAATCAACACTGAAATCCAATCCTTGTTTGACTTTCAAAAAGACTTCACAAAACATTTAAATCATCGATTTTATGGCTTTCCAGTATGAGGAAAATCTTCTTCCAACACTCAAACAGCTGCTACCGATGCTCCCCGAAAATTCTCTGGATACTGTTGCTAAGCAACAGGTTGTGCGAGTAGGCGCACTTTTTCTCGCCCAGACATGTATTTTCAAATACAACTCGAAAGTCAAAACAAAATTCGAGAAAAACTGAGTACACACGAGAGATTTCACCAAATTTCCCACTGAGCTAATTCGTGAGAGAACTGAGCTAAAAAAAGCTTTTACCTCTTTGCGCACATCATCCACTGGCGAGGTGAATATCTCGCCAGAAAACATCCTCAGCCGGTGTAGAAGAAAAAAGGTTCCGAAAGCTTTCTCACAGTGGTTTCCCATACGTGACGACTAGAACTAGATGCGTTTTTCAAAAACGTTTCCAACACAGTTTTCGTGCAGCTTTTTCATCGGAATGACGCGTCCGTCTCGCGTATGTATCGTCGCCGTTGAATGAAAATTGTCTGACTCCGCAAAAGGCAGAGTGTGTGGATGGTGATGTGTTAGTTAAGCTAAAAAATTCACATATCCTTTTCAATTTTCGAGAGTAGATACCACAGATACATAGAATGTTCTAAAAAGGATGGAAGAATAGTTTTCAGTTTTTTTTTAAACTTCAAATCGTGTTTTTAAAATTAAAAAAAAAAACAAAATTTATTAAACACAACCCATTTACGCCATCAGGACGAATCCCTTGAGACTTGGTAACGCGCGAATAAAAGGATCTCACTGTTTTTCGTTTGTTTGCGTTCGTTGGTTTAACTTTTCCGTTGAGTGAACGAAATTGTGAGTGTGTCCCAAAATCTATCACGTATGTATTCCCTTGACGTGTCCTGATGGCGTTTATATTTCTTCCTCCTTGTTTGCTGTTAAATATTTAATTAAGTTGAAAAAAGCGAAAATTAACACAACATGGAGTTTTTCCGAGAAGCTCCCCTAAAGTGAAAATTAAAAAAAAAAGGAAGAAAAAAGGACATTCTGTCATTGTGTCAATGTGTCAAATTGTGCGTGGAAGGGGTGTGTTGAAGTAATTTATTACTTTTTTTTTCGCAATTCCCAGCTGATGGTGATGAAGATGATGATGTGTTTTATGGTGTGATGTGAATATGCGTAGTTTAATAAAACTCCGTGGAGTATTAGTACTCTTTAGATAATAAGTTTAATTTGTAAATGGTTGCCTTTACGCTTAACAGTTGTATCAAGGAGTGTACACAAGTGAATTGTTTTCGGTGGCATGTAGTTGATTGACGTCTCACTTATTGTTTCGCTAAATTTGCTACTTTTAGTCGACCCACATTTGCTAATAAAAAAAAAAAGAAAACGTTGTTGACTGTCAGGATGAGGGTGGATTTAAAAAAAATAATAATTGCACGACCAGGACGAGACCACCCTTGTTGTTTGACTTGGGCAGTCATACACATCCAGTGGTGACGTTGACGTTTACCTAATGCTTGCTTTGCCAACGATGGGGATTTTTTGTTTGTTTGCCGTGCTCATTCAGCTTAATATCCTTCTTTTTTTATATATGCTTTATATATTTTTATTTCGTTTTTTTTAAATGGCTAAATTTTTTTACATGTTGATGTAGGTCCTTATAATTTTGAATTCATAATTAATATTTCTGAGTTTATAATTGATTTTGGTGTATTTTTGTTTTAGCAGAAGAAAAAAGTGAGTGATTAGTTAAAAAGTAAAAAAAAAATTAATAAGAAAAAATAATCAAAGTGTTTAACAAATTTATATAGTGTTACAATAAAATATGAATTTTTAATCTAATTGAAAATAATGTTATCTCATCTTTAACACCGGATAGCAAGGTCGTTCGAATATTAACATTTTGCAGTTTCTTATCAAATAATACTTAGGTGAGATTTTTAAGAAAATTGTTGTAAAATCTTTTTAAAATGTTTGGATGTGTGTGTATGAATCAATGAAAATAAATGCGAATTTATAGTACTTTTGGAATACAGATTTTGTAACTTAGAGTAGACTATTGAGAGCTGGCATTTCAAGTAGTTTTTAACTGGATTTGTCCTTTTGACTTAATACTCATTTTTGGTAACATTGTCAATTTTTATAAATTGGTTCCTTATGTTTAGTGTAAAAACATAAGTACTCGAACCGTGAAGACTATCGGACACTTCATCTAGAACATCAAATGGTTTATGTCTACCATTTGATTTGATGTTTGTCTATAGCAAGTAAATAAATCCAAGATATAGAACAAGAGTGCGATCGCAACGATCGCATTACAATGATATCGTTGTGAAAAAATCACGAATCTGTTTCATACAATCGACTTGACGATAATCGTTTTCCAATGACACCTATCGTAGCCATGGTAAACACTGAAAAGTATTATGAGATGTTTCAAAACTGTCGGCTCAGAATCGGTCTATTTGGTGTTATCAATAGTTATCGGTTAGCCAACTTTTTTTTATGGATTTTTCCGGAATTTGAAATTTTTTTGTATGTCAATCAACAAACTTCAAGAGTTTTTCAAAAAAAAAAAACGTTAGCTTAGGTTCAAAGGCTTGGGGTAGGCTCGGACGAATTCATTCTAAAAACAAAAACAAAAATATAAATTGAAAGTATAAAAACATTTCAGTGCAATAAACTTGTTATAATTCCTTTATTTTTCTTTATAATTCTTAAATAATTTAAGAATGTAGCGCGAAAAACAAAAATTGAAGACATGTCTGCATTTGAGAATCGAATGCAGACTTTCTGGTTAATGCACCAAACATGTAATTGCTCCACAAAACCAAAGCGAGTTAATTTGCATGTCCATGTGCCTAATCAATGTCCTTTCTTAGAGAAATAATACGATCTTAACCCATTAAGAGCCGAATATCTTCAAAACTAAATATATTTACGTTAATTCATTTCATTTTATTGAAAAACACATAAAGTACATAAGCAGTATAAAAACTGAAAAAAAAAATGGAAAGTAGGTTTTAGGGCCTGTACCCAAGCGGGTACAATGGCACAATGGCCAGCATTTCTGAGACATGAACAATTTTAAAACACTCCAAGTCCATCTTATCCGTTTATGGCATTGACGACAGCAAATTTATTTAGTTATTCTCTTAGGGAAAGGTTTCCGCCAGTAGTTGCTGCAGAAGGAACTACAGACCGCTTGGATGTTGATGTCGAAGACTGCGTATAAGTTCGCAAGTAATGCCGAACAACAGTGCGATGAAACTGCAGTAAGTCTATATTGCTGTTGTAGACTATTTTATGCAATTTCCATGCATTGACCATCACAGAATTAATCGTCACCGTGAAAAGTGGCCACCACCAGTTTTTGCAATGAAATTTTATACGGCAGTTATTGATGGCTTAATCATGAGGGTCAACGCCTCCCATCCCTAAATTATATTCTGCTTTCATTTTGACGGTTGACGGAATGCATCTTCTTGATACCTTCAAAGTTTGAGCCCACAATCACAGGGCTGCTGTCATTCCATTTCACGAAAAGTATTTTATTGACAGGATCGTATCTGTAATCATAGATGTCTCTTTTTTCTTTTTTGAACCCTGCGTTCGATTTCAGCGGACATTTTTTTGTTCTTGTCTCACGTACAGTCCCGAAAGCTCAAAAACCCTTTTGCTTCAGCAAAACAAGAAGATCATGTGACGTAAAAAAATTATCAAAGAACACAATGTGATCTGAAGGATGGGGAACTTTGTCCAAAAAATCAACAACTAGATCCAAGCGGCATTTGCTGTTTTGCCATAGTGACGTTTTTGGTTCCACAATAGGTTTCGAATTGTTACAAAAAACCACAACTGCTCGTTAGCATCCAATTTTTAAAGCCTAAGATTCGGCTTTAAAAATTGGAGGCTTGCCTCTTATGAATTGCTTCGAAGAGTGGCTGCCGTAGTATTTTACCATCGGCTTATCAACCGAAATTTTTTCATGTATGTATCCAAACTGCCAGAATTTTTCGTTTAGAAGGGTTTCTAGAGGTCTTACTTTTGCCATTTTGTCGGTAAGAATCAAATTATTGTAGTCACCAAGGTGGAGATATTTTTTGATTTCCTTGAATCTGGTTCGGGACATATTGTTAGCAACAATTGGTACACGAGCGTCTTCATCTGTCAAAACCAGTACATGTTCTCTCTTGGCATAGAGGGATAAAGCAAAATAAAAAGCAAAATACCCAAAAAGACTTTCAAATCGTCTTCGGCGAATGAAAAATTGTGCGCATTAGCCTGTGCTGCATAAACTCGTGACTGCACAACGATCAAATTTACTACCTCTCCATCAAATAAATTTTCGAAAATTTTAAGCTCCGACTTGTCATGCAATGTTGTCACCATGTTTATATTTCGCTCCAAGAAAAACTGCTTTTTGGCATTTCAGTTGCACATGGTTTCTTGGACCATTTTCGAAAATTTTCACAACGTTTTGCGGTCTGTATTCTGCGTCGCAGCTCTTGAAGCGGTAACATCTTGCGGGGTTGTGTAAGCAAAAAAAGCAGCGAACAAAAGCGGCTTTGCGGTTATTTGGAAATGACTATTTTTCTGTACCCACTTGGGTACAATGGCTATCTCAATTCCTTTTCAATTTGCATAAAATGTAGACTTTGTGTTCCAATTCATCCATCTTGAGAAGAAAAATCTGAAATCAATATATCAATCAATATTCTTAAAACCATTTTTGAGAAATTTCGGTTTTACCAAAAACGTTATATGGTAGGTATCTTTATTTTTTGACGTATTTTGTTAATTTCATACATTCCTCTGTGTATTGACCCCAGAACCTAGAATATCAAATTTGTAGTAAATCCATCCAGTTGTTTAGCAGTCAGCTGCGATCAAAGACAGACAGAATAGCAGAATTGTCGTACCCAATTTTCTGGCTTCTCCTTCATCGGAATGTAAGTTTTAATTTAAGTCTCCAGTTAGATATTTTCCCAAAACCAAAAATTGCGTTATTAGGAGCAAGAAAAAATCACTATTTTCTGCCTATACCGATTTTCTTCAAATTCCGTATCAAATGTTTTTTATGTAGGCATCCTCAATATTAACAGACCTTCTATGTAATTGATTTAAAAAAGTTTTATAGCAAATTCAATCAAAGTAAATTAAAGTTGAACGTGCAAGTCGAAAACCGGATTAATCGTGCAGCCATCACTCATTTTGGATCCACAGATTTTTCAGATAAGGCATTTTCGGAAACGGCGGCTTCATGTATCTTATGAGTCATAACCAAGGAACGGATTTTGTTGATCTAAAAATTCAAAAAAGGCAAAACTAAACTGTAAAAATGCCATAAATGCTATTTACTAAAAAAAGGGTTTTGACCATTACAAAAACATTCCACAACCATAAACATTTAAAATTGTTTGACAAAAAATGCCTGCGATTGTACCTTAGGAGTGCTTTGAAAGAGCTAAATGACTTCTCGTGAGACGAGTGGAGCATGGTCAAAAGACGTCACGTCAATCTATTTGGGGGCAATTCGAAGTTTTCAGTGCAATTAAAAACATTCTATATTTCTCTCATGGTATTGAGTCTTTCATTTGCAGCAAAGACGGCGTTGAACTTTTTCACCACTGCTTCAGCAAATGGTCCTTTTGCTTTTTGTAATTGCTCATCAATCCCCTTCAAAATTTTTAAAACATCTTCAATGTCCAACATTACGACATACATTGAAAAAATAATTTATATTAAAACACAACACATAAAATTACCAGTTTTTTGCAAACTCTTGAACATATGCTCTTTGGGGTCGAATCAAAATCTAAAATTGGTTTGGATGTATGCCAACTGGAACTGATAAATATGACCAAAAAGAAAGAAAAAGGCAAAGTTGGTAGGAAATTCCAAAAAAAAAATCAAGGTCAACAATATCCATTCCCTGGTCATAACTGTGATGCTTACAGAACTTATAATCTGGCCTAGTATCCATCGGAGCGGACAATTTTCCGCAACGCATACTTCGTCGGAGGTTGAAAATTTATTCGAGGTATGTGTTATCGAAACAAACATCACTTCACTAAAATTCGTAAATAGGTCCCGCGCAGAAATTGGAAGAAGAATTGTACCAAGCTGTCAAAAATTTCACGAAAAATGCACCTGAACGCAGTTTAACGCAATTCGCCGGGGTGCGTTTCAAGATGTCGGAGAAATAATCCGAAAAGCTTTTCGGAGGAATACATCTAAGCTTAAATCCTTCGAATCGTACAAAATCGGAGAATTTTCCGCTCCGACGGATGCCTCGCTAAAGCTGAATAACAAAAATGCGTTAAACGATTCCTTAAGCAAAACTGCTTGAACTTGTAATTTTCATAAAGCTCAGCCATTATACACTCACTGAAAAAATTATTCAAACATTAAAATGCTTGCTTTTTGAATACCCTTTTAATCTGCAAATCTCTTAAACTAGCAAAAAAAAAACCTCCAAGATTTTTCTTAATTGTAATCTTTTTTTTAAAGGTACAAAAATCATCCAATTCGGCCAACTAACTTTTAATTCATCTAAAATAAGTGCCATAATTTTTTATACATCCATTAAAACCAAACCAAAATTATTTAAGTAAATTATTTTGATTTGTTTTTATTTTCTTAAAAAACTGACTTTTTTTTATGATTGAAGCAAACCAAACTTTTAACTGAACGCTGTACCGGAGTAAGTTTATGACGAAATGGCAAAGCATACTGATCGCAGACGTCATATAGACGAGCCAGTTGACAAATAATAGCTGAAAAATCAACGCTATTGAAAAAAGTACATCCCATCAGACCACCCTTTATAACCAATGGTTCCAGATATAGCTTTCATTCAAAAAACTCAGCGGACTTTTTTTACCTTTATGTTTACTTTTTACAAAGCGATGTTAAAACAAAACCTATGAATTTAAAAACGAGATTATCGAAAAAAATTTAATTTTTAATTCAAGATTTCTTAGAAAATCAATATTTGTTTTAAAATTATCGAAATTTATTTTTCTAGGGTAATGTTTGTCATTCCACCAAATTTTCCAATGATTTTATAGGAAACAACAACCCACGTACATTTTTTAATGTCATCATGTTTTGTGCTACGATAGCTAAGGGTTGATTTTTTAAGCGTAGATTTTTTTTTTAAATCGAATAAAACACTCAAATTTTCATCAATTATTCAAAATTCTTATTGTTATCGAAAAATAGGCCTTTGCCATTTGCTCACCGACTTCATCCTTCAACATTTCCATTGTTTCACGAGCTGTGTGGCATCTGGTACCGTCTTGATGAAACCAGATGTCAACCAAGTTGAACTCAGCCAACTTGGGCATAAAAAAGTCGTGTATCATGGCTCGATATCGGTCGCCGTTGACGGTTACGTTTCTTCCACGGTCGTCTTTGAAGAAAAATGGACCGATGATGCCATAAACGCATAAACGCCACCATACTTTCATTTTTTTTTTGGATGCATCGGTAATTCTTGTATGGCATGTGGTTGTTCATTACTCCAGATGCGACCGTTTTGCTTATTTACGTATTCGTGTGCCAGAAATGACCCTCACACAATTTTTCGATAAAACAGCGGATTTTCATGGAGCTATTTTAAGGCGTATTCACAAAAAATTAGACGTTGTGGTAGGTCATTCGGCTTCAACGAATTTAGAGGCTTTCAAACCTAAATCGACACGTACAATTTTCGATGTGCCCAATTGCTGAGAACGGCGACGAATTGACACTTCACGATCTTCATTGACATTGGGCGATATTCTCTTCGGTACGCACTGTAATCATGCGAGTCGATGGTTTAATGTCCAACAAAGCAAATTTGGTGCGAAATTTGGTGATAACAGCATGAATTGTTGATTCACCAGGTCGATTATGACGACCATAATATTGTCGTAACAAACGGTGCACATTTTTCACAGAACACGAATTTTGATAATAAATTTCAATAACTTGCAATCGTTGCTCGTTTGTAAGTCTTTCGATGATTAAATGGCAGAGAATACTGTAAACTTTTCACTTTGACAGAAAACGATTGAATGCTATTACTAACCAGTGCTGCCAACCTGAAAAAGTTAACTCTTAAAAAATCACCCGTTATAACTGGACCATAACCGTACCCACTAAGTTGTGTTTCCTGCTTTTGCCGCAAATACTTCTGCAAGGCGAGTGGGATTAAAATCTACCATCCCTTGGAGTTGCTCTAATGGGGATATACTCAAGTCGAGATTTTGTTTGACGTTCAGATCAGGACGTTTCGGAACCATTTTAAAACTTACTGCCAAATACTTCTTGCATCGGTGCATTGCCCTGTAATAGATAAAACTCCTCCCGATAAGTGTTGAGCTTGCATTTTTACATTTCTTTTTTGATATTTTGTCATATAAGTGTCATAAGACCAAAAGTCAAAAACCGATTCTTAAAATTTGGCGTTAAATTGTTTTATAAAAAGTGACGTAATACAAAATTCTGTCACTTGGCATTACGATACTTTAATAAAGGGTTATGAGACCAATCTGGTTCTGGTTCGTCATCCATATTACCTGGCCCTCTTCGCTTTCATCATCTTCATAATCAATACGCATGATTTTCTTATTAAGTTTCTTCAACGCTGCTTCAACTTCTCCCTCTGTGCCTTATATCTATTTTTTGAAGGCTCAAAAATTTAAACGGTCCATCTTAGGGCATAATAGACACCACTCCATGGGTGGTGTCCGAACTAACTTTGGAGAGTCACTGTGTTTTTTTTTGTGTTCGTTAAATTTGCAGAACTCTCCCAGCCGATGGCCTCAGTCGCCAGTGCTGTTATGTGTCTGTAGTTCGATGCATTCATGTGCGAATTACTGTGATGTCAATGTCAATGTCAAATATACTCTCAATGTATGCTTTTAAGGAGTTACTACCGACCTATTTTTATTTCTTCGAATAAATGTTTCGTGGATTTTGGCTGTGATTGGACACGCAACCTTCCACTCAACTGGCGAACACATTACCACTACACCGCGTACACCAACATAGGTTATCGACCAACATTTTGTTCAACGATGAGGTATATTTCTGGCACAATAGATACTCTTAACTCTAGATAGATACTGGATAACTATTTTTTTTTTTTTTGAGATATTACATTTTTTTCAATATTGCTGGATTCGATATAAAGGATGGTCAAATTTTAAGGGCCGATGTTGATTTTGAATTAAACACAAATTACTTAGGAAATTATTGTCATTTTTTTATTATGATTAATTATGCATGGAACAAAATATCGGCCAAATGGTCGCCGCGATCTCGGCGGCACACCTCCATCCGATGGTCCAAATTTTCGATGACGTTAAGGCATGTTCTATGCCGTTAATGTGCCGAATTATCTCATCCTATAGGTCTTGAATTGTTGCTGCCTTATCGACGTATACTTATTCTTTTAAATAACTCCAAAGAAAGAAGTGCAACGGAGTCAAATCACATGATCTTGGCGGCCAATTGACTCCATTGATTTTATTTGGTCCTCAACCAACAAGCAATCAAGAAATTTGTTAAATCCATATTTTGTGAGCTTCCGACTAAAAAGCATTTGTTGCGCTCATTTTGGCGTTTAGTACAGCGACATATAAAACGATTCCATATGAAAAATATATCTATGATTTAATTTCATCAAAAACTCATTGAACACACTTCCGCACCATTTGAACACATTTACACCATTCGACTCAATAGCCAGAATTTAAAAAGCTGAGATGACAAATATTAGTATGGGAGGTTGGTAGTTTTAATTTGTGAAAACATAGCCAATTCCCAAACAATCAAATAGATGCATTTTCTCAATTATTAGGCGTTCTCTTTTTTTTTTTTAAGTACAGAAGCAGAAAGCTTTATGTAAAACTGCTTAAAAATTATCACGACACAAGTACAGGAACAGAAAGTTTTGTGTAAAACTGCTTAAAAACTATCACGACACATAATAAGTTTTTTTTTACTCGGATGGTCATTATGAGAAAATTGTTAATAAATATTTTCTTATAGGCGCAAGAAGGTACCACATAGAAAGTGCCATCAAAAAGATAATTTTGTTGCGATAGGTCGGATTTTGGATTAAGGGTGCAATAGCTGGAGACAAGATTTCCCTTTTTATACGAGTACTATAATTGAGTACTCCTATAAAAAAGGATCACTACTCTGGTGCCGCGACATTTAAATACGAGTTGCCTTCGTACATTGCCGAATTGCCCAGATTTATACAACGTGAACCAAAAATCTAAGACTAGTAATAAAGGGTGGTTCAATTTTAAGGGCCGATGTTGATTTTGAATAAAACACAAATTGTTCAAAACATTATTGTTATTTAATTCTGTTATGATAATATTGCAATGGTTCAATTATGTATGGAATACAATATCGGTCGAATGGCCCCCGTGACCTCGGCGGCACACCTACATTCGATGGTCCAAATTTTCGATAACGTTGAGGCATAATGTCAACCAAATTACCGGCTATGCCGGTAATTTGCGGAATTATCTCATCCTTTAGCTACTAAATTGTTGCTGGCTTATCGTCGTACACCTTTTCTTCCAAATAAACCCAAAGAATGAAGTCCAACGGTGTCAAATCAGATGATCTTGACTGCCAATTAACATCGCCACCACGTGAGAAAACATTGAATTTGTCGCGCAAGTTAGCTGTGTGGCAATTAGCACCGTCCTATTGAAACCACATTTCGTCCATATCCATATCTTCCAATTCGGGCCATAAAAAGTTCGTTATCATCTCACGATAGCGAACACCATTCACAGTAACTGCCTGACCTTCCTCATTTTGGCAAAAATACGGACCGATAATGCCGCCAGCTCATAAATCGCACCAAACGGTCACTCATTGTGGTTGATTTGGTTTTTCGGCAATCACTTCTGGATTATCATTCGCCCAAATGCAGCAATTCTGCTTATTGATGAATCCACTGAGGTGAAAATGTGCCTCATTACTGATTTTCTTCGAAAATTGATCATCCACTGTTGCCTTTTCTTGCCACCATTCTGACCATTGACGACGCTTGAAATGGTCAAAAGGCTTTAGTTCTTGAGTCAATTGCACCTTGTTAGGGTGTTAATGCAAATCTTTATGCGACGACCGTGAGAGGTGCAATTGTTGGGCACGACGACGAGTTGAGGTGGTCGGCTCGCGAACAGCATCAATATTTTCTGCAATACGAGCTGTACAAGCATGCACTGGTATTTTCGCATCTCCTACAGACCCGTTTTTCTCAAATTTTTGCACGATTTTTCCGATTGTACGCATATTTGGACGATAAAATTGACCGAAAAAATCACGAAGTGCACGATATGCATTTCGTTTTGAACGCCCATTTTCATAATAAGCCTGAATATCTTCAACGCGTTGCTCGATTGTGTATCTTTTCATGGTTAAAATTGAGTTAATCTGAAATTGAGAAATGTTTAATGAAATGCAGAAAAAAACTTGACGTTTGGCTGTGGTTCACATTCAACATCGGCCCTTAACCACCCGTTACTTGAAAAATCCACGGAATTTTTAATCAAAAATGTTCGATAAAACCTCCTATGACTAAGGACTACAAAAACAAGCAGAAAACAAGTTATGCATACAAGTGTATACAAACATATGCGACATTGCTATGGATAAATTAAAAGAAAGGCTTGATGCTTGAATGGATTTGTTTTAGAAACGTACCAGCTAAACACTTGCGCTGTCCTCTGCAAATACATTTTTTAAAGCTTCCCGAATGTCACTTATTTTTAGTTAGACTTTTGCCGATTTTTTCACTTCACTTTCATTTTTTCTCCGAGTGATGTACCTACTTGCTCCATGATTATGAACGCACTTGATTATGGAATTCTGGTTAATTTTTGGTTCTCAAAATCGATAGCTGCACTTCAATATAACAAATATAACGCTTGGTAGTGGGTGAGTTAGGAGTAATAACGATTCCTACTCTAAGGCGGACAGCACCTGGCAATTTCTGTTGGAACATTTTGGCCAATAATCAATTAACTGGTTGAAATTACAACAACACCTTGTTTACAAGGACACTATTGGTTTAGAATTATAGCTACTTTGGATATTACCAAGTCGTCATCAGATTCCTTCTTATTGTGACGCTAATTGAACGTTAAGTTCTCTGTATAATTTTTGAAAAAACTTTTATTTCCTTAGCGGGGTACATCATTAAGACTTTGGCTTTCGTCCTTCAACAGACAATCCTTTCTATGTATCACCGAAGTTAGTAAGTATTACGATGCGGATAATTTTGTCGAAGATGGCTCAATCATTTGATCCATTGGGATTAATAAATCAATTATTTGTGAGCGAAAAACTCATTATGCAAGACTTGGTGATGTCCAGGGTAAAATGTGATCAATCATTGTCACCAAAATTATACACTCCATGGGCGGAGTTTAAGAACGAAAGAAGTGTGTTACCATGTGAGGATCCTGATTCCAAGGTTCAGATTTATGAATTTGATTATGCAAATGACAGCCAATGTAAAATCTGTTTTTGGCATTTGTGGACTAGACAGATGTAGAATACAAGTGAACAAGAACTCCCAAAGAACGCGGAATAATCGTGTCTATTTTTTGGGTAACAATTCGTCTGTAGTGTTGGTGCAGTGCGAATTTTGGTCAAAGACTTGCGCATGTTCCTGTACAAAGTCCAGTCCGTACATCAGCTTCTGCCTGTCGAACGCCAAACGCGTGTAACCTACGCCCAAGCCATCCTCAATCTCGAGGACGAAATGTACGATTTTTCGACCAAAATCATAATGAGCGATGAGACTCATTTCAACCTCAGCGGGTTCGTGAACCAGCAAAACTGTCGCTTCTGGGGCGCCGAAAATCGACGAGTGATGCTCGAGGAGGCATTACACCCGTTCATTTGTTTTCGAGAACGCCGCTGGTCAAACGGCAACAGTGGGCGGTGCGCGCTATGGGGCCATGTTAACCGATGTTTTTCTGCCGCAATTGGACGAAATAGAACTAGAGGTTATGTGGCTCCAACATAACGGAGGAACGGCATACACTGCGCGAGCCACAACGCATGCCCGGGTCGCCTAATCTCTCGTTTTGGCGATCGCCTGCAAGATCGCCCAATTTAACCGTTCCAGACTATTTTTGTGGCGTTTCTGGAAGTCCCGTGTTTACGTGAAAAAGCCCGAGATCCTAGAAGCCCTCAAGGTTAACATTCGACACGAGTGCGAGAATCAGTCGCCCGAAGTTCTCGTCGATGTGATAAAAATGTCATAAAACGAGCCCGTATGGCAATAAATTGTGACGGCGCGTATTTTTCCGATAGCATCTTCTCGACTTGCCCAATAAAATTCTAGAGGTTCAAATTTGCATAATCAAAAAAAAGTATCGAATTTTTTCATTTAAAAAAAAAGAGAGCCAAACAACATTGGATGACTTCTTTTGGCCCACCTTGTAGTTTCGTCATTTGTGATTCTTGTGGTCATCAATGCTATTCGCATATGATATGGTAGTGTTGGCCAATTGTCAGAGGCTCCGGTAATATGATGTTGCAGTGACATATGACATAACACCATAACGCCAAATCTCTAAATAAGGCCTAATGCCGCTTTAGAAAAATGCCATAAGATCAATTTCTGGTCTTTGGAATTATGAGACTTTACTAAAGCGACATAATGACATATGGTATACCGCGTACCAAAACAGTTGGCCATTCTACTGCGCAGATCTCTTAAAATGTGTTTTACAATCTCTTAAAATTGCAAAAACAAGCATAAAGAGACGAAAATGGGCGGAGCCATAATAAAAAACGACGTATACCCTGCCTTGTGTTCAAGATCGCTGTCGCGATCTCACTGAGGGTGGTTTCTTCATTTTCCTTCTTTTATACTGAAATTAGGAGCGGAGGAAAAATATAGACCATTATATGTCAACTTAACTTGGAGGAAAATATATTGTTTCGTTTTTTGTCTTGTTCTTTGTAGGAGTATGATGTGATCACGGTCGGATAGATTAAGCAAAACATTGCACATGAATTGATTGTGTGACTGTGTCTGTATGAAGGTGTACGGTTTTAGATTTAAACCCTATTTGCTCATTATGCTTTCGTTGATCATTATTAATTGTGTCGTGCATATTGATCACCTGTTTTCGACCCAGATTTAAATAAAAGCAAGGCATTATTCACGAAGCCCTTCGCTCCACCTGCATGCGCCATTATCAGCCTTTGGCCTTTTGAAATTGGCGCCTTTAAACCTTGACTGGTGCCGTCAGTCCATGCCCTTGGCCTTGTGTGAGAGCTGTGAATATAGCTCTCGTCCAAATAAATAATCTCATATCCTTCTGACCTGTACTCCCGCACCTTCCTCAGATATTTCACTCGTAAAAGTTTGATTTCATTTCTTTCGCAAAGAAATTTACGGTTGTTCTCCGTTTTCCTATAAGAAAATCCATTTCTTTTTAAAATCCTATGTAGCGACATATTGCTTAGGTTCAGCTCCAAATCTTCCTGCACCCGTTGTCTTAACATTTTTAATGTTATCATCATTTTTTCTTCAATTTGGAAGTTGTATATAATTCGCCGAACAGCTGTGATATCAAATTCGTCCAATCCAGTTTTCCATTTTGTATGAGGTACTCTTTTAGTTGGATATTCAATAGCGCCTTTCTTCTCATATTCTTTAATTATCCTTCTTATTGTTCGGGCCGAAATTCCCGTAAACTCCTGTCAAACGGACAAATCGTTTTTAAATCAAACACCCATATGCTCTAACCTAGCAATAATCAAATCCATGCATCTGAACCTTGGAATCAGAATCCTCGTTCTTAAACTCCGCCCATTGAGTTTACAATTTATGCGATAATGAGTGATCACATTTTAACTTGGACATCCACAAGTCTTGCAAAAAGAGTGTTACGCTCACAAATAGTCGATAATCCCCAAAGTATTAAATACTTGAGCCATCTTCGACAAAGCTATCCGCATCGTAATACATACTGACTTCGGAGTTACATAGCAAGGTTTATCAACTGAGGGACTAAAACTAAAGTCTTAATGATGTCAGCATTATTAATTCGTAAATGTTTCTCCATATCCGCATCTGGAATGGATACCGATTATGAATGAAAATAAATTAATTACAAACCTCGAACTTTTCTTTGTCTACCGCTTTCATTTTCTCCTAAATCCTAAGTTTGCTATAAATACTCCGCCACTCGTCTGACTGATAATCAGACTTCTTGCTGAAAGTTCGTTTCCCGTTAAATGAGGTTTGGCGCAGTCAGCAAGACTTCCGTGATTCCGGCATCACATTTGACTTTCGTCTTTGCTTCTGAAACATATCCACACTCGTTTGTATATAAACATCTGAAACTATTAAAATCGTTCATCATTAGCCTTGGTTTCCAAAGGAACATTATAATTCCACCGATGCTCCTTCAAAATTGCATGAAATAACTTCGCTAGCCCCTCTCTGCATATTGAATTCCCCAGCTAAACCTAGTTTATCATGAGTTTAAAATATATCCAAACGGCTGTAAGCATTTACATTAAAATTTACAAGAAAATTCGATTCAGTCACATGAGTATCTAGTCTGCTCTACACGACCGTAATACGACGAAATTATAGTTGGCACGCATATCTATTAAAGTGGACTTTCCTCATTGTTTTTATTTATGTTTTTTTTTAATTCAGCCGACAATTTTTGGCAGAAGCATTTAATTAAAATCCACCAAAACATGTATCTTCTACTTATCTACAGCCCCCTTCAGTATGAAAGACCAACCGACAAGCAAAAAAATAAAATCGGACAACGTCCACATCAATGTCATACAAAAGCATTTAATTTAAAGAATTTATCTTCTCAGAGTCTATAAGGATTTGAATGTATCTCACAGAAATAAATACGAAATCCAATCCCACCATTAAAGAAGAAATCACTGAGATATGTCACATGCATTTCATTCATAGAATAGGTATCCCTTTAGCTGTGTCAGTCTAATAATTTAGTAAAGGTATCCCCAAGAGATAGATATTATATTTATTCTTAAATTTTTTTTTTTACGAAATCCTTTTTGCACTTGTATTCGCTGTCGTCTTTCTATTGAACGCATTTAATCGTCCAACAAATTCGGTGAACAGAAACGAAACGCCATAGAAACCAATCCAACTGCAAATAGAGAAGACATTAAAAAGAAACCAAAACCAAGGACCAAGGAGTAGAAGAAAAACCTCATTCTCAACTTGTCGGAAGAAAAAAAAACGCTATTTTTAGCAAACAAAAAATGTACTCGGGCGCATAAACGTACACGACGATATGGCAAGGATGTTGACAATGTTTGCAATGAGCTGAGCGCTCACAAAAAGGATTCTCCTCTTGTCAGTGTCCCTTTTTTTCATATTTACTCAAGTGACAACTGTGTGTGAACGCCTGGTGTACTGAAAATAATGGTTCTACCGGATCTCTCTAGTTCGCCTTTGTGATTTACTATTTACACCCGAGACCACCCTCTAAATGGTGTCCTTCGGGCAGTGTCAGTTGGTCGTACCTATTCTATAGTATAATTAGAAAAAAATATAAATCCTCATGTAGAAATATCATTGAGATAATTATTTTAAGCGCCACCCTTCCCGCAGAGCGATATGTGAGTCGGGGATACTAAATTATCCTTCTGCCGACTGTTTTACCTCATTTTTCGTGTTCGCTGGATTATGATTGTATGATTGTGTGTATATACCTCCTTGTGACTCGCATACGAGTGCAAAATAATATTGTTGCGACTTTTCCTTTCCAACATGGCGAGGAGCATTTTGTTGCCAAGTGTATAGAGCGTATCCTTGGTGAGGTAGGTAAAGACGCATGGTGCTGACGATGAAGCGTGGATAGTTGTGGGTTACAATCGTCAAAAGTTTAGTTTAAGCAGCTGGAATTAATGTGAGCTTATATGGGGGCCTGATGTGCCGGAAGCGAAATGAGTTTGGAAATTGTTTTCGCTATGAAATGTGACAGAAGTGGGGGTATTTGAAATAATTAAAGAATAGTATACCCAAATCAAGTAAATTTTTTTCTATTATATCCTGTATCCTTAAGGGAAGTGGAGGAATGATGGAATTACAGGTGTCGTCAAATTCCTTTGGAACAGCGGGGTGGAATGTGACCTGATCTGTATAATGCAATATGATTGCTACTTATAAATTGAGTTTTTGAAAGTTGTAAATTAGTTTTGTACATGAAAGTGCGGTCACGTTTAATTTACTACTTAACCAAAGAGCGGTACACTTTCAAACAAATAATTGATTTATAAAAAAATAACTTTCTGGATCAGTTCTTGGAACTGTCAGCGGCCTACTTACAATTTACGGTCGTATTAAAAGTGCTTTTAAAGCTCAGCGCTCAGAGACTTATGCAGCTCAATGGCTTATCAAGCAGTCAGAATACATCAACTGGACGTGTGGTCGAATCAAAATATTGGTGCGGCAGGAAAACCAAAACACGGCAATTTCTAGATGCTTTTATACCCTATCCCATAGGGGTATATAAGTTTTGACATTAAGTTTGTAACATAGAGAAATAATTGCGCTAGATATAAAGGGTGTTTTTTTTTTAGAGGTATAGAACTTTGAATTGAAATAAAAAACAAGAAAATCCATTCAAATGTCCATCAATTTAGCTTTATTGGAAGGATAATTTTATGCCATTAATGTTGAAATATGATTTCGAGCATGGGGCCGCCGCGGATGGTTCGAATAAATAAAGTCTAGAGGTCCAATTTTCAATTACTTTTTCGAGCATTTGGGGCCGTGTGTCGGCAATAAAGCCACGAATGTTGGCAAGTCCCCTAACGTTTCTGGTTTGTTTAGTTTATCCCCAAAGAAAATAATCCAATGATGTCAAATCATACGATCTTGTTAGCCAATTGACAGGTCCATTCCTCGAAATTATGCGCTTTTCAAATGTTTCCTCCAACAAATCGATTGTGACGTGCGTTGTGTGGCATGTAGCGCCGTCTTGTTGGAACCACAATGTCATCCACAGTCATGCCAACCAATTCGGGAACAAAATAGTCGGTTGTCAGTACCAGTATCCATTAACGGTAAGTAACTCTCCAGCATCATTTCGAAAAAGTATGGCCCAATGATTCCACCAGCCCATAGAGCACACCAAACAATCATTTTTTGTGTATGTAATGGCGTCTCAAGGGTCTCATGTGGATTCTCTTCACTCCAAATGCGACAATGCTTGTTGACATCAAACAAAAATGAGCCTCATCACTGAACAAAATTTTGCGATGAAAATCAGCATCGAGTTCGATCTCATTTCCGGCCCATACACCAAAATCACGACGCATTTCATGGTATCGCTGCTTTAATTCTTGCACAAGCTGGATCTTGTAAGGTCGTAAGCCAAGATCTTTGCGCAAAATCTTCCATAAAGTTGATGGAAAAAGCTCCAATTGCTGTGCACGGTGGCGAATCGATTCATTCGGATCCTCTTCAACACTTTGCTCTACAGCGGCAATTGTTTCTTCGGTGCTCACTGTTCGACGTCTCTACGGATGCGTATTATCACAAATGATCCACGGTTATCCAAATTAATTGCTCTGATGGACGATTATGACGACCATAAAATGGCCGGAGCTTGAGGTAAACTTCGCAAACTGAACCATTATTTTAGAAATAAATATGCACGACTTGCAAGCGTTCTTCATTTGACAACCTGAACAAAAATGACTTTAGAGTTACCCGATTTGACCACAAAATGCCAGCTTTATCTCTGTCCGGAAAACCAACCTCTAAAAAAAGACACCCGTTACCTTTAAGTGTATTGACCGACTCAGAATCGAAAGCCGAGTCGATCTAGCCATGTCTGTCTTTCCGTCCCTCGTCCGTCCGTCTGTGGGTCACCGATTTTTGAGATAGAGTTTTGAAATTAGGTATATAGAATACCTAGTCGACGAAGCAGTACAAGTGTAAACATTTTTGAAATTCGCCTACTACCACGCTCTTTTTTTTTTTTAAATGTAGTTTTTGGCCAAACTGTTAGAAATTTTGAAAAAGTGTCTAAAGAACATATATATACAGTCCTGATTTCTATATTTCATTGATACAAAGTTTTTTTCCACGCCCACTTTTCGAGGGCGTTTTCAGTAAAACAAATGTTTCAGTAAAATTTGAAAATTTTCGAAAAAAGTTTTGATGCGAAATCATTGGTAATGATAATATAAACATTTCGTGTATATGTATTAATCTATCCGAGGCCCACTTTTTGGAGGCTTTTACATGCGAAAACCATTTGCATTCTACGCTATACCATATGCAGTAGAAAAACGTTGTTTTTTGTCGAACCGTAACAGCTTTTGAACAATATGTTGGGACAATGATAATTTCAACATTTCTTTGCCATAAAGCCCTTATTTTAGAGATAATAATTAAAAGGATTAGATGGGAAAGGGTATTGAACGATCCGCACAGCGAAATGTTGCTTTCTCATATGCTTAAGATCTTGACTTCTAGAACGTAAAAACTTGACATTTTTGTTCAGAAAGACTTTTTCCCAGGACCCCTCACTGTATTTCGACCTGAAAGACATTTTTATTAAAAGCTGCTGTACGTTTCGTATTAAAATTAATACTCAGTACACCGTTGGTTGATTTAAAAATTTTCATTGGTAATCAACAATTCGACAATAATTGAAGCGCTTAGGTGAACAAGGGGTTAAACGGCATTTTCCGGATTTTTTTTTCAATCGACAAAAAATGTACTTACGTAGAACTTTGATTAAATAAAAACATTGCTTTGAGAAAAACGCATATCTATGCTTTATTTAGTTCCTCAAGTACTAGTCTGAGTTGTTAATACAATCAAAGTTACAGTTCAAAAGCTTGAAAGCTCAAGTATGTCGAAACTATGCAAATTTAACTTTAACTAACACTCCCTAACTAACACTCCTTTTTCATCTAAGTGCTTCAATTGTGAACTTAAAAAAGTTTCGTGAAGAAACCAAACAATTTCCTGCAACAGTGTGATTGTTGATTTTATACTCAATCATCAACAAACGTGTTTAATTTAAAGTTAAAGTAAATATTATGAAAATAAACACGATACTGATGAAAACAACATGTTTCGGTTGAAATAAACCACGCTAAATATCCAAATCAACAAATCGGTCATAGCTTACTAAGTGCGTTTACTATGTTTGCGTTCTGACCCAAACTCTAAGCCAATCAACTGAATTTTTTAAAAAACACGAACGTTGTCAAAGTATCACGAATATTTTCAAATTCAATTAATTTCTTGTTCCATCAACAACAAACAGTCATGTCCATTTGCTGGTATAGAAGTCCATTTTTCTTTCGTTCACTATATAATTCACATTCAAGTAGTGAGGAAATAAAATCATTCAAAGCATTGTAACCAATCCGATTCGTTGGAGTTCATTTTGTTTGGCTTGTATGATCTAAGACTTTTGTATGGTTGTAAAGGCGAAAGAGGAGAAAATGAGCCTAACGCCCTGTATACGGTTCTCAGGACCAATCTTTTGTGACTTCTTTACTTCTTAGGGAGAAAGAGGAGGAAAGCCTTAAGCTCTGTTGTAAGTGGTATGTGGTAGCCCGGAACACTGTCTTGAAAAAAAAAGAGTTGTGACTTCTGACATAGTAAAAATGTCTACCCTTGTCAGACAACGGGCTCAGTGGCACGATGGTTAGTGCGATAAACTGCCGCGCAGAAGGTCTGGGTTCGATTCCCAGCCATAGTAACACCTAAATGATTTTTCACCCGCCCTCCTCTCGTGATGATCTGACAAATCATCCGAGTAGTATCAACTATCAAGAAAAGCCTTTATCTTCGCCGTTCGGATAAGGCAAAAAACAGGAGGTCCCGCCATCGTGCTGGAAGTACATACGCATACATGAATGTTTGTGAGAAAGCTCGGCCCTGGGTACGTTGACATTTGCGTTTCACGCACAAAGAAAACAAGCTTCATGCTCGATTTTACAACAGTTTTTTTGTCGGTGCAGAGGATATTTTAAAAGAACGCTCTATACCTCTTCAACAGCTACTGAATACCTACTACATGTATCTAGGAAACAAAATTCCCATTTAGGTGTTTGATATTCAAAAGCAGCAGATTCTAGAACATTCTAAAATTGTGTTTTATAAAAAAATGTCATAACCCGAAATAATTGACACAATTTTTTTTGAACCTAACATAACGATGATATTAAAGTCAGTCAGTGAAAATGGGTTTCATCACTAAAAAAAAAACCTATTCGACGTTCATGTACAATCCCAAACTTGTACGGATGGTATTGCTGGTCATCGTGAGAATTGGCCTCACTGGCCAGTCGGAATGCGCTAAGAACGGCCGCCGTTGAGATTACAAAACTGAAGCTCTCAATTTGTTCTGCAAAACGCAAACTTTGGCTACAATCGAGTCTTAGAGTTCGTTGATTCACGCCAAGTTTTCTGGTCTGATCCTGCGACCAGCATTTGCTGGTTCCAGCTGGAGCACTAATTGTACTTGCAGATAGGATGGTTTCCATTTTATTGTGTCCATTGAAGAATAACAAACTTCTCCTCATTTTTCACTTTCCCTAAAGGTCATTTGAATTAGTTCCTCATCCCTTCTTATTTCCTTTTAAACCTCCCCCGATTCTAATGTTCATCCCCCATCCTGTCATATAAATATTTTGTTTTTGTATTGTTTAACAATTCTGTCAAACACAATTGCTATCAAAAGAAAGGTTTCATCTAATTTTGGATGATTGCAAACTATGTGATTTCTTAAGTCATTTTTTGTACTTTTGTAATTTCATAGCTTCGAAAATTGGTCCCTACGAATTATGTTTTTGATAAGGGGTACGCACAGGTTTCAGTTTGAACTATACAGGGTGTCCGCCGGGAAGGTGTACTACTTTGTTTGTTTATAATTTTTGATTAAATGAAAGAGAATGGATATTATATTGATTAATAATTTATTTAATGTCTGCAATTATTTATGAAATACATTATCAGGTAAATGTCCGCCTCTGTTATTCTCACAAATGCGAGCCCTTTTGAGCACATTTTTCATTACATTCTCACACATTTCACGGGGTATTTCAATAATTTCATCACGAATATTTCGTTTGAGTTGCTCAAGCGTTTCTGGTTTGCTTGCATAAGCCTTGCTTTTCAGATATCCCCACTAAAAGAAGTCCGGAGCAGTCAAGTCAGGCGACCGTGGAGGCCAACCAACATCACCATTTCTTGAAATAACTTGTTGTGGAAAGAGGTCTCGCAGTAATTCCATTGTAATCCTAGCTGAATGCGATGTGGCACCGTCTTGTTGATACCACATGTTAATCAAGCCCAAAGCGGCGTTAAAAATATTTCCATCATATCACGATATCGCTTTCCATTCACAGTTACCGTTACGCCGTTTACATTTTCAAAGAAGTAAGGCCCAATCACTCCTCCTGACCAAATTACACACCAGATTGTAACTTTTAATGGATGCAAAGGTGACTGATGAATAATTTGAGGGTTTCCCATTGCCCAGAACCGACTATTCTGTTCAAATCCTTGTGCAAAATTGTGGCCAAGGCTGTTTTTTGAAGACCAAGCTCCTGAGCACGGCGTCTAATTGAGGTTGACGGATTGTTTTAAACAATTCCTTGGGCAGCAGTAGTGTTTTCAGTCGATCTTGCAGTACGTTGTGGTCCATGCTTGGGCATATAACCAACACTCCCTCTTTCTTCAAAATCATTCACTACACGATAAATAGTGCGTTTTGTTGGCACGTTGTTTCTCCCAAAAATTCCACTTAACTTTCTCATCGTCACAGTAATCGATGATTGATTTTGATAAAATGTTTTAACGATTAAAACACGTTGGTTTATCGAATATTTTTCCATAATAAATTTGCCATATGTATGCTTCTCGACTACCAAATACGAACTGTCAAGACTAATGTTTACCAAAATGGCGGCAAAACAAAGTAGTATACCTTTCCGGTGGACACCCTGTAAATATATAAATTGTATTGTAGATATTTCTTAATACCAGGAATACAAAATAAAAGCTGGCTTAGTTAAAATAATGGACAAAATTTTCTTACTTATATTTCAATATTAACCAAGAAACATACAACATGCAACTTACATAATAAATCGAAACCAAGGATCGTTGAGAAAGATTAGCATTCGCAGACCATATCCTTCTCATGATCATTCTAATAGTGTCAACTGTTAGGAAAAGCTTATCTCAACTTAACCCTTTCTTTCGGGTATAAAACGACTGGTCCACAATACCCGTCAAGAATCTCTGTCTGAAAAAAACTGGGCAAGTTGCTTCTGCAGTGATTTAGTCCAAGCACCCTTCAAATGCGCTCACAGATTCATTATAGGAGCAACTAACGCTATCGATGTCGTCTGCATATACAAGTAGCAGATTTTTTGAAGATATTGCCTTAACTATCTATTTACAGCTACCTTACAGAGGTTATCCATCATGAGATTGAAGAAATCACATGATAGGTTATCTCCTAGCCGGACTGCTGTAAGCATGTGGTGTGTTGAATCGAATTTCCTCCAGTGTTAGTCAAACAGACGTATGGTTGTGAGAAAAATGTATTCCCTGGGTCCGAACGATTCTGTTTTTCAAAAATATTTGTTTTTAAACATAACCCCAAACAAAAAGCGGTACAAATCTATGAATGTTTGTGTTGCAAGTTGACAACTAAGAATTGTCACAAATACCCGCTACTAATTGATTAAAATGTTAAATGTTCCTTCATTTTATTTTGGATCTTAGTAAAAAAAACGAACAGTCATTAGTAAAAGTAAAAGCAATTGAATTCATGACATCTGTTATTAATAATCACACCATGTTGTCCGAAAAAAAAAATTGTGTTTTTTTAGATTCTAATACGAAACGTCAAGCTTATAGAAATAATTTTTCTTAAAGATAAATACAAATCGTTATAGAAACATAACAAACATTTGTTTTATCTATCAGCAACTAATATACTTCGAGCCAATTGTATCTAATTATAAAATATTGTTCTAGACATTGAAATTAGAAATTATTTGTTCGTTTTAAATTTATTTTACAAATTGATGTGCGACTAGAATTGACCAGAATTCCAATATTAAAAGCTTTAATGAAATATGTTCACGTTAGAGAACATAGAAAGAGAACAGCTTAGAATTTTAAAAATAAATCATTCCGTATGTAAAAATATATAAAAAAATATTATATAACCTTTAATTGAGAATCAAATAATGTTATATTAATGTAATTAAGGCTGTAATCAAGTTTATTCTCAGCAATGAATATTTTTAGTAGTAGTAGTATATATTTATTAGTACTCAAAATACTTTATAATTACATATAATGTTAACAATTTTCAATTTTAGTTTTCTTTTTGCAGTACATTTTACAAATTTCTTTTTACAAATTGGATACATTTGCTTTTAAAATTTCTAAAATTTTTTTCAATTGTTATATCATTTGGTAATATATTAAACAGCCTTATCCCTTTAAAAAGTATCGTCTTCTGAGCATCTGTTGTAGTTTGAAAACTCAATCTGAAGTCACTCGCATTTCGAAGGTTGTATGGTTGGGCTTCACTCACAAGCCTGACTTCCCTTGTTAAATATGCGGGTGCCTCGCCATACTTTATTTTAAAAACAGTTATTGGTGTGTTAAGCTCCAGCCTCTGCCTTATGTCCAACCATCTCAACGCGTCCAACATTTGCCTTATCGGTGTAAACCTGTTGCATTTTAATATGCTCCTCGTACCCTTATTTTGGAGTCTCTGCAGCCTTTCGATTTGTCCTTGATTGCAACATGAAAATAAAATGGTAGAACAATATTCAAAGTGTGGTTTTATAATGACGTTGTAAACATTAATTGCTGTCATATGGTCCATTTTCTTTCGAATCCTTTTAAAGAAACCGATCTTTTTGCCTATTTTTTTACATATATAATTTACGTGTTCATCCATTTTTAGTTCTTTGTCTATTATTATTCCTAAATATTTGATGCTTTTGACATTTTCTATCGCTTTTCCATTTATTTCAATATTTGCTTCGCTATCTAGGTTTATTGTCATTAATTTTGTTTTTTGTTCATTTAACTTTAGCTTATTCATATTTATCCACGAGACTAAATGTTTTATATCAGTCATAAGAATGTTTTCGCATTGTTCCTTGTCTTCTCCTTCAGCGTATATCAGTGTATCATCCGCGTATGACACACTTTTGCAAAATTTTATGCATTTCGGCATATCATTTATATACAAGGTGGCGCAAAAATAACCTTCCGATGTTTTTTGGCTGTAATTTAAAAAAAAAGAAAAGCTTTGATCTTTCTTGTGGATTATTTTTATTTGGTCTATTAATTTTTTTTACATCAAGTCGATAATATGATGTCATGAAAATGGCCGCCGCCACAGTTGATTGTCATTTGAGCCCTTTTTATGGCATTTTCCATCACTTTGGCCAAAACTTTCGGCGATAGGTCCTCACATTCTTGACGGATATTGTCTTTAAGAGCTGCAAGAGTCTGAGGCTTGTTGACATAAACCTGCGACTTCAAAAGGCCCCACAAAAAGAAGTCTGGAGCGGTCAAATCAGGCGATCTTGCTGGCCAGTGCAAATCGCCAAAACGGGAGATTAGGCGCCCGGGAAATGCATCCTTTAGCATATCGGTTGTGGCACGTGCAGTGTGTGCCGTTGCACCGTCCTGTTGGAACTACATGTTTTCCAATCCCAAATCATCAAGTTGGTGCAAAAAGAACTCGTTGATCATTGCTCTGTAGTGCTCACCATTCACAGCAACCGTTTGGCCCGCGACGTCTTCGAAGAAAAAAGGTCCGATGACTCCTCCAGCGAAAACAGCACACCATACAGTGACTTTGAGCGGGTGTAATGGCTCTTCGTGGGTTACACGCGGATTTTGAGTGCCCCAGAAGCGTAAATTTTGCTTATTTACGTAGCCGCTAAGATGGAAATGGGCCTCATCACTCATGATTATTTTTGATGAAAAATCATCTTCCTCTTGGTGGTGATTAAGGATGGCTTGATCGTATGTTAGACGCGATTGGCGGTCAGCAGCTAACAGCTGATGCACCGTCTGGATTTTGTACGGAAACATCTTCAAATCTTACCAAAATTCGCTGTAAAGACCGTCGACTGATACCCATTTGCGTGGCACGTCGTCTGATCGATGTCGACGGCGCTTCCATGACATCTTCGGCTACAGCAGCAATATTCTCTGCAGAACGGCTACTCCGGGGTCTGCCACGCCTGGCAGCATCTCGTGTTGTGCCAGTCTCTGCGAGGCGAGCGGCTAAACGTCGCAGTGTTTCACCAGTAGGCGTTGGACGGCTAGGAAATCTGCGACGAAATTCACGTTGTGCCAAAGTCACCGACCGATTATTGCTCAAATAAATAGTCACCAATGTTTCGCGTTCTGGAGCAGTGTAGCGTAACATTGTTTATTGACGTGTATTTCGCATGTGTTTACTACACAAATGTTGAAACAGAACAGACATTAGGGGCCAATCGGAAATTTTATAGCATTTTCTGATAGGAGGATTACTTTTGCGCCACCTTGTATATTATAAATAAAAGTGCTCCTAAAATTGATCCTTGAGGAACTCCTTGTTAAAAGTTAGCGTAATCGGATATGCTGTTATTTACTTTTGTTCTCTGAGCTCTGTTTGCTATAAATGTTCTGAACCAGTTTAGTTCCTTATTTCTAATGCCATATTGATACATTTATTTCAATAGTGTTTCTTGATCAAGGGTTTCGAACGCTCTTTTGAAATCCAGAAAGATCGCTATTATTTTTTTCCGCTTTCCACCATCCTTCCATTCATTAACTAAGTGGTTAACTGCAGTTTCACAGGAATACTTTTTTCTAAGTCCCGATTGGTACACTGATAATATACAATTCCGTTCCAAATACTCCATTAGTTGATTTTTAACTACCAATTCCAGAATTTTTTCAATAGTTCTCAATGTATTTATTGGTCTGAACTCTTCACTTTTATTTGTGTTTGTGACTTTTTCAACGGGTGTGATCATAGAGTCTTTCCATGAACTTGGAAATTCACCTGTTGTAAGGATTAAATTTTTTATACAGTGACCGAAATAAGTATAAAGACACGTGCGGCTCTATTGTTCGATTTAAATTTATTACGAAATGAGGAAATTTAAAGAGTATATTCTAAAGGGACAACAATTTTTACTTTATTCAATTTTAAAATCAAACAAAAAAATTGTTTTTTGAACACCATAGATTGTTTTTTTAGGTTCATCGTTAATGAGCTCCAAAAACATTACTTTTTATTAATTATAAATAAATTATTTATAATGCATAAAATTACGAAATTTTAGTAACTCAGTACTTCGTACAGCCGCGTCGGTTCTTAATAACTTCAAAAATTCTATTCGGCATAGAATTTATCAAGTTATGCAAAACTTCATCATTGAGTTTGTTTCATGCCATGGAATGTTTATGCCTTAAGCTCTTCCACATATCTGTACTGCCACCGATTCGAAAAAAATTTTCAAGCCATGCTCCCCCAAATGTTTTCGATTTGGTTAAGGTCGGGCTACATGATGGCCACGGTAAACACCATGTCCCGCTGACTTCAAACCATTCGCAGACTGTTCTTGCCGTATGAATGGGAGCTGAATAATAACATTTTCACCCGCCGGAATTTCTCCAAATTCGTCCATGGCATATTCCAGCATCTTTCTGTATTTTGTACTATTAATTCTTGGTGGTACCCACATCGATGGGATTTTTCCATGGCATCCAAACGCACCGCAAGCCATCATGCTTCAACCTCCGGAGTGCCGGCTGCTTTGTCGTCTCGCAAATCACGCCAATAAAAACTGAAACCATCTGGACCGTCCTAATTAAATTCCCACTGCCGGGTCCATGCCATGTGGTCTCTGGCGAACCTTAGTCTGGCCTCATTATGATGCAACTGCAATAGTTGCAATACCTGCTTTTTCATCGTTTTTGTGTATCGAATGTTGGGATTTTCCTTCAACACTTGCTGCACTCTTCTTACACCTGGAAGGTCCAACTTTCGCCTTACCTGACCAGCATTCAGTTTGTTTCGCATGGCTTCATGTGCAATAATATTCTTTTCACGGGCGCTAAGAACGCTTGGTAGACCATGTCTTCTGGCAGAGCCATAATTTTTTCCCGAATTGACAAAACTATAGACAACGGTAAGGGATCGTCCTATCTTGGTAGCTATTGACCGATTTGATAGGCCGTGCTCTTTAAGAGTTGTGATTATTGTCTTTTCTTCCGCAAGAAGAGCAATTTACCAATGGAATTACCGCTTAAATATTTTCACACTCTTTAAATAAAAAAAAAGTGCAAGAAACCTTAAAACTTTGAGGTTAAACATCTGTTTCTAAACGGTTCTTCTAGATAACGTTTGAATCTATTTTTTCTATTGAAGAGAGAATTGATGTACCAAATTTTTGGGTAAACATTAGGTTAGCGTAAGCAGTTCAGTCGCTTTATCAAATTGAACAGTTTGAGAATGATTGTCTTTTTACTTATTTCGTACTGTATACATTTTTTAAAACTAATAGATATGACAGTAAACTAGAACAATAAAATGTTTTTTTTTTGGCAAACTACTACGAAAGCGATTAAGCAGAATTGTGTACCATCAGGTAGACTATCGATAATATAAAACATTTGACATCTTTTCAATTTGTGCTATCTAGGAGGCAATAAACAGGCCATCAACTTAAAATCAAATAAATTACCTTTCCCTATCAAATTCAAATAAACATTTTATCACATAACGTGTATCTACGCATAAAAATATCGTAAAAAATGCGATATTAACATGATAGGCGTTCCATCATATGTCTATATTAATAGGTCTCCCAAAAGTATTAGACGATTGTTTTTTAAACCTCATAGGGGTATATATGTTTTGATACATAGTTTGTAACATAGAGAAAGTATATAGATCGACATAGAATCGCTAGCTGAGACGATTAAGCCATGTCTGTCTGTCCATCCGTCCGTCTGTAGGTAACCGGTTTTTAGGCCATAAATTAAGAGCTAGGATAGTTAAGTTTAGTACAGGCGAACCTTGTACGTGCTGTTTTTTCGAACAAGTGTAAACATTTTCTAAATCCGCCGATTGTCACGTCCATTCTTTAGAAAAACGTTACTTTTGGCCAAAAGATAGGGTATTTACAAAAAGTGACTGAACAACATATGTAGTCAATCCTAATATCTTTGTTTTTTCAATATAACGTTGTTAGTCACGCCCTCTTTTAGAGGGCATTTTCAGTAAAAAAACGCTTTTCGGTAAAATTTTAAAATATTCGAAAAAGCTTTTGATGCAAAATCATTTGGTTTGATAAAACAAATAATTTGTCGATACATCATTTAAGCCCACGCCCACTGTTTGGAGGCGTTTTCTTACAAAAACCATTTGTATACTCTACTCTACTCTCTGTCGAACCATACAAATTTGGATAAACTGTCTGAACAATATGTTGCGACAATTTCAATTTTAATATTTGTTTGCCATAAGCCTGCATTTTGAGGATATTCATTTTAAGGATGGGATGGGATAGGGTATAAAACGATTCAAATAGTGGATTGTAGCCTCTCATATGTTTTGTATGTATACCCATGTTTTTTTGATTATTTTAAGATACTGAGCAGATTTTTCTAACAAGACGGTATAATTATTTTTAAGTAAAATAAAAAGATCAAATAAATTTTATTAAATAAAATAATCACACAAAAATTCTGCATCTCAGAAATCAATTTTTTTCTGTTCTATTTTACAAAATTCAGAAAATTAGTTTTATATATTCGTGTAAATTTCCTTAATTTTGTATAGCAGAAGCATTTTTTTTAATAAATTACATCTGAGTTCTTAGACCACCATTGCTATTTGATGGGGAAGTAAAAGAGAGTTCGGGGAAGTAAAAAAAGAGTTCGGCGTAGTGGTAATTTATCCAGTGGATGGTGTTCGAACTAATGTTCCAATGTATCGCTATTTTATGTTGTATCAATGTATCGCTATTTTATGTTGTTTGTTAAATTTGTTGAAAACTTTTCGAAAGTTGGTGTTACTGATTATTACGTTGGATAATTTTTCCATGGATTATGACTGCGAACACATTTTTTTTCCTAGCTAACTATGATAAACGTACGATGTAAACGTCTTATTCATATTCGTCAATAAATTATCAACAATTTATATGTACAAAAAAATAACACCCGGACCATAAGTATAACGCCATTTGTAAGGGCCATAGATTTTTTAAATTCGTAGTTTTTTTTAAACCGACATTATTTTTAAAACAAAATAAACGAGTGGTGAGTGCATGACTGAGTCATACGCAACTTTCTCTTTCCCTGAGAGGTAGACGTAAGATCAAATACTAACCATATGAGAAATTGAAATACTTAAGTGGCTCTGCAGTCGGGAATGAACCTGGGCCTCAACCTACATGCCTCTCCAATTAGCCCGGTCCTTAGCGTACTGCCTCCATTTGCGCACTCCAAGTTGGTTGTGGTCGATTTCTACTTGTGAGCGCCACTTCAGGCGACGTCTGGCTGGGAATCGAAGACTCTGCAAGCCGGAGTATTGGTGTCCATTCGTTTTACATGTCCTAGCCATCTTAAACGTCCAATGCGGAGTTTTTTTTTACCAGGGGCATGTTGCTGTACAGCTCGTATAGTTCTTGGTTGAATCTTCGTCTCCATAGCCCGTAAACGCAAACGGGACCGAAGATTTTTCGAAGAATTTTTCTCTCAAATCGACCGAGGATTTCTTCATCCGCTCTTGATACGTTAGATGTTTCAGCGCCGAAGAGCAGGACTGGAATGATCAGGGTCTTATAAAGGTTCTCCCTAGTAGTTCGGGTGAGAACTTTACAACTAAATTTCTTAGCCCAAAGAAACAGCGGTTGGCAAGAGTAATTCTTCGTTCAATTTCTGACGAGATGTTGTTGTAAGAGCTAATAGCGGAGCATAGGACAAAGTCCCGTACTACCTCAAAGTTATATCTGTCAATGATGACATTCTGTCCAATTCGTCGATGTTGTGTGTCCTTTTCTGTTGACATCAAATACTTCGTCTTACCCTCATTTATTGCTCAGTTCTCATTTTTGCCGCTTCCTTCCCTATACTAGCTCAACATGATGTCATAATGTTGAGCCGTACCAATGATGTCAATACCGTCGGCGTTTGCTAGTAGTTGCACCGATTTTTGGAATATTATGCCTCTGGTATTAGCTCGGGACTCTTGTACAATCCCCTCAAGAATCAAATTGAAAAAGTCACATGACAGCGCATCGCCTTGCCAAAATTCTTTTTTGGTATCGAATGTGTCAGTGAGGTCGTTTCCGACCATAATGGAGCAGCGAGAATTCTTCATCGTCATTCTACACAAACGGACGAGTTTGGGTGGTATACAAAAACTTGAAATGGCTCTGTTTGTTAGTCTCTATAAATGCTGCCGTATGCAGCTTTGAAATCGATGAATAGGTGGTGGGTATCGAATTGGAGTTCTTGGGTTTTTTCCAGGATCTGCTGAAGTGTGAAGATTTAATCGGTTGTGGACTTTCCTCGCCTAAAACCACACTGATAAGGGCCGACCAGGTTGTTGGTAAACGGTTTCAGGCGTTCACATATTACGGCAGATAGGATCTTGCAGGCGATGTTGAGGAGACTTATGCCTCTGTAGTTGGCGCAGTTTAGAGGGTCTCCTTTTTTTGTGGATCGGACAAACGATGCTGAGGTTCCATTATTCAGGCATGCTTTCGTCCGACCAGATTTGGGCTACGATTTGATGGATGTTATATATTGAGTCATCTTCGCCGGCTTTATAAAGCTCAGCTGGAAGGCCGTCATTTCCGGCAGCGTTATTAAGCTTGAGTTTAGATATTGCTATCGTCACTTCACTAAGGTCGGGTGGTTGGCAGTTTTCGCTGTCGTTGCCAATATTGAATTATTCGTTCATTTTGGTTATTGTTGTTAAAAACTTGTATAAAATGTGGAATTGTGATTAAAATAACTTTTATACCAGGACTTAAAGAAATCGGTGTCGATTGGAAATATAGTGATTTTCTATTATTGGTCAAAATTGAAAATTCCGTTAAGGAATATTTTGACCAAAAACTAATCATGTGGATTTGTTGACAACAGTAATATTTGTATTTAAGTATATTAAATTTGGATTGGGTACGATTTGCCGATTTTTAAAATGTCCATTTAAAAACCCCGACTTTCGACTTTCGAAAAGTCCATTGGTGAAAATAGCGATTGATCAAAATGTTATAAAGTCGATTTTGAAAGCATAATAAAAGTCGAAAGTGACGAAGTTAATGATCCTCACATGCATGCAGCGCAACACTAGCTTTATGATAATGAAATATAGATATTGATATTGTATAAATTTCTTGTTCAGATACTTTTTTTTAGTTATTTTTCATTTTTCTGGAAAATAGGCTTATTTTGAAATTGCTTACACTTATTCTGCTGGGAACAACAAAGAAAATGTCTAGGAGTTTCCATCATTCTACCACAAAATTCAAGGCCCTAAACTGGACGAGCAAGATAAATCGGTTCAGCGAGCAATTCTGAGACGATCCATGTACTTAAAAGTTTATCCATCAAAATTGTTTGTCTATGTTACAAACTATGAATCAAAGCTTATACAACCCTATGAGATAGAGTATAATAATGTAAACATCCATCTTTTATTAATTTTCTAATTTATAGCCAATATTAAGTTTGGACACCATTTCATTATGTGTCGGATCATAACGGCTTTTTCTGTACTACATGTACTGGGTATAGTAAGCAATCGATTTCATATTTGGAGTACTAGGGAAACAGAAAATAATATTTAATCAGAAAATCAGAATTAAAAAAAAATGAAGGTAAAGTGAATTTTTATTATTTTGATATTTTGATTTTTATCCCAATTTCATTTATGTGCAAAAATATTTAAAGTGTGTGCTTTTAGTTGGTTAGTTTTTAGACACTAAATGGCTCTAGTCTTAAAATTTATGATTTTGCTATTCTGAGTGGGTGCGTGGTTTCTTTTTTCTCCACCTATAATGTTATCCCCATTTCTGCAAAACGCGGGTAGCAGAATATTGATAGGCATGTCTTCTTGCAAAAATCATATCTTCTACGGAATTGAGAGCTACTTTCGATTTTTGTAGATTTTAAATTGATATTAACTAGCGACTCTTTGAATAGTCAAAGAACAACGCATTCACACTTTGAATACATCCCCTCACACTTCGAATACGTACCCTCAGCGTGTACTAAGCTTAAATATGTAAATAAATAAAAATATTTCTTCTGAGAAGTAATTCAATTTAAAGACAGGTGAATATTCGACTACTAAAGAATATCCTTGAGGGTATTTTTTTTACTAAAATTGGGTAGCAGCCCTTTACTTCCGTATTAGGCTTCTATGTGATTTCATCAATTGAATTGGTTGAGACATTTTCCTTTGATATTCTTTGAACATGATATGAACTAATTGATTCCTAAAGAAAACATTTATTAGGTGCCACCTAGAGAGCTTTGCTTTGTCGAGAAATTTTTAACAGTGATATACAGTTTGTCAAACAATTGTTTGCACAACGAAAAATTTCAAGAAATTGCATGTTCATTTTGCTATATTATTAAAATTTGTTTGGTTTAAATTTTTTTTTATTTACATATGTTTAAATGACTAATCTTATACGTAACATAAACAAATAAAGAACAAAAATAATAATGCAACGGTAAATAATACCGGGTGATCCAAGTAGAGATACTTTTTTTCAATAGCCTTTTTTGACAGATCACGTGTGAGTCGTGTCATGCTGTCATGTTATTTTTGTTTAGTATTTTTTGGCATTTCATAATGGAAAGACTTACGCGTGAACAACGTTTACAAATTGTTTAACTTTATTATGAAAATTCACGTTCTGTGAGGAATGTGTTTCGTGCACTTCGCTCAACTTATGGTCAACATAATCGGCCTACTGAGCGTACTATTCGCAACACCATCACCCATTTTGAGACCCAGCATTCATTATTGGATAATATTCGACCGAATAGACCACGTCCAGCACGCTGTGAAGAAAATATAGCGGCCGTAGCTGAGAGTGTACACGAAGACCGTAGAGAGTCGATTCGGCGCCGTTCGCAGCAACTCGGACTGACGTATGGAACGACTTGGCGCATTTTACGTCAAGATCTTAAATTGAAAGCGTACAAAATACAGCTTGTGCAACAACTGAAGCCGCTCGAACTTCCCAAGCGACATCGCTTCGCTCTATGGGCTCTTGAAAAGTTCCAAGAAGATCCGACGTTTTCGAGGCAAATTTTGTTTAGCGATGAGGCCCATTTGTGGCTCAATGGGTATGCAAACAAACAAAATTGCCGCATTTTGGACGAATAGCAACCTGAAGATATTGAAGAACTGCCACTTCATCCAGAAAAAACAACGGTTTGGTGTGGTTTGTGGGCCGGTGGAATCATCGGTCCATATTTCTTTAAAAATTATCCGTTGCGAACGTTACCGTCAATGGCGACCGTTATCGTTCCATGATAACCGTCGAAATGCTCGTAATTGTTTGCAATTGCAGAATGCAAGAATGAACGGAAAAGCGGTACTAATTTGTATTTTGTTGTTTTTACTTGGTATGGCCACTATCTGCATCAATTACGGCTTGAAGTCTTGTCGGCATGGATTCAATAAGCTTCTTGAAGTCCAGATGTTCCGGCAATTTCAGGCACTCCTCTTTGAGTATTCGCACCAAATCATTTTTTGTTTTCGGCGACAGTTGGCGACTTTTTTTCAGTAAAGCCCATACGTTTTCTATCGGGCTTAAATCTGGGCTTTGAGGAGGGGTGTCAATGACCTTATTAACATTATACAGTGCCCTGGTTCTACATAAAAGCGATTTATGTTTCGGGTCGTTATCTTGGTACAACTTATAATGCAATTTTTGAGGGTCCTGGCTGCAGAAAAAATGAATTTTTTTAGCGCTCTCAGTTAGCTCCTTACGCAAAATGTCCAAATACATTTCCTTGTTCATTATGTCCGTGATAATTCGAAGTTCACCGACACCCTTGGCTAAGATATAACCCCACACCATTACGGAAAATTCGGAAAGTTCTTTCACAGATTTTCCTTTTTGGTAATTAAAATATATCAACTGTATGACATTATTATCCGCTCGTTTTCCAGGCATGATGAAATTTAAAAAAATCTGTTATGCCCACTTCTTGAAAATTTGAAATAATGACTGAATCGCTAAACCAAATGCAATTGGAATGTCTAAACCAAAACCTAGCCTCAAAGATTTACTACCATAACCATTTTTAGAAAACATGAAGAAGGTTTTGGTTTTGTATTATTTACCGTTGCATTATTATTTTTTGTTCTTTCTTTGTTTATGTTACGTATAAGAATAATCATTTAAACAAATGTAAATAAAAAAAATGGAAAACCAATCAATTTATAATAACATAGCAAAATGAACATGAAATTTCTTGAAATTTTTCGTTGTGCAAACAATTGTTTGACAAACTGTATGTACACATCTACCTTTATTGGAAATATCACGTAGTTCAAGAAAAAGGATTTGTTCATCTTTTTTGTTTCTTAAATAAAATAGCAAGCATCCCTGTACTGTAAATAATCCTCCAAAGGTGTCTCTTTCAGAGATTTTCCCCTTTTATGTTAACATCGTCTTTGCAATTCTATATCAATTTCATTCTAATAAAAAAACGACAGCAGAAAGGAGAAATCTTTCGACACGTAAGAAGTATAAGTATATCAAATATGGATCCCCACAGCTTAATATCTATTCCGTCATCGTATCGCAAGCAATCTGCGACCCAAATCTCTTAGCAAGTGCCAACACAAAGCTTATCGAAATAATCCCTCAAAAGGATACACACATGTTGAAAAAGTTAACCAAATCAAAATCCTAGTCAGAGATCCTTCACTTTTTTATGACATTCATGTTTTGTGATGTGAATAAGAAAGGACCCTCTTAATAAGACGTATCAGTATCATATTTCTGTCGTAACCGTCTAAGATGTAATCCCTTAAATTTTCTCTTAACATTAAAGAAAACAAACAACAAAAGCAAATAGCTAGCAACAGGCTAAACACCATCCCACGTACGAATGAGTAAAAAAAAAAAATCATTTTCCTTTTCATTTTCCTAAGCCGAAAAGCCTTCGCACTAGTTTTCAACCCCGAAAGGTCCTACCCTTATTGAAATAAAATGTAACTCCCACCATAAAACAACGTAACACGGAAGCCGTCCGCAGTGACGCGTTTGGATCAACGGTGACGACAATGTAGTCAAAAACGGCGACAATATGTCGCGCACATACTTGCGTAATAGCAAAAGGATACCTCTCACCAGCATTCGCCTGGCTATAATAATCTAACACTACGACCACCAACCGTCATAGCTCACTCAATTTCCATTCCTAAGTGGTTTCGGAAGAATGCAAAAAAAAAAAACAAAAGAAATACCCACAGCCACACACATCCTGAGAAGGAAATCCCAAAAGGAATACACAAAGAAGAAAGTTTTGTCAAGGATATTATTGGACAAGGGGATGGATTTTAATTTTCATGCTCCTAAATTTTCGGGGGGTAAGACAGTGCATAATATTTTTTTTTACTATGATTTCTGCTATTTATATCCAACTAAGGAAAGGGTACGCCTCCGAAAACCCGCAGGAAGATAATCATAAGAATTTGTCTTCTCTATTTGCTTTGCTCTTCGCCCGCGTGTTCATATTGAAATTGACTTAATTTTTAATCCAAAAGGAAAGCGGCATATTGAATATTTAAGAAGGACGTTTTGCGGTTCTACGGATGGGTTATCCTTAATGCCGGAATAAAATTACAAACGTTTCATGGGTTGTGAACCGGGGGAAAAAAAAACAGAAACACAAACTTCCAGAGAAAGATGAAAATGAAGAAAATTTCCATCATTATCATATGAAATTGGATTGTAAAAAAACAGGAAGTCAAACAGGACTCGTGTGGATACGCACATGATACTCAAAAAGGCAAAGACACTGAATGAAGTGATATTGGCCATGAATAAGTAAGTACAATGAGTACATACGAATGGCTTATCAAACGGAACTCGGAATACAGGTTTTTTGTTTGTGTTGTCAGGATATTTCTCTTGAAGGATTTTGAATTGCAAGTTTAAGGTGAAGGTTGTAAATAATTATGGCCGACGAGATGGTAAATAATCAGTTTATATTATTAAATGACTGGAGGATTTTTTTTTACCGCTGAAATGAGCGATGGCAATTTTGATTAGAAAGGAAGTTGGAGAGTAATATTATTTAATGGAAGACGGAAACAAAATGGAGGTAAGATGGGGTTTATTGGATTCTAGAATTTAAATGCAAATAGAGTACGTTTTATGATAAAATAAATCGATATCCGCAGGCAGAGTAATGAGTTTTGGATAAAAGTAGGAAATTATGAAACATGAACTTGATAAGGGGGGAAACAGATCAGAATTTACCATAACACATGGAATATTTTTTTTAAATACTCGGTACATTTAAAATTGATAAATGGATACTCATGAATGCAGTACTGTACTTCGTTTTAAAGCACTTCAAATTAAAAAGCGGTGAAGGTGTTATCTTTTCAAGTGATACGTACTTTTGAAATGTAATTGGTCAATATTGTGATAATAAAACTTCAAAAGGAATTTGTTTAATGTGAAATAGACTGCCAAAACATAAAGCGAGAGTTCGAAGAGTGGAATATTTTTTGATTTCAGTGAACTCTCAATAACAATTTTACTAAAAAATTGGGACTTTTCAGTCATTCTGTAGAAAAGAAGATCAGATCAGACATTAAACAGCTATTTCACAAATGTTAGATTCAAGAATCGAATACTTCCATGTTTTGAGTGCACAATTTAATTTTCGCCTAGCGATTTAAAAATGACTTAAATGGGCAAAGTATCTTTTTTTTAAAGTTGGGTTGTGCTGACACTAATCAAGAATACTATTATAACAAAATCGTTAAATATTTTACTTATATTTTTTCATACTTACTTACTTACTTAAGTGGCGATACAGTCCGGAATGAACTTGGGCCTCAACCAACAAGCCGGTTTCTACTTGTGCGCGCCACTTAAGGCGAGGTCTTCCTCTACCGCGTCCGACGTCTGCCTGAGAATCGAAGACTCTGCGAACCGGAGTTCGTTCTACATATCCTAGCCATCTTAAACGTCCAATGCTGAGTTTTTTTTGACCAGGGGCATGTCGCTGTACAGCTCGTATAGTTCTTGGTTGAATCTTCGTCTCCATAGCCCGTCAACGCAAACGGGACCGAAGATTTTTCGAAGAATTTTTTCTCTCAAATCGACCAAGGATTTCCTTATCCGCTTTTGGGATGGTCCATGCTTCAGCGCCGTAGAGCAGGACTGGGATGATAAGGGTCTAATATAAAATCTCCTTAGTAGTTCGAGTGAAGGCTTTACTACTGAATTGCCTTCTTAGAACGGAGAAACAGCGGTTGGCAAGAGTAATTCTTCGTTTAATTTCTGACGAGATGTTGTTGTCAGAGTTAATAGCGGAGCCGAAATAGATAAAGTCCCGTACTACCTCAAAGCTATATCTGTCAATGGTGACATTCTGTCCAATTCGTTGACGTTGTGTGTCCTTTCGTGTTGACAGCATATACTTCGTCTTGCCTCATTTACTGCTTAACCCATTTTTGCCGCTTCCTTCTCTCTACTAGCAAACGTGGCGATGACATCACGTTGGGTCCTACCAATGATGTCAATATCGTCGGCGTATGCTAGTAGTCTGGTGTTGGCTCGTGAGTTTTGCACAATCCTCTCAAGAATCAGATTGAAGAAGTCACATGACAGCGCATCGCCTTGCCCAAATCCTAATTTGGTATCGAATGCGTCGGTAAGGTCGTTTCCGATCCTGATGGAGAAGTTATAATTCTTCATCGTCAGCCTACACAAACGGACGAGTTTGGGGGGTATACCAAAACTAGACATGGCTCTGTATAGTTCGTCTCTATAAATGCTGTCGTATGCAGCTTTGAAATCGATGAATAGGTGGTGGGTATCGAATTGGATTTCTTGCGTTTTTTCCAGGATCTGCTGAAGTGTGAAGATTGATCTGTTGTGGACTTTCCTGGCCTTTCAGGCTTTCACATATTACGGCAGATAGGATGTTGTAGGCGATGATAAGGAGACTTATGCCTCTCTAGTTGGCGCAGTATAGAGGGTCTTCTTTTCTGTGGATCGGGCAAACGATGCTGAGGTTCTATTTTTCAGGCATACTTTCTTCCGACCAAATTTGGCTTATGAGTTGCTGGATGTTTCTAACCAAGTCATCTCCACCGGCTTTATGAAGCTCGGCGGGAAGGCCGTCATTTCCTGCAGCCTTATTAAGCTTGAGTTTAAATATTGCTATCCTCACTTCACTCAGGTCGGGTGGTTGGCAGCTTTCGCTGTCGTTGCCAATATTGAATGTTTCGTTCTGCCTGATAGCGGAATGCTTTTCGTCATCGCCGTTTAACAGTCTGCAGAAGTGGTTCTTCCATATCCTCAGCATCGACTCTGTCTCAACTATGATATTTCCTTGTTCAACTCGACAGGATTCCGTTCGAGCCTTGTATCCTTGGCTTTGACGTTTTACACTTTTGTGAAACTTGCGAACATCGTTCCTGGATTGGCACCTCTCTATATCCTCGATCACGCGCTTTTCTTGTTTTTTTTTTCTTTCTGAAAAGCCGGTGTTCATACCTTCTTCTCTGCCTATAGAGCTCAATGTCAGCACTTGTCTTCATCTGCAGCTTTGCCTTGTAGGCCTCGTTCTTGGCTGCGAGCATCTGTCGGCATTGCTCATCAAACCAGGGGTTTCTTACTGGTGGGCGCGAGATACCTAGCATATCAGTTGCATAACGTTGCCATTGTTCTTCGACATCCGATGCTGGTGTTAATCGAGAGGTTTAGTGATACGCGTTGCGCGAAGGTCTTGGCGGTCTCTTGCGATTTCAGTCTTTCGACATTAAATTTGTTTACAGTATTTCTGGATTGTTGTGGCGTGGTGGATGTCCGCATTCTAACCTTGGCTGCAACAAGGTAGTTGAGATGTTAGCTCCTCGGAATATTTGGACATCCAAATGACTGGAATGAAGTGCGTTATATTCTCATGCACTTCCTAGTGTCTTCAACCTCTCTGAATATTTAGGTAAGTTTTCATGCTTAAAAGAGTAGTTAAGTATTTACCAATTCCTTATTGACAAATATGGGGTTCATCATCCGTTATGTCGATATGTCCATATTGAACAACCAATGTTTTTACAATATATTTTTACAGTTTCTTGGATATAACATCAACCAAGAGACCGTCTCTATTGATCATAGCTAAATGTGACCTTTTTGATACTTCTTTTCTCCAACATCACTTCTCCAGCATTTTAGGTGGCATGAATTTTTGGCTTGAGCTCGTCAATGCTTTGAACCTTGCTGACGTTCACTTCACTTTTCAATCGAGTCCACAAAAATAAATCCGGAGAGTCAAATCTGGAAATCTGGGTGGTCAGTCAATGTAGCCAGAGAGTGTTCAATGGCGTTTGCTTCCAAAAATAAGATTCAATGTCAACCATTTGGGTTGTTTGGTTGGTCGTATTCTAAGTGACGCGACGTGGGCAATCTGCCGACTGAATTCTTTGAGTCAATTCCGCTATTTACGGAAAAAATGCAAATCATCCTTCAAAATGTGCCGCAATGGTTTCACTGATTCCAAAATAGTAAAGGCGGTGATGATATGACGCATTTAGATTCTCGGAAAAGTTATCTCTTACCACTTCAACTAGGTCATTGAAAACGTCTTGGACGTTGTGAAACGTTATGCAGACGATCTCCTACGTGCTTGTTTTTTACGATATTTTCGACTATATGCACGTTGAATTAACGCAGATGAAGGACTATTTGCAATGAATGGAATCATTATGTCGGCGCGTAGGGCGATATAGTGCAAACCTATTTATGATTGCAATTGTTTTCTTTCAAAATCATGTCTACTCAAGTCAATCGGTTGATAATTGAAAAAGTTATTCAATGCACCTATGTACCTTCAATGTACATGTCGGCAAAAATGTCGCATGACAAAGACTTTGTTTGATAGATTGTTACCAGTTTTTAGTTAATCGAAGTTGGGTCCTTAACAGTAAAGTCAGCTGCCCTGTCTATTCATAGATTTTTCAATAGCCTTAGTCATACCTGTATTGCACAAAAAAAATTCGCATAGTTGAATGTACCCATCTCACATTAAAGCTTTAGCAAAACTTAAATTCGAGATTTTAAAAGCTTGCTCAAACAGAAAATAGCCTTCAACACATCACAGTTCTCTCCGCCTTCCGCCTCGTATTGCAATGCTGGTGTGTTCAATTAAGACTCCGTTTTACCGTACGAAATTTAAAACCAATGAATGTCCTTTGCCATTTTTCTTTGCAGGCACGTAAAACCTCAGTGAAAACAATTGCACTTACAAATCCCTTAGCTACGTCCAGGTTAAATGAATGAAACCATAAGCATGAACTTTCCTAACCCAGTCATTAATTTTTCAAACATATATTCCCTTCTATTTTCGTCCTGGTTTCGTTTATGCAAAACCGCCACCCTGCCTGATGGATTTCACTTGGTACTGAGGTTTCTATGTTGTGTTTTTTTTCAGAGGAAAGGATTTTTCCTTTTTGCTCGTCCTGCACCATGAACTTAACTGCATACACACATATAATTTCGTAATGCTGTTGCCTAGTCGATATTGACTGCTGCCAGTGACTGCTTTCCATTGCCTGATTGATTCAGCTGTTCGAGAGGTGAACTTGAGAAGTGCGCTTGATGTCCTGTTGTTTGTGTGATTGTATGCACAGGGTGTATTGATTTTTAATGGTATCACACGTTTTCGTCTCTCTGTTGTTGTTATTCTTGATTCTGGCATTGCTGTGTGGTACTAGGGTTTCGATTTACTTAGCCAGTAAAGACTCCATCCATGGCTGAGCAGCAAGGATGTTGAAAGCACACGAAAGGACTGGACATGACTGCTGGTAATATTACTACTGCTATGTTTGTGGTGGTGATGACGACGATGATGTGGATGATGATGATGAGAGAACATGGGCATAGCTCCTACTGCAATATCCAAGTTATTTATTCCAGTGGCAGTTAGGTGTATGTGTGTGTGTGCGTTTCACTTCGCCTTAATTACAAGCAAACTAGGTCAATTAGTCGGATCAGCTAGCCGCCTATGATGATGATGATGATGATGGTGGTGATGACGATGACGACGACGCCAACACATCCATTGAAACATTTTGATGGGTAGAATGCGATATTGATGATGTTGGTTGGCGAACGACCGGGTTCCAACATACGTAAGGATATTTTCTCAGAGGAACATATTTTTTAATTAGGAAGAGATTGCTGGTTGTGATTTGTGTGATTGAGATTTATACATTTCGTTGTTGTTGTTTCACTGGTACATGCTTTTACATTTATCGTCATTAGGAAGGCTTTTCTCATCGTGTTGGCTTTGGTTTTTTTTTTATTAGCTCACGAGTATCCTTGAAATCGTTTAGTCGAGATAAGACTATAAATAGCCTTAGTGAGTCGAAGTCGATTTTACTGTTATGAGGTTCCTTTTAAATGTCGTTGAAGGTAACTTTATTTTTCTGATGACTTGGCAGGGTTTTTAAAGCTTCTTGGGAGATGAAAAATATTTTATCGTGAAATAGATACGAATTGCTGAATCATTTTGTTAATGGCTAAGCGTTTTCGATAAAGAATTTTGCGTTATCATGCGATATAGTGCTGTTAGCGCATTGTTGAAAAACTTAAGTAGCTAAAAGTAAAAATTGCATTTTGAAATTGAGTAAAACGTTGTGTTAGTTTGAAAAATATGATTACAGTTTGTTGAATTGATTTAAAAATCATTCCGTTAGATAGCCGCATTGGTAAAAGTCTAGAGCAATCAAGAAGTTTTTTTTTTAAGTAGCGAAATAACACAAAAAATTCAAATACATCGTGAAATCTTTTTTTTAATCTATAAAACCATTCCCGGTATTGGTCTTTTAAAGAAAATCCCATTCAATTGTTGGCCACAACTACGCCGTAGCTCGTCCATGCGGATTTTCCAATTATCGATGATGCAATTGAGCATATTCGTCGGTTTCTCAGGAATAACGCAGGTAATGTTGGCTCCCAATGCTTAACCGTAGCTGGCTTATGCACAAACACCTTAGACCTTACGTAGCCCAAAAGAAAAAAGTCTAACGATAAGAAATCGCACAATCTTGCTGGCCAATCTACTGGTCCGAAGAGTGTAATTATTTGTTCTAAGAGCTGAACAAAATGTTTATCGAAAAATGGAACGTCCGCACGAGCTACGGTGCAGTTCCGGCGAATATTTGAAAAGAATTATCTTTAAAAAGAGAATGTCAAGAACGGTTCTTTAGACTAATAGTAAAGGTTTCACGATATAATTCCATTTTTATGGTCATTCGAACTGTCAATATATGGATATACAACTTTTTTTTCGAAACTACTAAAACTAAAGGGTGATCCATTTCGAGGTTCCCTACTTTTTTAAAGAAAAAAACACAGAAAAATCAAATTTAATGGAGAACGTTTATTATCATTTGAAAGAATATTGTTTGGCATTTATTTTTTGAAGATTATGTCTATCAAATGTTGGCCGTTGCTACGTCGCAGATGGTCCATCCGTTGAGTCCAATTTTCGATCACTTGTTCGAGCATTTCGACTGGTAACTGGCGAATGACACGCGTGATGTTTTCCTCCAAAGCCTGCATCGAAGCGGGTTTGTCGGCATAAGATTTTGACTTTACATATCCCCTCATGAAAAAGTCTAAAAAGGTCTATTATCCAATAATGAATGCTGTTTCTCAAAATGGGTGATGGTGTTGCGAATAGAACGCTCAGTAGGCCGATTATTTTGACCATAAGTTGAGCGAAGTGCACTAAACACATTCCTCACAGAACGTGAATTTTCATAATAAAGTTGAACAATTTGTAAACGTTGTTCACGCGTAAGTCTTTCCATTATGAAATGCCAAACAATACTAAACAAAAATAACATGACAGCATGACACGACTCACACGTGATCTGTCAAAAAAGGCTATTGAAAAAAGTATCTCTACTTGGATCACCCTTTACATGGCAGCACGTTATGACGGGTGATTTTTTAAGCGTTGTTTTTGTTAATCTAATAAACACTGCCATTTACTTTTTGAAGAAAACTTCATGTGAATGTTGTCCGGCGGCTCCGTTTCAAATGGTCCATTCGGAAGGTCCAAATTCGCGTGACTTTTTCGAGCATTTAGGCCTGTATTCCACGAATTACGCGTGTTGTCCTGTAAGGCTTCAATAGTGTTCGGCTTGTCCACATAGACTAACGACTTAACATAACTCCACAAGAAATAAGCAAGAGTCGTTAAATTGCATGATCTTGGTGTCAACTCACAGGACCATTTCAAGAGATAAGCTGCTCACCAAATTCATCCTTCAACGTTTCCATTGTTTCATGAGCTATGTGGCATGTGGCACCGTTTTGTTGAAACCACATGTCAACCAAGTTCAATTCAGGCTCGATATTGTTCGCCGTTGACGGTAACGTTTCTTCCACGACCAGCAACCAGCCCATAAACCACACCAAACTGCGTTTTTTTTCGGGAGCAGCGGTATGTGTATGGTATGTGGCTGTTCATCACTCCAGTTTTCCGATAAAACAGCAGATTTTCATGGAGCTTTGATGAGGCCCGTTCACAAAAAAATTGGACATTGCGGTAGGTCATTCGGCTTCAATTCTTGCACAAGTTGAATTTTACGATCGACACGTAAAATTTTCAATGTTTTCCATGTGGCGGGCTCAGTGGGGCGATGGTTAGTGAGATGAACTGCCGTGTAGAAGGTCTGGGTTCGATTCCCAGCCGTAGCAACACCTAAACGATTTTTCACTGCCCCTTCTCTCGTAATGATCTGACAAATCATCCGAGTAGTATCAATTGTCATAAAAAGCTTATCTCAACTTAGCCATTTGGATTCGGCATAAAACAGGAGGTTCTGCCATCATGCTTAGAAGTACACACGCACACATGAATGGTTGTGAGAAAAAAGCTAGGCCCTGGGTACTAACGAGCCTGTTGCGCCATAAGTTTTTTTCATTTTTTTTTTTAATTTTCCATGTAGTTAAGTAACACATGCCCAATTAGTGAGAAGGGTGACGAATTGACATTTCACGATCTTCATTAAAATTGGACGCTAAAACTGCAATATTCTCTTAGGTACGCATTGTACGCACGCGAGTCGATGGTTTAATGTCCAACTTACTTACTTACTTAAATGGCGCTAAGGTTCGGAATGAACCTGAGCCCCAACCAACCTGCCCCTCCAATTAGCCCGGTCCTTAGCTAACTGCCTCCAGTTGTGCACTCCAAGTGGGTTGAGGTCGGTTTCTACTTCTGCCCGCCACTTAAGACGAAGTCTTCCTCTACTGCGTCGGACGTCTGGCTGGGAATCGAAGACTCTGCGAGCCGGATTATTAGTGTCCATTCGTTCTACATGTCCTAGACATCTTAAACGTCCAATGCGGAGTTTTTTGACCAGGGGCATGTCGCTGTACAGCTCGTATAGTTCTTGGTTGAATATTCGTCTCCATAGCCCGTCAACGCAAACGGGACCGGAGATTTTTCAAAGAATTTTCCTCTCAAATCGACCAAGGATTTCTTTATCTGCTTTTGAGACGGTCCATGCTTCAGCGCCGTATAATGTCCAACAAAGTAAATTTGGTGATAACAGCACGAATTGTTGGTTCACAAGGTCGATTATGGCGACCATAATATGGTCGTCAAAAACTGTGTAAATTTTTTACAGAGCACGAATTTTGATAACAAATTTTCAATAATTTGCAATCGTTTCTTGTTTGCAAGTCTTTCCATTATTGACTGGCAGGGTATACCAAATGACGTTTGGACGCCATTACTACCCAGTGCTGCCAACCTGAAAAACTTAACTCATAAACAAACACGCGTTATGTTACTTAACATTAAAAATACAGGGTGGACGAAATTAGACCTACTAATTTTAACGCATATTGCACTGAAGTTGTTGTCTGTGGTCTTGTTGTAGCAGTGCTTGCACAACTTGATTTTTGTACCTTGAGATCCAACTTTTAATTTCTCCGCCATGTTGTTCTGGATATGGCCAATTATCCCATACGATGACAAGTTGGAGATGGAACATTTGCAACACTCCAACCCACTGTTTTCCACGTTGTCTTCAATACGAATATTATGAGGACCACCTCTCTCAGTATGTTTGGCCACAAAACCCAGTTCCTCAAAGCGGTGGACTAAACTCCTAATCATGAAGGGGATGGCACTTAAAATGTACACAGCCAAAGTCAGTCCGATCTTGATTATGGGGTACTAGTCTGCTGGTCTTCTGCTGGGTAGTCTCTGTAGACTTATAGACTCAAGCAATATGGTTGGTGGGCCACTAAATCTTAGGAAAAAATAACGATAATATGAGTAAATAAAAAAATAAAAAAAAACACTCTTTTAAAGTTCCAAGGGCCTAATGACAAAACTGGAAACCATCTAGCCGAAGTCTTAACCATACTGCTCACTTGCCTATTCCTAGCTCGTATCTGATGAGTAATTTTGTCATAACAAACAAAATCTGAGTCTGATGAAAAGTTCTAACCTTGTTAAGACAAATGTGGTCATGTTAAAACAAGACAAAGTACCTCATAAGTAGATTTCGTAAGGAACGTGTGGCTGTAAGCTACAGGTGGCTAAAAGAAGTTATCCGATGTTGCTTGGCTCTCATTAATATCGGTTGTGGCTCGCGCAGTGTGTGCCGTTGCTGCATCCTGTTGGAACCATATGTCCTCCAGTCCTAAGTCATCCAATTGCGGAAAAAAAAACTTGGTTGACATGGCCCTATAACGCGCACCGTCCACTGCTGTCGTTAGAAAAGCGGCGTTCTCGAAAAAAAAATGGACCGACGACTCCTCCAGCGTGCACAGCGCCCCATGCAGTACTTTCGGGCGGGTGAATTGGCTCCTCGTGAATTACTCGTAGATTTTAGGTGCCCCAGTAGCGATAGTTTTGCTTGATCACGTACCCGCTGAGGAGGTAATGAGCCTCATCGCTCACTATGATTTTGTTCGAAAAATCGTTCACTTCACTGCCGAGATTGAGGACGGCTTGGACGTAGGTTACATGCGTGTGAATGTCGACAGGCAGCAGCTGATGCACGGACTGGACTTTGTACGGGAACATGCGCAAGTACTTGACCAAAATTCGCCTTAGGGACGACCGGCTAATGGCTTATTGCGAGGCACGGCGCCTCGTCGATGTTTCCGGCGATAGCTCGACATCCTCGGCAACAGCGGCGATATTCTCGGCACAACCGGCGCTCCGGGGCCGGCCACTCATGGAAACGTCTCGTGTGGTCCCATACTCTTCAAGGTTGGTGGCCAAACGGCGCAGCGTTTGCAACGTCGGTGTAGAAGTGCCGGGAAATCGGCGACGGATTTCGCGCTGCGCCAACAATACAGACGTATTTTTACGCAAAAAAATAGACACGATTATTCCACGTTCTTAGGGAGTGTATCGCTCCATGGCTATTTCACTTGTTTTCTACATCTTTCTAGTCCAAAAAATATCAAAACTGATTTGACATTGGCGGCCATTTGCAAAAATAAGAGCATCTTCCAATAGGGTGATCTCTTTTGGCCCTCCCTGTACAACGCCAACTGTCACAGCTGTAAAGGGGTGGTGAAGAAAGAAATTCGAATCCATCTTCTTATGAATGCCTAGCCTTGTCGAGATCAGGAGATTGAACACTTCTCAAATGATTCTTCAACAAGTATTGCGTTGTTCTCGATAAACGCATCAATGATATTCTCAAATGACAAAACGGTGAATGTATTATTGTGTATCGTCTCCTATGTACAGCTGAAATAATCGGCTAACTCTCCGAATGACATTTACCCTTTTAAATCATTCGTGCCGAATGCGTAATCATACCTTGACCACCATATTCAGTTGACAAACACTACGCTGGACGTGCAAAACGTGTGGTGTATGATCCTCATAATTTATGTAACTCTCCAAATAGCTGTCCGTGCTAAAAAACCAACTTGGTCGCGGCACGTGCAACCAGATCAATTGAATTCAAACACTATCTCATGCACCAGTCCAATTTTTAATTATTTCACTATAAGAAAAAATACAATAAAATTTTAATAAATAATTAACTCTCTGAAAGCGAAATATTCTCCCATCATGCATAATAAATTGCACATTTATTCCAGTCCACCCGTTCCAGAGGAGCATGGTGCTAGCCTCTTCCACCGAAGGTGACCATCGTATTACCCGTACTTCAAATGCAATGGATGCGTGAAATTTTGCTTCGAAAAACAGAAATCAACAAAAATAAGCGCATTCAACCGTCCAATCAATGATTACCAATCCAAGAGCAGGAACCAACCACCTTCATCCACCACCAGGACAACATCAAAAATCAACAACATAACCCAGAAGTGTGCAAACAAGGACAAAAATTCAATAAATTTCCGGTCATAAACTCCTCTCCACTAGCGGAATTTTAAACATTCGCCTCCATAATTCAGAATTCTTCCTCTTTCTCGTCCTCGTCCAGTTCGACGTCCTTTGTGTCCAGTTGTTGTGATGTTGTTTGGTTCGTTTGATGCATTACGATCATGTGTTCCTACTAAACGTCCAACACCAGTATTGGAAACGGTTTTGTCCATCTATATCGAGTTTGACATCGGACAATGGCATGCACGCTGTCACATGCCGTGCATGTTTGCAAATGGCACCTTTTTTTTCGAAGCAAGGTTTGTTGCGTTAGCGAGACAGTGGCAAGGGCGGCATGGTCACACTAAATTTTGAAAAAATTTACATGGAAAATTGTATTTTTTCACGCAGGGCAAAATAATTTTTTCAATTCACGCCAGTTATTGAAGGTAAATATTTGCTCGACTGGGTTTCAATCAATTAAAGTAAATACCCGCACAGCGTTTGTTGAACTAACCATGTTCCATGCTCGCTTGCAAGCAAATAAAAGGGGGAAATATGAAAATTCATTTTTGAAAATCGTTAAAATTGAAATTGGTATACTTAGAAACTGGAAACTAGGGATACCATTGTGTCAAGGTGGTAGAACCCATGATGCTTTAGATACGTGGGTGGAAATTTTTCTCTTATGCTAAGGTTTATTTATAACTTTAACAAAAAATTAATGAAAATTAAACGGAATTACATGACTGTTACAAACTCTCCCATTTATTTTTTTATGTATATGGGAATGAGTTGCTGTCAAAACTTTACGCAGGATGGCGTTTCCTCCAGTGTTAGGCGACACAGCTGTATCATTTTTGATGGTATCCCGAATTCCATCATCACTATAAGAACTCGTAAGCAACCATAAAGATGATATGTGCAGAGACGCGATTTCGTTTGAAATTCGTTGCCATTTTCCAGGTTTTGCTTTAGTGTGAAAATGGTCGATCTGCCGGTCTAGAAGCCACAACGGTACGTGACGGTTAATATGTTTCCTCTAAACGTTAAATGCGACAATTATTATTAATATGCCTTGGTAGATTGCAAGATCTGGGGTCACCTTTTTTTGTAGATGCAGTTGAAGTCATCGAGCATGCTTTCATCCATCCAGACTTTGTTGTTTGCTTAGTACATGCTCTATGAGAATACCTTCGTATTTAAAGAATCCTTTGGACCCTTCTTTTCTTTTTCAGAATTTTTTTTTTCGTGAATTTCTTGAAGACTGGGAAGCAGCATTAACTCTTCATTGACTATGGAGATGTGCTGGTTTCATGTGGGTGGAGAGAGTGGTAGGACACTCTCTCCAAACTATGCCCATCAAGAAGATGTTGGCAATGCTATATGATTGTATCTTAAATTTCCTACGCGTCAGTGGCTAGGTTTTTGTATCGTAGATCCTGCTCTCCCACTTTGAAGGCAACTTCTTTTTTTTTATGTAGAATTGAGGGTTTTTTAATCGTTGTAGTACTATTTTTTTTCATAAGCTGCCTTTATCTTGTCTACTTATCTTCTGGATCGGTACTCCTCCCGGGCGGTGCGGATTTTGCGTTATAGCCCCTTGATATGTGCCTCTTCTGTCATCTCTTTTTGGTATTTGAAGGCATCATGATACTGAGAACATTTTTTGTTATGCTTTGCTGATCCTGTCCATCGAATTTACTGAATCGCGATAATGCTCTGCCTAGCGGGATGTCAGATTTCAGTTCATTCAGGACACGTGGTGTACATCGTGAGAACATTTTTTTCGGTGGTGGCTGGTCGCCTATAGTAGTTTTGCTTTTCTGATCCTGTCCATCGAATTTTCTGAATGGCGATAATGTTCTGCCTCGCGGGATGTCAGATTTCAATTCATCCAGGACACGGAGTAAACAGCGTGAGAACATTTTTACTCGGTGGTGGCTGGTAGCCTATGGTGCTCTTGCTTTTCTGATCCTGTCCATCGGATTTTCTGAATCGCGATAATGCTCTGCGTCGCGGGATGTCAGATTTCAGTTCATTCAGGACACGGGGTGTACAGCGTGTAAGTTCTTGTCGGTGGTCAGGTTGGCATTTGACCGGATCAATTATCCGGGGCTGTTGTATTTGCTCATAGCCAGTGGATAGCCAGTTACATTCTATTAAATAGCCCTTGAACACGGAACCAATGAGCATAACTTCAGGATTGAGCGCTGTCGCTGTTCTTAAGGCCACCATCTCTATTCAATTATACTGACTAATCCTTGAGATACAGATTAGACGAACCTTAAACACTCAAGTAGTGCATAGAAATGATGCTTGTAGATTGGATATGAGTGGAAATACGTATTCTTGAAATTCGTTCCATTGTTTGCGTGTTTCTATTGTAACGAAATGGGTTTTGTCATGTCATTCATGTCATCGTTAGAAGGTAGTGTGCCCATGAACTTCAAAGGCTTGTCTTGTATATTGTTAAAAAGTTGTCCGAATATATCGAAGGAGTTGGTGTAGGTTTTCAATATTATTCGGCTGCCATATTGGAAAATGAATATGTGCCATAATTTATCGTGAAGACACGTTTCCTTCCATCCCACTCTTATCAGCTGTCGTAAAGCCTTCACGAGGGGGCTTATACGCTAAATACGGTTAGGGATCACCACGGGTTGGCGGAGTTATTAGTCATCATCTAGTTGAAACCGCAAGTAGCTTCATACGATATCGTTGTCTACCATTTAACTGTCGAATATGGGTCTGCATAGTTCTTCTGCTTTTATGCTGTATTATACGACCCTGAAATCGACGTAGAGATGGTGGGTTTCTGTTTAAATTTCTTGGGTTTTTTTTCCATAATCTGTCATAGTGTGAAGATTTAATAACATCAGGCGTACCCAAACCTGGATAACTTAAACTAAATTATGACTGGCGGAGTAAGGGAACAAAGGTGGATAAAATTACAACTAACTAATCACCCATTAACCAAAAGGTCAGTGAGCCTCCCGGCAATGCCATAAGATAGCTGGTTCCATTAATGGCTAAGCCATTTGCCAATGCCAAGGCGTATTTTTTGTTCTACCAGAAACAGCAGTCCCAGAAAAGAAAACTGTAGTCTTAGTGATCTTAAAGTTGAATTATAGGATTCTAAAATTTAGGCTGTTCTAGTATGTGCCTTCTTCCCATTTCTAGTGCTTGGCAAGGATACGCCTCTGACTAGCTAGATTGACTCAGTTGGAGAGTACCGCCTCCATCTATTCCTAAAACAAATGCATGCCATTATTTGCAACTTCATTACAAAGAAACGACTCTCATCATTTTGACATCCTACATACCACATGCATCTATATTGCTTGGTTATAACACAGTCCCCCGACAACCATCAAAGCGTGTAATAATGATTGTGAAAAATCCATACCGTCCTTCAAATCACCTAATGGTCACGTTAGAAGAGAACAAAACTTTATTCTCAAGTGCCACACCCTACCCCTGCATCCATTTCCAAACCTACAACTTGTCCATATCCCGACGCAGTATCACTGCCAGATGAGAATATATCGAACTATCCGTATGATTAATAGTCTCCCGTCAACTTTATCCATCTCCGACTGAAGTAGAAAAATGATGCGCTGACGAAAGTTCAAAAATAAGTAATTAATCGCAAAAACTAAAATAATTGGAAAATCCATTAAAACCGAATACCATTTCGAAAGATAGCTTGCTCGTCTGCACTTTTAGTGAATTCCATTCAATTGTTGTGTAAGTGTGTTGAATGCAAAAAAAAAAAAAACCAAAACCCACTTTGCACATAATTTTGGGAAATTTTCGATACGCGAACGTCTTTTCCCGCTTTGAGATACTATTTTGGGAAGTGAGAGAGTGTATACTTTGCCGACGTCGATGGTGCGGCCGACGTACCATTTAAATTGCGGAAATGCCGATGTCTGTTCGTGCCCCGCTTGTCTAAACGCGTGTACGAAACAGATACGGATCACTGACCAAACAAAGTCAACCTGTCCTTACAATCATTTTGAGAAATGAAAAAAAAAACACACACACACACACTCTTGGACTTAACTTTGGTGAATAATTCAATAGAAGTCGCATAAAAATAGATTTTCATTAGACCCCACGTGGGTTGGTTTTTGTTTAGTCCTGCTTTTGTGGCCACTCCCGGGTATGCGTTGTGACAGTATAGAGCTTTGTTCTTGATCCTTTCTGAAATTGAATTATTGATGTGGGTAGTGTATGTTGGGTGCAGATATATTCGTATTTGTTTTGGATTAATTTATGAATTGAGTTTTTTTCTATCCCTGTCTGCGGTTGATATGCGAACCATGTGTGGAGGTCGTGTTTAGGTACGTAATTTATTTTGGGCCGGTATTATGTATTCAATTGATAACGTGGTCAGATTAAGAATGGAGTTGATTTCAATTTTTATTCACTTGTTAATAAAAAAAGGACATGGAATGCGCTGAAATACATCAAATTGTTGGTATTTTGTATCTTTAAATTGGCAGTTTGCGGTTATTGAATAATATGCCCTTGGAGAATTGGGTAGGAAAACATATAATTAAGAATAAGCTGCATAGCAGCAAAAACCTTTTTAAACGAGATAAATTATGCAAAGAGACATTGCAAGACATTAATTTATTTTGTCTTGTTCAAACCACTTATTGGTCATATTCACATCTTTTAATTTAGGCACTAAAAAAACTAAAAAAAAATATTAATGAACGAAGGAGAATGGTCCATTTTTTTTTAAATATGGTCTCAACATTGAAAATGGGTTTGGCTCTCGTATGAAGCTTTATTTTTACTAACCTCGATCCATCAGCACAGTACTATAAAATGGCGCAATGTTCTAATTTGGTCTTACCCTCATTATTTATTAATATATAAAACGGTGCATTTCACCCCATGGAAATAAGCCCAATTGGGAAAAATAGCGTTCACAGTGCTTATTGCCTTTTCAAACCGAAATATGCCCCGCCACGAAAAAGTATTATCCCCTGCAGGTGTTATTGCCATTTGAAAATTGAATTCTATTCAACTTTGGTTTATGCTTTGTTTGAATGTGAGTGGGGGGGGGGGGGGGGGGGGGGGTTGAATTCTGCTCCCTGCAACTCCCCTTCCTGGGCTTACTGTTTGATTTGGGATGTGTGTGAGTTTGGATGCATGAAAAGGTAATAAACCCCACAAGCAAAAGCATTAACAACGGCGGGAATTATTTCCATTTCCAAAAAGAAATAATCCCCTTGGGGGCTTTTTATTTTTTGTTGGGACCATAGCCATGGGGCTTATTTCAGCAGGGGTTATTTCAATGCACAAGATATACCTGTTTTTGCCGCTTCCTTCTCTATCCTAGCAAACGTGGCTACGACATCACGTATAATTCGACCAATGATGTCAATATTTTCGGCGTATGCCAGTAGTTGCATCGATTTGTGGAACACTATGCCTCTAGTGTTGGCTGGGAGTTTTGCACAATCCTCTTAAGAATCAGAATAAAGAAGTCACTTGATAAGGCCTTGGTTAATTCCCAAAGCATATGCAATAGAAAAACGTTGTTTTTGTCGAACCATAAAAGATTTATATAAACTGTCTGACTAAAATCAGCTGACAACGGCATTTAATCCCCATTCTTGAGGGTTCCTAAAAAGCTCATTTTATGGAATACAAAGGTGGGATGAGATGGGATAGTGTATGAAACGATTCGCACAGCGGATTGTATCCTTCGCATATGTTTTTTTTTGTTTAATTTAAAAATATGTATGTAGGTAGTTGGAGTCAATAACATGTGACAATATGCGCGTGGGATAACGTGTCATTATACCAGCAGCACAAATATTAATTCCTATGTACCTAATTAATGACAGATGCTAATAGTGTTAATGAGAAATCTCGTAGTCTGTCAGAGGGTACATGCTTGTGAGATGTTTTCTGTTAAAAATTAGTTTTGCTTGAACTGACAATTCATTTGTATTTGCTGTTGCTAAACAAAAATATATAAATACATTTTTCTTTTATAAAAAAAAATTGATTTTCTATCTGTTGAAAACTTACTATGGAGACCTGTTTTAGTTATAATTACATAAATTTAATAGTTAAATAGTTTGATTGGCATCATGGATATTGCTAATTTTGCTAATTTCATAACCCTAAAAGGGCTGAAAACTTAGTTTCTCTATTCTTTTTTGTGTCTAAAATGATATTTTTAACACAAAATATGGGACCTCTGAACAAAAAGCTTCCCATTACAGTATTATACTCTCGGATGTTTGTTAGACTTTACGGATTCTTGTTAGACTTTTAAAATGGAAGTTCTTGTTACCTTTATGATTTAGAATTAATGGTCCCGCACTTATGTAGTAGTCCAAATAACTAACTACTTAGGTCACTTGAAGAAGATTATAAATTTGCTTGGAGACTCTGGTATTCAAGTGTATCAACATGGATATTTTAGACATATCTGGTAAAAAACTGGGGTTAAATCCATATACCTTAACAATTATCTTATATTGTTCTAATCATAACGCTCTCAGTTGCGAATTTTTATTTATATCGAAATATTATTATATGCTCTAAATATTGGCGTTCTCTTTTTATTGAGACCGAGGGAATTGTTTGTCTGCCCAATAGCAACTTGCCATCATCGATTGTATATCATCTCCGGTTTCGCTCTGAGGACAGTGTTCGCCTCTACTTACTTACTTAAGTGGCGCTACAGTCCGGAATGAACCTGGGCCTCAACCAACATGCCTCTCCAATTAGCCCGGTCCTTAGCTAACTGCCTCCAGTTGTGCGCACCAAGTTGGTTGAGATCGGTTTCTACTTGTGCGCGCCACTTAAGGCGAGGTCTTCCTCTACTGCGTCCGACGTCTGGCTGGGAATCGAAGACTCTGCGAGCCGGAGTATTGGTGTCCATTCGTTCTACATGTCCTAGCCACCTTAAACGTCCAATGCGGAGTTTTTGACCAGGGACATGTCGCTGTACAGCTCGTATAGTTCTTGGTTGAATCTTCATCTCCATAGCCCCTCAACGCAGACGGGACCGAAGATTTTTCGAAAAATGTTCCTCTCTAATCGACCAAGGATTTCTTCATCCGCTTTTCAGACGGTCCATGCTTCAGCGCCGTAGAGCAGGACTGGGATGATCAGGGTCTTATATAAGATCTCCTAAGTAGTTCGAGTTAAGGCTTTACTACTGAATTGCCTTATTAGCCCGAAGAAGCAGCTGTTGACAAGAGTAATTCTTCGTTTAATTTCTGACGTGGTGTTGTTGTCAGAGTTAATAGCGGAACCGAGATAGATAAATTCCCGTAGTACCTGAAAGTTATATCTGTCAATGGTGACGTTCTGTCCAATTCGTCGATGTTGTGTGTCCTTTCGTGTTGACAGCATAAACTTCGTCTTGTCCTCATTTACTGCTAAGCCCATTTTTGCCGCTTCCTTCTCTATACTAACAAACGTGGCTATGACATCACGTTGGTTTCCACCAATGATGTCAATATCGTCGGCCTATGCTAGTAGTTGTACAGTTTTTTTTGGAAAATTGTGCCTCTGGTGTTGGCTCGTGAGTTTTGCACAATCCTCTCAAGAATCAGATTGAAGAAGTCACATGACAGCGCATCGCCTTGCCAAAATTATTTTTTGGTATCGAATGTGTCGGTGAGGTCGTTTCCGACCCTGATGGAGCAGCGAGAATTCCTCATCGTTGTCCTACACACACGGACTAGTTTGGGCGTAATACCAAAACTAGACATGGCTCTGTATAGTTTTGCTCTATAAATGCTGTCGTTTGCGCCTTTGAAATCGATTAATAGGTGGTGGGTATCGATTGGGACTTTTTTTTTTGCACTTTCCTGGCCTAAAACTATACTGATAACGGCCAATCAGGTTGTTGGTAAACAATGTCAGGTGTTCTCATAATACGGCATATAGAATCTTGTAGGCGATATCGAGGAGACTTGTGCTCCGTGATTGGCGCAGTTCAAAGGCTCTCCTTTTTTTCACCTTGGAGTGGCGGTGTGGCACCTCTCCATATTTCGTAGATCGCGCGTTTTCTTGCTCTTTTTTCTTCTTTCTGAAAATTTGCTGTTCTTCAATCCTTCTTTACCCATATAGCTCCATCGCACCTCTCGTCGTCACCTACAGCTTAGCCTTGAAGGCCTCGTTTGTGGCTGCGAGCATCTGTCGGCACTTTTTTTTTAAACTAAGGGTTATAAGCTGGTAGGCGCGAGAAAATAAGCACATTAGTTGCAACTGATCTAATGGCTTGCTGACATTCATGGTTTTTCGACATTAAATGCTGGTGGTATAGTGTTTGTCGAGAGGTTAAGGGATACGCTATCTGCGAAGGACTTGTCCGTCTCTTACGATTGTAGTCCTTGACATAATTATTTTTTTACAGTATTTTTGATTTTTTGTGTCTGACTTTTTTTTTTTGAGGTGGACATCCGCATTCGAGACTGACTGCAACAAGATATTGATCCGATTCGATGTAAGCCCCTCGGAATGTTTGGAGATCCAAAATACTGGATTCATGCCTCTTGTCTATCGCAACGTGATCAATTTGTATAACCGTTCGTTGGTCTGGAGACCGCTATATCTCCTTGTGCATATCGAGTTGAGGAAACCGTGTGCTGGCTATAGTGGCATTTCGTTCCGCAGCGAATTCAATAAGCCTAATTCCGTTGCTGGACGTGTTGTCGTGTAGGTTGTGTTTTCCGGTAGTCAGTAGTCGCTCATATGTTTTTTCAATAATACCAATCCATAAATTATTATTCTTTCTACTAAACCATCCGCTTGTCGGTGCCAAAAATAAAAAAAACCAGCAACAAAAAATTCGCACATTTGCAATTCGAAAAGAAATATAATAACAACAATCAATCTGAACAAAATAATCTAATGTCCTTCAAACTTTATAGCTATTTGCGAAAAAGTTGTATAAACCAACTGTATTTTAGACCAACAAAATAAGATAACTACAATATCCAAGACAATTTTTGTTTACTTTGTACCCATAGCCAGCAGCGGAAAAGAACACATTTCTGCCTCACAGACAAGAAGAGTGTGCTGAATACTGTTACTGACCATGAGGAAGTATCTCAGAATTTATACTTTGATCTATGGATAAGGATACATTGTGGAAAACTACTCAGATACAGACGTAAAACAAATTATTGTTTATTGACAAATCAAAGAGAAAGGGAACGATAAAGAACACACAGCGAAACAAAATATTAAACAGACGAATGGAAGGAAATCGAAAATGTATCCAGTGGGATGTATGACAAAGTTTTGCTTTGTAAAGTTCGAAACTCAAAGATTTTATGTTCGGTTTTCGATTTTGAGAAATCTGATTATTTATAGTTCATTGGAAGTGATGCTTATATGTTTTACATGTTCCGAGGATTAAATACCATGTGCTACCCGAAGGTTGTTGGCATTGTGTTTATAGAGAGGAGAAATACCACCTTCCTCTAGATTTAAAAAGTCATTGTGTAGACAAGGAATATTAGACTGGCTTACTGACCAGGCTTTTAGATAGTGTTGTTTCTATGTGAATCTGTTTGCATCCTGTGGCAATTACTGGGATGTAAAATGTAAGCCGTTACTGTGTTATCACGTGCACCCAACTATTGGACTAAAGGTCATATGACCACTTTTTCTGTGCGAAATAACGACTACAAAATCATTTTTTTCCATAGGCTGGTGGAAATCTCAAAAGACACGATGAACACGTGGCCAAAGTAGTGTGAGACTTTAACCCTTTAAAACCACCACCCTTTTTGTACTTGTAGTTCAACTAAGTATGCGACTTATCTATCCATTTTTTTTATCACGACTAATGAATGTTTGGCAGGTAACTTTCCTTTGAAAGTTTCAGATTTTTCAGCAATTTTTTAGCGCGGTTTGTTATTATCGGACCAAATCTAAGGGTTTAGTTCTTTGAAGACGGCACAATAAATTTGTTTCGTCAAGAATTTGGAGGACCATTGTGTTAACGTGCTCTAATAAACGTTTTTTTTGTTGACGAATGATCTTAAAATTTTGTGTTCAAAAGTTTGTAGAATGGTAACTGGTACAACCATGCCATATGCCCACACCGGATATAGCACTTGCTTGTATAATAGCAGCTTGTTATCAAGGTAAAGCTTCGAATATTTTCCGAGTAACTAGTACAGTTGTCTGTATATATTTTTAAGTTCTTCGCATTTCTTTTTTACATGCGACTTTCATTTTAATATTGCATCGAGTGTCATTCCGAGATTTTTCGCTTTATTTGGTTGAGAAATACTGGCAAAATGTTTGTCCGTTTATACGAAAAATCTACATGAATCGATTTGCTCTCTTTTAGTGCAATCCACCTGGATTTTGTCCATTCATTAATCTCGTTAAGAGGGTTTAGTAATTTCATATTTGTTTCCTCTATTGTTGTGCCAACTGCTAGTAAAGCTGTATCGTCAGCAAACGTGGCAACTATTGTATCGTTTGTTTGCGGGATATCAGGTGTAAACAGGAGGTACAAGTGTGGTCCAAGGACGCCTCCTTGGGGTACTCTTGCAACCATTAATACACAAACATAATACATTGTGTTTGTTCAGGTGAAACTAACTTGAATCCAAAAAACATTGTCTTTATTATTATTGTGAATTGTTAGATGGCGTTCTCCGAACGTTTCATGATTTGCCACCAAAATATCCCCATAAATTTTCCCATTTCCTGTTTTTTTTTTTGACTTAAGTTAAGGGACTTAAACTAAGCTCTCGCCCATTCTGTTCCCGACTCGTATAGAGATAAGACGTTTAAGAAATAAAGAAGTTTGTATAACCCCAAGCCGCATATACTTACTGCAGACTCTCTCCTTCTTTCTCTTTGACCTGTAATCCTTTCTAACTATACAATTGTGCCCTGCAATTGGCAAATCGGGTTTCTCAACAGGGACGCTACAAAAGTGGAGCGACAGGGAGAGCAAACGACGCCATATTTCTTTCCGCTCTTTTGGCATTTCTCTTCAGTAAGGTTTGCCATTACATGATGGAAAGATATACGATCCTACAACGAGTCGAAATTATTAAAATTTACAACCGAAATTCGCAGTCAGTGGCCTCAACGTTAAGAGCGCTACGTCCAATTTATGGTCGTGATAATCGTCCTAGCAGATCAACAATTGAGCGTCTAGTGGAAAAATTTGATTCCACAGGCACAAATGTTCCCGTGCCAGTTAGACAAAGAAGTGCCCGTAGTGTCGAGAATATTGCTGCCGCTGAGGCTTCAGTTGAAGAAACCCCAAATGTGTCTCTCACACGACATTCTCAAGCGTTGGGCATCTCTGTGACGTCGTTGTGGCGAATTTTGCGAAAAGATCTTGGCCTACATCCTTAGAAGATTAAACTTGACCACCAGAAGCGTCGTATTTTCGTGAATTGGGCTGAGCAACAACCTGAAAATGATTCGGATTTTCATCGAAAAATCATCTTCAGCGATGAGGCTCATTTCTGGCTGAATGGTTTCGTCAATAAACAAAATATGCGGTATTGATCAGGCAGCAATCCACACGTACTCCATGAGTCATCATTGCATCCCGAAAAAATTACGGTTTGGTGTGGTTTATGGGCCGGCGGCGTCATTGGGCCGTACTTCTACCGGGATGATCAAGACCGGCACGTTACTGTGAATGGGAATCGCTACCGTTCAATGATAACCGAATATTTTTGGCCCCAGTTGGATGATATGGACTTGGAGGACATGTGGTTCCAACAGGACGGCGCCACAAGCCACACAGCGAATGCCACAATCAATTTATTGGAAACCAAGTTTGGAGAACGTGTTATCTCACGAAATAGTCCAGTCGCTTGGCCGCCTCGATCGTGCGATTTGACGCCGTTAGACTATTTCCTGTGGGGCTACGTCAAGTCTATGGTCTATGCCAACAAGCCAGCGACGATTGATGAACTTCGTACGAATATCGAACGTGAAATTGCAGCAGTATCGGCGATTTAGGCTTGAAAACCTTCGGTTCAGCGTCTGGACCTCTGCAAGCGTGCCCGTGGTGACCATGCAAAAGAAATCGAGTTCCATACATAATCGCATCGAACGTATTTTCACAGGAATAAAAAATTTCATTGATATCCAAAACCATTTTTGATTTATTTAAAAAAAACTTTTGCAGCGCTCTTATTGAAAAACCCTTTATATCGAAGAAACCAGCGCATCTCCACGAAACCAACAAGTTTTCGAACTATTAAGCAACCCCCCTCCACATTATTCATTCATTCATTTTATAATACTAAAACTTTTATTAATCGTTTAAATCTAATTCATTTGTAAACTTATATCAAAAGGGCCTCTTCACATTCATTAATTTAATTATCTCGGTTGGTTATGTGAAGTTTGTGTATGGGTTCCCTGCAACATAAACATGAACGACTTCAGTTGGAAATGCGGAACGTTCTCGTTTCTGTAAGAGTCTACCTAAAAATATTAAAGAAATGAATGGACCTGAAGTATCGAAAGGCCTATTAAATACGTCTAACTTGTTATCAGTGTGGTAATTTTTGCGTGTGAGATGCAATCTATCGGATTTGTATGTTTTATGTCGCGATTCAGAAGCTTCTTCTTCAAAATAATCCATTGGGAGTTTATTTATTTCTATTATTTGTTTTGAGTGAATGAGTATTTTATGGACCGTAGGAGGAATTGGCAACGGGGCATATAGCTCCTGAAAAAGTTTTGCTATTTCAAAGCAATATAATTATAATTGACTTGGAATGATTTTCAACTGGCAGGATAAACAAATTAAAAAGATTTCGAATTGAAATATAAGATCTATGTCAACATCAGTTATTTCAGAACATGTGGAACCGAGGCCACCTACTCTGAGTATACCCACGCGAAGTCCAACCATTATCGGAAATTCTTTTTGTATGCCTGCTATTATTTTTGAGATTGTCAATATATCATCTCCTCCAATCTGCTGTTTTTGTAATTTGTATTGATAGCCTAATTGTAATACAAATTCAAAGAATTTAATCCAGCACTGTAGTTCAAATTTTAAGTTTTTCTCTTTCGCACGGAATATTTCACTTTCATAATTAAATGTGTTCACAAAGTCCTTTTGTGTAGCAGCTAGAATGGGACAAGCTTGGTTTGATCTAGAGGGTGTTTTTTTTTCAGAGCTTGGGTTTTCGAATATAGATAAAACTGACATTTTGTGGTCAAATCGGGCAATTCTAATGTCATTTATGTTCAGTTTGTTTTGCCATTTCATCAATGCAAATCCTGCAAATTTATTTCGAAAACAATGGTTCAGTTCGCAAAGCTTACCACAAGCTCCGTCTATTTAATGGTCGACATAATCATTCATCTGTGAAATTAATTCGTTAAACCATGAATCGTTTTCGCACTACGTTAACATGCCTCTCCTTAGCAAACTGCTTCCAGTTGCGCACTCCAAGTTGGTTGAGGTCGGTTTCTACTTGTGCGAGCCACTTAAGGCGAGGTCTCCCTCTACTGCATCCGACGGCTGGCTGGGAATCGAAGACTCCGTGAGCCGTAGTATTGGTGTCCATTCGTTCTGCATGTCCTAGCCATCTTAAACGTCCAATGCGGAGTTTTTTGACCAGGGGCATGTCGCTCTACAGCTCGTACAGTTCTTAGTTGAATCTTCGTCTCCATAGCCTGTCAACTCAAACGGGACCGAAGGTTTTTTTGAAGAATTTTCCCCTCAAGTCGACCGAGGATTTCTTCATCCGCTTTCGAGGCGATCCTTGCTTCAGCGCCGTACAGCAGGACTAGGATGTATATGATCTTATATAGGATCTCCTTAGTAGTTCGAGTGAGGGCTTAACTACTGAATTGCCTTCCTAGCCCGAAGAAACAGCGTTTTGGCAAGAGTAATTCTTCGTTTAATTTCTGACGAGATGTTATTGTCAGAGTTACTAGCGGAGCTGATAGACAATAGACAAGGTCCCGTACTATCTCAAAGTTATATCTGTCAATGGTGACGATCTGTCCAAATCGTCGATGTTGTGTGTCCTTTCGTATTGACAGCATATACCTCGTCTTGCCCTCATTTACTGCTAAACCCATTTTTTCCGCTTCCTTTTCTATACTAGCAGACATGGCTATAACATTACGTTGTGTCCTACTAATGGAGTCAATATCGTCGGCGTATGCTAGTAGTCTGGTGTTGGCTCGTGAGTTTTGCACAACCCTCTCAAGAATTAGATTGAAGAAGTCACATGACAGCGCATCGCCTTGCCTAAATCCGTATTTGCTATCGAATGTGTCGGTGAGGTCGTTTCCGACCCTGATGGAGCAGCGAGTATTCTCCATCGTCATCTACAGTTCGTCTCTATAAATGCTGTCGTATGCGGCTTTGAAATCGATGAATAGGTGGTGGGTATCGATTTGGACTTCTTGTTTTTTTTCCAGAATCTGCCAAAGTGTGAAAATTTGATCAGTTGTGGACTTTCCTGACCTAAAACCACACTGATAAGGGCCGATCAGGTTGTTGGTAAACGGTTTCAGGCGTTCACTAATTACGGCAGATAGGATCTTCTAGGCGATGTTGAGGAGACTTATGCCTCTGTAGCTGGCGCAGTTTAGAGATTCTCCTGCTAAAGATGTCTTCTCTTTTTACCTTCAACTTTGCTGCTGTAATTTTACTGTATTGTGGATATATGTCGTAGTTCCTTAATTTGTTTTTGTTGTGAATTGCATTACAGTGCTCTTTTAAAAAATTGTTCTCAAGAAGGAGTAGAAAGCGAAATTGGGTTTTTGGGGATCTTTAGTACAAAATTTGCGAATTTTGGACGGCCGTTTAGGTATTTCCATACTTTCTTTAAGGCTTGCAGGCAAATCGGCTTCACCTTGTTTGCGAGCCAATGTTGCTACTGCGTGAACGTGAATATTAGTATCAACTCTCTCATTTGCAATCCCTGCGTTTTTTTTTTTCAAATTCTGTTTTTTCCCCGAATGGCAGATGTGGACGTACACTAACGTTAGTAGTTGTTTTTTTTCGAAATGTGATCTTCCACGAAACATTATACATAATTTAGCCACGCATGATTTTGGTCCATCAAGACATTTATCTTTCGGTGAGTTTTTTTCCACATTTGAGTGGATTTTACACAAAAAATGTTGTTTGCCTTCTGTGTTTCAATCCCAACTTCTCTCATTCGATCCCATGTTCGTCTTGCATTCTTCTTGCCATATTTCAAACAAAACGCTTTTTTATACACAGTTTAACTTAAAACCAAGAAACTACTTGTAAGGAGCAAAAAAATCGCTATTTGAAATAAATTGCAAAAATAACTTTGAAGACCTCCTTAAAATGCGATCAAAATTTGTGACGGCTTACCGAAAGTCAAAGTTTGAAATTTATTCAACCGTTTTAATGTGACGTAGGCTTTAGAGTTATTTGCAAATATAGCGACATAAATCGAAATCGATCACATATATTCAAGGTGGGCCAAAAGAAGTCACCCGATGTTGTTTGGTTTCAAAATATCGGTTGGGCCGTTGCTCCGTGCTATTGGAACCACATGACTTCCAGTCGTAATTCGTCCAATTGCGTCTGAAAAAAATCGGTTAACATGGCCCTATAGCTCACACCGTCCAATGTTGTCGCTTGACCTGCGGCTTTCTAAAAAAATAATGTCTCGATGACCCTTCCAGAGTGAAGGGACGCACCATGCTTTGAGCAGGTGTAATGGCTCCTCGTGCATTACTCGTGGATTTTCGGTGGCCCAGAAGCGATAGTTTTGCTTGTTCGAGTACCCCCTGAGGTGGAAATGAGCCTCATCGCTCATTATGATTTTTGTCGAAAATCGTCCACTTCGTCCTCGAGATTGATGATGGCTTGGGCGTAGGTTACACGCGTTTGGCGGACAGGCAGCAGCTGATGCACGGACTGGACTTTGTACGGGAACATGCGCAAGTCTTTGACCAAAATTGGCCTTAGGGACGACCGGCTGTTGGCTAAACGCGAGGCACGGCGTCTGGTCGATGTTTCCGGCGACAGCTCGACATCCTCGGCAACAGTGCCGATATTCTCGGCACAACTGGAGCTCCGGGGCCGTCCACTCATTTTCTACCGAAAAACAATAAAAATAAAACTGCGATTGGATTATTATCACTCTTGCACAGAAAAGGCGGTCATTTGACCTTATGTGCAATGGCCAAAAATTACCTGCCAATTTCATAAAAAGGTCTCAAATTTATTTTCTGCTCAGTGTCTGTCTTTGTTTCCATACGTTTGGCTTTAATTGGGGCATTCCACCGAACTTACCAACTGTAATGATTGGCTTGACAGCCGTTGGAGTCGTATAGAGCTATATCATCGCTAGCCGCATAATCTGAGGATATAGTGCAATAAAAGGTTATAAATTTGTGATCCGAAAAGCAGTGTAACGTAGACACAAACCCATTTAGAAAGTCTACAGCGCCAATCAGTCAGCATTTTCGGATTTCAATTGTTCTTCAGTTGCACAAATTCTTAAGAGAGTGCGATTATTTCATGATCATAATTATGTTTAATTTCATGAACAGGAGTCATCCGAAATAAAATCATTAATTTTCGATAGATGTTATTCCTTGGAAACCAATTTTACTCTAAGCTACCAACTCATAAAATGAAGGCCCCCATTTATCATTCATCTTGTTTGATTGCCTACAATCCATTCTATAATTGTGAGCCTCCTACTTCGTAATTAACGAACCACTATCGATAAGCTGATTCCTTATTTATAGCAATCGTCCCGTGACATTACTCTCATTGTCCCAAATGAATGAGCGTATAACAGGCAAAAAGTCAATCGAAATTGAACATCCATTTTGTCCTTCCATAATATTGCGCAATTAAATTTCCTAAGCCCAGTCTTCTACAAACTACGCTTTTAATTACAGTCATTCATAAACCATTATGCCTGCTTAGTCAATCGATTTTTATTCTCGATTTCTAGGAATCCACCCTCGAATTCGCAACTTTATATTCTCTATTCCTTTCAATGAATGACTCCTGCTACATGGAATCCTGTATGTTTGGCATTTTTATCTTTTATGTCATCCAAATCCAATAAAACATTTATGATTGCCGTTTGGCACTCCAAATGACTGTGGAGGAACAAATCATGAAATTACCATTCTTACATGACGTTGATGATTATGACGGATTGCTGATCCTTTGAAACAAAAGGAGCGGGTTTGTTTCCTTGTTTTATGGTTGGTACGCATGAGGTTTTAGTCCTCGTGAGTTTTTTTTTCACTGGAAATAAATTTGCAATCCTAACAGGTGCTAAGAGTTTATTAAACGTAAATGGATGGACTACGCCAATCTGCAGCATCAGTACCTGAAAGGTTTTAAGCCACTATGGTGACAGGTGACTAACCTTATTTAGCTTGTATATAATCTTGGCACTTGACTGTCACAGCTAGGTTATACCTGTTCACTAATACATAATGCAGTCGCAACTTGAACTTTATTTGGGATTTTAAGGCTGCAGCTGATATTTTATCCCATTTATTTCTCTGAACCGAAATTGCATCCGATTTTTAAGGTCAGTCTTCGTCGCATATCCATTAAGGTGCTATTCATGGATTGGGTGCTAAATCCAACGTGTATTAACTCCTTACATTCCTAAAAATTGTTACTATCATTAATTTTGTGCGTCAACAAGATAAACACGTTGCGCCATGATTTAGGGGCCAATGTCGACATAATCAGCGGCGCGCGTACCCCAGTAACTGGACAGATTTGTTGAAAATAGTGAATTCCATGTGTACTTCCAGCACGAAATCGACAAAATTGCGTCTCCTCGTTGGAATCCGGTACATGTTTGGAAGAGTTAAGATGAGCTGTTCCCAGAGTGAACAATGCACCGCGCGTCCTCCAGTGACAAAGCTGTATAAGTTTTGGTGTAAGCAAAAAGATTGAACTTTTTAGAGATGGGGCACATAGAGTTGATATTTCAGTCATCGGGAATGGTCTCATCCATCCAGACTTTATTGATAGTTTGGTGCATGTAAACCTCTATGGAAATACCTCCGTATTTGAAGAGTTCTGCTGGTAATACCTCAGAACCAGATTCCAGTTTGTTTTTCATATTTATGCCTCCGGCTTTAACTTTTCCAATACTGGAAAAGTGCGTCACCTCTTCGTTGATAAGTGGTGGTCCGATTTCTTGCTTTATTACCCCCTCGACAATACCGTGCGCGTCAGTAACAAGGTTGAAATTGTTGCTTTGAAGCCAGCTGCCAGCCGTTAGAAGGTTTTCAGAATTCGGTACTAAATTGATGATGTTGCGTATCTGAGTCCTTTGTGAGTTGATATTGGTGGAAGGCATAATGTGATCTACAAACAACAACTGAGTGACAAGTTGTTGTTTGTAGATCCGGCTCACAATAAGCGACCAACATGAAGTCTCTTTGTTTGCACTATGTGTAGCTTCTTCGGGGGGGCTTTGAATTAGGTTCTGACGTGGAAATGGTCAGAATCGACGTTTGTCCCTCTGAGTGTTTACCCAGTATATTGGATGCATTTCTCTTTAAATCACCATTCAGTTGGATTTGAAGTCATGGAAACTGCTGAAGTACTGTGATCACAGTACTTCATATTTCTGTGGAATCTTTTAGTCGCAAGCCACTATCTGTTGTAGTTTTGTGGAAGCCCGAAGCATGATTTTATTATCGTGTTCCTGAAAGGCTCCGTCCCGGAGGTCGTACAATTTCCCTTGATGGAGTCTTAAGTCCATCGGTTGGGGTGTGTACATATAAGGCTGATGTTGCAAAACGTTGCTTTGGTGCGGATCATAGTCAGGCGATTGCTAAGCTGCTTTCCCTAAAGTTGATCACTCTTGACGTTAGTCGTCTCCTCACAACGAATCTGCATCCTAATGTGTGCAGCTTTGGCTTCCAGCTGTAACAAAAGTCCCATGTTTTTGTTTTCCTGATCCATTCCAACGAATTTCTTGAATCGCGGCAATATCTGACCTGTACTCCGCGTGGAAAAGTCCAAGTTTTTTAGAAGTGTTCATGTGCATGCTCGTCATAGTCGAAGTATGCACCTGGAGGGCCACTTTATTAGATTAGGAGAGGAAAAGTTGCAGTTACTTCAACACTACAATAAAACATATATTTGAAGTCAACATGACCAAAAGCTAAATACCTTAGAACAATCCTTTGGCTCATAAAGTCTTAGAAAAATAGTCTCTGTTCGCCTCCTTTCGCATGGACATGGGCACTGATAAATCGTCTGTTGTGCCTTTAAATGAGTTGTGATCTGAATTCTTACATTGTGCCTGATAAGTGATTGCTAGTCCTTGAAAACTAAATACTAAACCAGAGGTGTTTTGGTCAACACACCTGAAGTGTCCGCCATTGTTTGGAAATGAGCTACCTTTGCTGTTCGTATTTGCCTTCGAAAAAATCTGTGTGGACTGTTTTAAAAAGAACGCAATGCTTCTTAGGATTTTAGTTTGTGATCGAATTTTTGCACCGGTATGTAAAGCAGTCCTGAACATATTGTATCTAAAGTTAGTTATTAAATATTTGAACCGTCTTACAAAAGCATACCAAACCCATTAAAGTAAATTAAACTCGAAACTTTATCTTTAATATCACTACAGGGTATAAATATTAACCCCTAGCAATCAAAGGATATTAAAAAAACAAACCAAAAATTATCCTTGACATTTTTATAACCAATTACTGACTAACCACGCAGATGAAAGATTCACCCGTTACCCATTGCATAATGTAGTTGAGCTCTGACATTGTAGAGTATTTGTTCAGAGTTACAAAAATTGCTGTAACTCACGAATATCCTTAGTTACAGTTTAGTCCAACTCCTTGGGTACAATCTCCATTTTTAAAATAAGTCAACCACCAAGCAAATGCCAACCGACACAAGTTTTCTTCGTTTCTTCGCCTTTTCTCTGCCAAACAGAAGCCAACAATCGAAGAAGAAAAAAACTAACAAGTGCAAGGGAAAAGCAATTTCCTGTTAAATTTATCTACCGAATGTCCTTATCGCGTGACTTTAAATAAGCGCACGTTCACTTTAGTTTTCGCCACCGAACAATCATTCCCTTACTTCAAACTCGCTCTCTCTCCTTAGTTCAAAGTTGGCAAGAGATGCAAAAAGTCAGATAAGCGTGTTTGTATAGAACACAGGACACAATCAGGAAGGATAACGTCGGCGAAAAGTAGGTTGGACGCATTTAACTTTAAATAACTGCTGTTTACAGTTGAAATGTCAATGAAGAAACAAAAAAATAAAAAAACAAAACAAAACCCGCTAGCAGATCCTTGTCGATGTGCCATGCCATCGCAGTAGTTGAATAATTGAGATGAATTTTCTTTTCCTCTTCCTTATTATCGACCGCCTTGGCGACTCAGTAATTAAGTGCAAAGTGGGATTTGCAAAAAGAATTACTGAAATTCGCACACGCGAACCTAAGTCAACAGTGTTAATTAGAAGGTGTCCTTTTTGTGTTGCATGATTGAATTACAATTTGTTGTTCGGTTTCCGGTATAGGACGTATACGTGCGCCTTAAAGTTCGCATGTCAGAGAACATGCAATTTTCGAGAGGGCACTTCCAGAATGTGACGGTAGTGTTATATCTCTAACAAGGCCCACTCCACTCAAGGACGATTGCTTTGTGTAATTAATAAGCAAAGTGAATTTTCTTTTCTCACCCGCAAAACATGAAGGATATAAAAAAAACCGGGTGGAGTCATCAATTATGCGTTCGCATACACGCGTCGAGTGCATGACAGGAGAATGCTGTTTTGTGTAATCCTGTGGTGATGGATAGAAGACAAAGGTGAAGAATTTACATTGTGTCAGGGCTTAATTTTAGGCTTAGTGTGTTAAGTCGGCGAGGACTTTATAAGGGTGTTTGTTATATGTGAATAGAATACTGTATGTTCGATATAAGAGCTGTTGTCCTTTCAAAATCTGTTGTCATGTGATGTCGGATGAGAATGGTTATGTGCAAAAATAGTTATTTATAGTTTTCCTTGCTGGCAAAACAATTGCGAAAGCTTCATTAACTGTAGTAATCATTAGGGTTAAGCCACTGAGGATATTATGTTGAAGAAAAATGGAAATTGGGGAACGCCACAAGGTGGAGTTTTCTCCCCTCTTCTTGTCAGCACAGGATTTAAGATAGTGAATTGTGCAGTAACATTACACCATTAACTATTTACTATTATCAAAGAGTATAGAGCTACAAAAAGTGCGTTTCTCATACAACGAATATTTTCTATGTTGGGTACTGATACAGTGTTCACATTGCTACCCCAGCATCAAACAACAGCCTTGCCGACGCATACAATCTACGAAAATTTCCTTTCGCGCTTACCGCCCACATCTGAAACGGCTACAAAATTTTTACCTGTGATGCGTATTCCAGCTAGAGTACTTCTTGTACTTGCAGATAGGATGGGTACCATTTTATTGTGTCCATTGATGAATAACAAACTTCTCCTCATTTTTCACTTTCTTTAAAGGTCATTTGAATGAGTTCCTCATCCTTTCTTATTTCCTTTGAAACCTCCCCCGATTTTAATGTTCATCACCCTTCCTGTCACATAAATATTTTGTTTTTGTATTGTTTAACAATTCTGTCAAACACAATTGCTATCAAAAGAAAGGTTTCATCTAATTTTGGATGATTGCAAACTATGTGATTTCTTAAGTCATTTTTTGTACTTTTGTACTTTCATAGCTTCGAAAATTGGTCCCTACGAATTATGTTTTTGATAAGGGGTACGCACAGGTTTCAATTTGAACTATACAGGGTGTCCGCCGGGAAGGTATACTACTTTGTTTGGTTATAATTTTTATTTAAATGAAAGAGAATGGATCTTATATTCATAAATGTTTTATTTAGTGTCGGCGATTATGTATGGAACACAATATCGGGAAAATACCGTCTCTGTTAGTCTCACAAATGCGAGCCCTTTTGAGCACATTTTTCAATACATTCTCACACATTTCACGCGGTATTTCATTAATTTCATCACGAATATTTTGTTTGAGCGGCTCAAGCGTTTATGGTTTGCTTGCATAAACCTTGCTTTTAAGATATCCTCACAAAAAGAAGTCCGGAGCAGTCAAATCAGGCGACCATGGAGGCCAATCAACATCACCATTTCTTGAAATAACTTGTTGTGGAAAGAGGTCTCGCAGTAATTATATTGTAATCCTGGCTGTATGCGCGATGTGGCATCGTCTTGTTGATACCACATGTTAATCAAGCCCAAAGCATGCGGTTGTGGCGTTAAAAAGTTTTCAATCATATCACGATATCGCTTGTAATTCACAGTTACCGTTACGCCGTTTTCATTTTCAAAGAAGTCAGGTCCAATGATTCCTCCTGACCAATTTGTACACCAGACTGTAAGTTTTAATGGATGCGAAGGTGACAGATGAATAATTTGAGTTTTTTTCATTGCCCAGAACAGACTGTTCTGTTTATTCACATATCCATTCACATGAAGATGTGCCTCGTCACTCATTATGATTTTTTCATGAAAATCTGGGTTGTCATAGGCTACCTGTAACATCATATTGGCATATGTACGGCGGCATGAATGGTCTTGTGGAAGAAGCTCTTGTGTCAACTTAACCTTAAATGGAAACAAATGCAAATCCTTGTGCAAATATGTGGCCAAAGTAGTTCTTTGAAGACTGAGCTACTGTGTACGTCGTCGAATTGAAGTTGTTGGATTGTTTTGAACACTTCCTTGAGCAGCAGTAATGTTTTCAGCAGATCTTGCAGTACGTTGTGGTCCATGCTTGGGCATATCACCTACAGACCCTCTTTCTTCGAAATCATTCACTATACGATAAATAGTGCGTTTTGTTCGCACGTTGTTTCTCCCAAAAAATTCACGAAACTTTCTCATCGCCACAGTAATCGATGATTGATTTGGATAAAATGCTTTAACGATTAAAACACGTTAGTTTATCGAATATTTTTCCATAATAAATTTGCCACGTGTCTACTTCACGACTGCCAAATATGAACTGTCAAGACTAATCTCAGCTTTTCCAAGATCTTCAATGTTTTTTTTTTTGTCTGTGGGCTGGTGGAAATCTCAAAAGACACGATGAGCACATGCCCAAAGCAGCGTAGGACTTTAACCCACTACAACCACCACCCTTTTTGTATTTGTATTGCAACTAAGAATGCGACTTACCTTGCAATTTTTTATCACGAGTAAATAATGTTTGGACGGGCTCAGTTGCGCGATGGTTAGGGCGGTGAACTGCCGCGCAGAAGGTTTGGGTTCGATTCCCAGCCGTAGCAACACCTAAATGATTTTTCACTGGCGCTCCTCTCGTGATGATCTGAGAATTCGTCCGAGTAGTATCAATCGTCATGAATAGCTTATTTCAACTTAGCCGTTCGGATTCGGCATAAAACAGGAGGTACACACGCACACATGAATGGTTGTGAGAAAAAAGCTAGGCCCTGGGTACTAACGAGCCTGTTGCGCCATAAATTGTTTTTTTTTAAATTAATGTTTAGCAGGTAAATTTCCTGTGAGAGTTCCTGCTTTTTCCGCAATTTATAGCGCGTTTGATATTATCGGGCCAAATCTAAGGGCTTAGTTCTTTGAAGACGCCGCCATAAATTTGTTTCGTTAAGAATTTGGATGACCGTTGTGTTAACGTTTCCCAATAAACGTTTTTTTATGTTTGCGTGCAAAATTTTTCGTTTCATCTTTAACCGCGGGAATACCCAGATCTCTGCGTAGGTCTTCATTCCTTATATACCACGGCGTATTACGGAATGACCTTTATATTTCGTTTTCAAAATTTGGTAAAGTATTTAGGTTCGTTTCACTTCTACAACCCCATAGTTGTATACCGTATGTCCACACAGACCGGCTTTAGCACTTGCTTGTATAATAGCAGCTTGTTATCAAGGTTAAGCTTCGAATATTTTCCGAGTAACCAGTATTAATTTTTAAGTCCTTCGCATTTCATTTTTAATGCGACTTCCATTTTAATTTTGCATTGAGTGTCATTCCGAGATATTTTGCTTCATTTGCAAAAGGGATTCGAACAGTACTGAGAAATACTGGCAAATTGTTTGTCCGTTTATACGAAAAATCTACATGAATCGATTTGCTCGCGTTAAGTGCAATCCGCCAGGACTTTGCCAATTCAATTACCCCGTTAAGAGAGTTTAGTAATTTCATATTTGTTTCCTCTATTGTTGTGCTAACTGCTAGTATAGCTGTATCGTCAGCAAACGTGGCAACTATTGTATCGTTTGTTTGCGGCATATCACGTGTGAATAGGAGTTACAAGAGTGGCCCAAGGACGCTTCCTTGGGGTATTCCTGCCAATATTTCTTTGGACTCCGAATATTTGTTTTCAAGTTTCACACGCAAGAGTCTATGCTCAAGATACGACAAGAGGATTTTATATAATTTTTCAGACAGAACTTGTCTTAGTTTGTATTGCAGGCCTCTATGCCAAACCTTGTCAAAGGCTGAAGGAAGGCTGATGAAGAAATACGGCTGACCAAATTTTCTTTTCTTCGATAGCTTTCTTAATTACATAAGTAATTCGATGATCTTGGTCCACAGTCGAATGTTTACTTCTAAACTCAAATTGTTGGTCATTTAAAAGGCGTTTCTGATCAATAATGGCGTGAAAGCGACCGAGTATTATCCTTTCAAAAACTTATTGATATTATTGGAAGAAGTGAAATAGGTCTGTAAAATTTTATTTCATTCGGTGACGATTCACTCCCGCGACTTTCCACTGTCTTGGTATGAATTCTAATCTAATTGCTGCATAAAATGTAGAGGAGTTTGGAGAATGCTAAGGTTCGAATTTTTAATGCGTACTTTCATTTGATAAAATGTTTTTAAATGTAGCGTTGCTGACCAAATCATCTTCTCACTTCAGTCATTCTGACTAACAGCTGAGGCTAGATTTCCATCGACATCCACATAAGTGGTACTTCGATTGTGACTCAAAGCTTTGTATACTTCGCAGTGAGAATTTGGATCATGTTTACATTGTCGAACATGATGACAGAAGCGGATTCTACGTTTGTAGTACCCTTTCGATAGAGCGCTTCTTTCATCATTCTGAAGGATATTCGCATCTCCTTTGCCTGTTGAGCTCCATGGCAAAGTTCTTGCTGCAAGTACCCAACGGAATTTTTGGTTAAACAAGCGGCTTCTGGTTGATGAAATTGAGATGACGAACACATTAGCTTCATAACTAAAAACTCCTCTTTGATATGAGTTGCTGGTGGTTTACGCGTTTCCAAGAAGTCAGTGCGGTATATTGCAATTGCACTCTATAGTGATAAAAATTTCTCACAGCGATTCGCTATTGTGTTGGAGTGTTGAATAACCTTATGATCGCCTTGCGTACAACAACGAATTAGTTTGTGTCTATATTCGCACATTTTTGACTACCACAAACTTTTTATTTCACCGATGCATTTTATTGTATTTCCTAAATGGCAGTTATGTCTATTTTATAGCAGTCTAGAGTTTCAGCTACTTGTTTGGTTGCTTGGCAGAGACACACTTGCACATTACAAATTTATAAAAAAATTCGTGCTCATCATGTTGACAAGGTTTTATTTGTAGTCTTTCAATATTTCCATCCATAACCCCACAAGATCAATTTGTGCTGATGGACTTCAGCCTACAAAAAATGATTTCCACAAAACATCAGTTTTTTGTACAAATCCACTGTAGAAGCTTTCGCCAAAGGCATGAAAATACAAATTCCAGACTAATTGCATTATTCATGAATAAATTAGGCTTTCCACCATAAAACCATTAGGACAAAAAGACCGGAGGAAAAAGTCATCCTTAACCATCATCAGTCTTCCAACGCTGCGTTGGTGCTTATCAAACATGCATGACTTGCTCTCAGCCCGGCGCACATACCTATAGTGCCATCCAAATCTAATTCCCACAGAATGTACTTGCCCCGTCCTCACTTGAACTTGGAACGACAAATTGGATTTCCTTGATTTTTTTTCCATTACCCAGCACAGCAAACACACACATTGGGCCATACACCGTCAAATGTATATTCAAATCCATAACACAATTACTCGCCAGAGAAAACCCGGTCCAATGTCTCATGTCATATAACTAATTCAGTTCAGGACTTCAGGATTCGTCATAACCTAGATTCATCGAGTTCTCTCTGCATTGCTGTTGTGTTATAGGTACATCGCTGCTCATGTTATCCCTTATCGTGATGACACACATGTGTCTTGGGTATGTATGTCTGACGTACGTGGTACTGTGTACGTGCAATGTGTCATCTCTTTGGTATGACATGTCATGCAAGTATTACCCCCTAGTGGACTGGTTACCGCACTTGATCTTATAGTGGGCGGCTAGAATGGTTGAGTCACAACCAGAAGGTACTTAAAGGTGGCTGAACTTTTCCTCATAATCATCTTGACGGGTTTTTCTTCAGCTTTTTCATAGTGGATAGGAATCACGAGGCACCCCCTATGGTGTTTTGATTTTATTTCCCGAAGTTGACTCCGTGATAGGATGTCGTCCTGTTTCTCGTGATGATTATTAATAATGAGTGTGTGTCCCGGATGTATGTGACGTAAGCGGAAGATACTGATGCGTACACGACATCATTCGACAATTCTATTTATAGAACAACATCTGACGCATTCGAGGGGTGAGTGCCTAGGGTGTTCCCATTCTTTGTCGGATGGGTATTCCTAGAGCAAGAACATATTCAAGTGGAGCGTGTTGCTAGCGCATCATTTACGTGAGGGTTGCTTTTAAAGTGATGTTTCGAGGAGTTTTTCAGATGCAAACTGACACGTATTTACGATGTCAAGTGGAAGAGTGTACACATAATCTAAATTCAAGTGTAAAAGTTCTTAGCTTCGAATCAACGCGTGAGTACAAAAATGGGAAACGTTCCATCCTGTATGGAAAAGGATGTGCTCAATATTAAGTTATGGAGTACTTAATATGATGCCACTATAAGAACGTGTGTTATATTTACTTTGTACCAAGATTATGCCGCTTAAGAGAATTTTGTCTGAATCTTCAAAAACACATGGAACCGGTATGTTCGAAAGTGATAGATTGGCTAAAATGAGATTAAGGATTTGTTTTTTTTTTGTTCACTAAAATCCAGTTGTTGAGATTTGTTTGCCAACATAACGTTCTAAATTTGCAGCTCATGAGACCATTGAACAAAAAAAACCTCATCCTGACTGAAGTATAACGTGATGTCCATGATATATGTTGTCTTCAGTGATAGCCAAGCGGAAGTGAAGTCCCGGATAAATATATCTTTTGAACCAGGAAAAGTCATAAGATGCCGACTATTCTTTGACAATATACCTGAGCAGTTCTTCATTTTTTCTTTCACCGGTATATATATATGTTCGGCATGCCTCCGTGTTAACGTAAACAGGATGCGATAAAAAAAAAGAAAGCAGTAGATAGCGTTATCCTGGCAATTCCGGTTAAATAACAACAGGAGGCGCTCCCTCAGTTTTATTGAATTGATAAGGTCACATATCAGGACCATCTTCGGTGTCCTCATGGAGAATTGTTTCATGGGAATACAACAGAAGGACTGAGCTTCGTCAGTAATGATAACCTAAGAAATTGTCTCGATAAAGAGATAACAATCCCCTACTTTCGCTGTTCATGTGAGGGGTCCTAAAACTTCAAGACTTCACTCATTTTGATGTACCCGCGTTTACAAGTGACAGGTTTAACTGTTCATTTTAATGAATCGACGTCAAGTATTTTCAAAAAGGTTGCTATAGCTGCCTGAGACAACACACTCGTTTATTCCAATTTGGTATACCCATTCGGTTTCCAGGATCAAGCCAGGTTTTCCGTGTAACAGTTTTCAAGGAACTGTTGGTCGTTTTGATAGCCGTCCGACATTATGGAAGATGAATCTAGACACATTGACAGTTATTTTCGAACTGCCACAATTGCATCAGGGACAACGCCTTGTGTTTTTCATGTTATAGACATGCTTTGGTGATGTCTCGTTTGTTTGGTGTCCATGTTTGTACTGTTTGTTTGTTTGTTTCGAGAGTGTTTGTACATGGCCACCGTTTGCCTAAACACCTCGGTTACTCCAGCGTTGGTGGAAGAGACCACTTCTCTTGGAACATAGCTTTTACAGTTGAGGCTTTGTTGCAGGTGTATCTGTTTTTCCGCCATTGGATGAAAATGATGAACGTATACTCCTTGCCAATTGAACCTTTTATGTTTGCGCCCAGGATACAATAACGCAAACACTTCGTTTAGCTGTAGGTTTCAGGGATTGTACACCATTCCCAAAGTCATCATCGTATTGGGTGTCCGTCCTTACCCATCGAACAATTCAGAACGTCCTGCTTGATACTGTCCGTCATGAGTGTCCCACCATCTGTAGGCCTCGATGATTGTGTATTCTCGTGGACATCCTGTCGCACGTTTATTTTGCTCCGTCGTGAGTCTCTCCATTCATTCTCCCTTACCGCACGGAGGTTCAACTTACTTACTGTACCTGTTTTTGGTCGCATACCCAAGATTTGAAGATCTTGGACCAGTGGCTGATGGCTGCAAACAACTTCCTCCAAATTCAGGGTTGCGACCATAAAGAAAATAGTTCGTACATTTTACAGTAAGGTAGTTCAGATACGCAAGCGTATAGAGAAAATAAGAAGGATACATGTGGTATTACAACGGACCCACCTGCTCCTTGATCTAATGTACCCACTCATTCCGTTTCATCGCTCCCTTCGATGCAATTTTTCAAGAAGGAAAATTAAATATCGCATCGAGTCCTTTTAAAAGTCGTGTTGCTACTAATATAAGGTTCTAAAAACTTTCTGAAGATTCTTAAAGCAAAGTCTTTATACATACGGAAGTATCATCATAGGGTTCTCTTTCAGTGTTATAGGATTGTCACACTTAAGAAAACTTTGAAAGACCACTTTCACAGTTTTTTATTTAACAACTTTGACAACGTCTTACTTCATTATTTTTTTTCAATAGCTCAACATAATATATTTTTTCAAAAATTGACCAAAGGCTGAGCCTTAAAATTTCACCCCTCCCCTCATCCAAAATCTAAATACTCTTCTCAATTTTTCAGAACTCTTTAATCGTTGCCAACGTTAAAACATAACCCCTTCCGCAAAGCACCATATACATTCAGAACTTGGCCACCAATAAACCCAACACCTGTTTCCATGTAGACTTCTTACCAGAACACTTTTCAAAAGTGGTCCTCTGTCCTCGTCGCAGTTTTACAAAACACAATAAAAAAAATCAAAAACACATCCTTGTTGGAGGAAGACAATGGGTACAACCAGTCTTTTCATACCTTCATTGTCGTCCCTGGGGTGTCTTGCATTTAAATTTCATTCCTTTGCTCTTCGCTGATGATGATAATGATGATGGCTTATTATTCATGCACAACATAAAGGCTGTGGGAGAGAGTGCATAAAAGGATGATTACCATAATAAGAGGTCAGGATCGTCGTTACCATTGCGGTGCGGTTAGCTGGAAAACTTTTTACACTGTCATCACTCGTTTCCAGTGAGCGATGCATCTATGATTATTGTAACAATTCAAGAGTTTCTTTATTAAGCGGTGAGATGCAAATGTAGGCTTTGGCATAAGTAGTAATGGGAGTTGTTTAATTTTACAAGGTCTGCTTTTTTTAGGATTTTTAATGGAAAATGATACCAATGATTAAAGTTTTTTTTGAAAAATCTGTTGTGAGACAGTTTGCAAATGGTTTACTTTTTGTGGTTGGATTTAACCCATTATGTCCTATTGGCAACTTTGGTTGCCACATCACAAAAGTCATTTTTATTCTTTCTAAGAGAAATATACTGTCTGTTTATCTCATTCTTAACATGAATACATATATGCCCGACTCTTTTATTCATATTGAAACCAGTTGGAAGGTAAATTGTACTGTAACGGTGATTTTCAGTGTGACAGGTCATAAACATTTTTTCTCATTTGTGTTGCGTCGCAAGTTATTGCATCTAAAGGTTGTGGTTTGCAATAATTCAATAGGTTTGCAACTTAAGTGGCCACTGGGGTGTTATAATATATAAAGAAACTAAGTGCATTATAATGTGAGTATAGAAATTCTCATAAAATTTGCACATACAAGTATGGTTTTCATTGTAAATAGGAGTTTTGGGAGATCAAAAAAACTTACTGTAGATGAAGTCATTGAGCTATCGAAATTGGAATATACTGATGACGACGAGCCGCTTCCGGCAATATCTATAATTCCTCCTGATGAAAGACCTGATCAACAAACCGATGAAGATTCAGACTGCTCCGATATTCAAGCGATTGGTGATCTCGATCGACTACCTGCCCGCGTATTAGTCTCTGAAGTTGAGGATATTTCGGTCTCCAAACCTACCGTTCAAAGTCAAGTCAAAAAAATTAAACTCACTCCTAGAATTTGGTCGACACAAACACCAACCTTCAAAATAGTGAACACAAAAGAAGCTACTTATCAACCAACTACTGAATCCCTTTTGAAAGAAAATGTAAAAAGCCCAGCAGACGCATTCTTCGTGTTTTTTTCGCAAGAGCTTATAAATGAAATTGTGGTTCAAACAAATGTATATGCTGGCCAGAAGGGGGTTCATAACTTCAGCGTCACAACCGAAGAAATAAAAAATATTACTTGGAATAGCCTTATTCAGCGGCTACCATACACTTCCTTCAAAGAAAATGTATTGGAGTTCAGATAACGACTGGTTTTGCCCATTAGTTTCAAATGCAATTCGTAGAAATAGATTTGATAGCATTCTTCGATATTTGCATTTTTCAGATAACGCATCTATGGATACATCCGATCGCCTTTACAAAGTACGATTACTTTTTGATAAGCTAAATGAATCATTTAAAATAATAGAACCCAGCGGATACTTGTCCATAGATGAAAGTATGATTCCATACTATGGACATCATGGGGCAAAACAATTTATAAAAGGAAAGCCGATTCGTTTTGGTTTCAAACTTTGGTGCATAACCGATTCCAATGGGTATATGATTCATGCGGAACCGTATTGTGGTTCATCTACCAGAATAGAAGAAAAAGGATATGGTCGAGGCGGGGACGTAGTCTTAGGACTTCTTGAATATGCTTCCTGTTTGCCAGGGACTCAACTTTTTTTTGACAATCTATTTACGTCGGTCGCCTTACTAGAGGAACTAACCAAACGTAACATAGGAGGTACCGGAACATTGCGGGAAAATAGAGTAAACAGCAGTATGAATTTAGAAGAAAAAAAAAGATTTGTCAAGGGAAAAAGAGGATCCCACATGTTCACTTCACATGAAGATATATTGGCCGTCAGATGGCTTGACAATGCAGTTGTTCAAGAGCTGATAAGAAGATTGTGCAACTTAACGTACCGGGGCCGATTGCAGCATATAATCAATATATGGGAGGTGTCGACATCTGTGATCAATTCCTGTCAACTTACAGAACACATATAAGAACAAAAAAGTGGTGGTGGCCTTTCTTTGGATGGGCTATAGACATATCTTGTGTTCAAGGTTGGCTTTTGTATAGAAGATTGGGTAACAACATTCCATTGCTGGAATTCCTGTCGTCTGAATTCCAGCAACTATATATATTGCAGAGCTTCGCTATACCAAAAAATCGAAATGGACCTAGCACTTCCACGGCACCAAACTCAGTTTTGAATTTCATCAGAACAGACAGGAAGGATCATGTTGTTACAAGGGGCGATTCCAAATACAGGCGCTGTAAGAAATGTTCAAAACGGACTATTTTTCTCTGCAAAAAATGCAATGTTCCATTGCACCCGACTGATTGTTTTGAAGAATTTCATCGTTCTAATTAAATCTTTCCATTTCATTACTACTTAATTTTATGATAACTCCGTAAAAAATAAAGATTGGTACAGTTATTACGTTTTTTCTTTTATTTGTCAATGTAAATGCCAAGGTCCCGATGGCAACTAAAGTTGCCACCTCCCTACCGCCACGCCCCTTTATTTTGTTTTAAAAAAAATATACAAACTTTACAAATACACTATTTATACACTATTTATCAAAAAAAAATCTTAACATATTGTATAGGGGAATTCTGGGATCTAATGGGTTAAATACCGCTGATTACATTTTTTTAGGGGTGGTCTGAATTGGATGATATGAAGACCAACGACATGTGGTTTCAACAAGACGGCGATACGTCCCACGCAGGTCTCTTCACATAAAAAATTCTGCACGAACTCACTTAGAGAGTGTCCTTAGATGATACTTGCATGCTCTGCTCTTGAATTCTTGTAGATTTGGTAACTGGAACCTTAAGTGTTTTGATATCCGCATTATTCGCAAAGGTCGTAATCAGTAAGAACCATTTTTACTTCGTGTTTGTTGGCGAGATTTAGTCTTCTTATTTACCATTTTTTGTCGAACACTTTTTCTTCATATTCTGAAAGAGATCGTCCTTGACTGAGTAATGCTGAAGGAGTTTTACATTCATAGACTTTGATTCTGCAGCAGATATCTCATTAAAAGTGGATGTAGTGATGTCTTCCAATATATGTGGTATAAGAATGATCAAATCGGAGCCGTTTGTAATCGCGTATTTCGTAGAACTATTTTGAATTATGATTTTATGGATTTACAAAGGCAATCTTTCGCTTAGTAATCGATCACAATGTAACCAAACTGGTTACGGTTGGAAAAGAGTATTCGAGAAGCCATTTTATGTCACGTTTTTATAGTTTTCCTTAAATCTGCAGTCATCATAGCATACTGTTGGCAGCTATTAAATTTCTGTGAATAGCCTCTGATGTTTTGGAATCATTGCCAGAACATTAAAATTCAAAAACAAATCTGCGCCATTGCCTCGCGACCATTTTTACAGATAGTTAGGAACGAAAATAAAAACGAATGCAATTAATAAATTAAGTATTCGCGTTATTTAAGTATAGGAGAACCAGATACTACAACACAGTCCGGAATGAACCTCAACCAACATGCCGCTCCAATTAGCACTGCACTGCAAACTGCCTCCAGTTGCGCACTCCAAGTTTATTGAGGTAGCTTTCTACTTGTGCGCGCCACTTAAGGCGAGGTCTTCCTCTACTGCGTCTGATGTCTGGCTGGGAATCGAAGACTCTGCGAGCCGGGGTATTGGTGTCCATTCGTTCTACATGTCCTAGCCATCTTAAACGTCCAATGCGGAGTTTTTTGACCAGGGGCATGTCGCAGTACAGCTCATATAGTTCTTGGTTGAATCTTCGTCTCCATAGCCCATCAACGCAAATGTGACCGGAGATTTTTCGAACAATTTTCCTCTCAAATCGACCAAGGATTTCTTCATCCGCTTTTGAACCGTTCCATGCTTCAACGCCGTAGAGCAGGATTGGGATGATCACGGTCTTATATAGGATCTCCTTAGTAGTTCCAGTGAGTTCTTTACTACTGACTTGCCTTCTTAGCCTTATTGAGCAGCGGTTGGAAAGAGTAATTCTTCGTTTAATTTTTGACGAGATGTTGTAATCAGAATTAATAGTGGAGCCGAGATAGGTAAAGTCCCGTACTACCTCAAAGTTATATTTGTCAATGGTGACGTTCTGTTCAATTCGTCGATGTTGTGTATCCTTTTGTGTTGACAAAGTATATTGTCTTGCTCTCATTTACTGCTAAACTCATTTTTGCCGCTTCCTTCTCTATGCTGTCAAACATGGCTATGACATCACATTGAATCCTGCCAACCATATCAATATCGTCGGCGTATGCTATTAGTTGTACCAATTTTTGGAAAATTGTGCCTCTGGTGTTGGTTTGTGAGTTTTTGCACAACAATCTCAAGAATCAGATTGAAGAAGTCACACGATAGCGCATCGCCTTGCCTAAATCCTTTTTTGGTATCGAATGTGTCGGTGAGGTCGTTTCCGACCCTGATGGAGCAGCGAGATGACGATAGAGAATCATTCTACACAAACGGACGATTTTTGGTGGTTTACCAAAACTAGACATGGCTCTGTATAGTTCGTCTCTTTGAATGATGTCATATGTGGCTTCGAAATAAATGAGTAGGTGGTGGGTATCGATTTGGACTTTTTAGTTATCTTCCAGGATCTGCCGAGGTGTGAAAATTTGATAGGTTGTGGACTTTCCTGGCCTAACACCACACTGATAAGGGCCGATCTGGTTGTTGGTAAACGGTTTCAGGCATTCACATATTACGGCAGATACGATCTTGTAGTTGGCACAGTTTAGAGAGTCTTCTTTCTTATGGATCGGGCAAACAATGCTGAGGTTCCATTCTTCAGGCATACTTTCTTCCGACCAGATTTGGCTTATGAGTTGGTGGATGTTTCTTACCAAGTCAAGTTCTTAGCGGCTTTATAAAGCTCGGTGGGAAGGCCCTCATTTCCGGCAGCCTTATTAAGCTTGAATATAGATATTGTATCCTCACTTTACTCGGTTGGTATGGTTGGCAGTTTTTGCTGCCGTTGCCAATATTGAATGGTTTGTTCTGCCTGACAGCGGAATGTTGTTTGTCATCGCCGTTTGGCAGTCTGCAGAAGTGGTTCTTCCATATTCTCAGCATCTACTGTGTCTCAACTACGATATTTCCTTGTTCATCTCGACAGGATTCTGATCGAGCCTTGTATCCTTGGCCTTGACGCTTTACACTATTGTAAAGCTTGCGAATATCGTTCCTCGAGTGGCACCTCTCTATATCCTCGATCGCGCGCTTTTCTTGCTACTTTTTCTTCTCTCTGAAAAGCCGCTATATAGCTCAACGGCAGTTCTCGTCTTCTCCTGCAGCTTAGCCTTGTAGGCCTCGTTCTTGGCTGCGAGCATCTGTCGGCGTTCCTCATCGAACCAGGGGTTTCTTTCTGGTGGGCGCGAGAAACCTAGCACATCAGTTGCGGCTGATCTAATAGCTTGTTGGCATCGTTGCAATTGTTTTTCGACACTAGATGCTGGTAGTATGGTGTGAATCGAGAGGTTTTAGGGCACGGGGCCTTCAGTTTCCACTACCGGATTGAGCGCTGCCGTTGGCCTTTCAGTTCATCCGCCACCATCTCTTGCCTTTTTAAGTATAGGGGAACCAGATAAATGCGATAGTAAAAACAGAAACTTTGTGAGATATAAAATTTATTTTAGTTTTTCTGAAGTTACAACCAGACATTATGCGTGCCTTTGATGTCCTCCTTGTAGCTCGTTCGAAAGCCCAGTAGGTAAAAAACTTAACCAATAATAACCTATGACATTGCTCTAATATACTCTTGGCGATAGACTCTGGTTCTGATGCGTGTGAAACCTACTAGCTTCGTTAGTTCGTCGAAAAGTACCAATTAAATATTGATCCTCTGTCCAAAGTGATAGCTGCTGGTGCGCCCAAACGGGATACCCAGTTAGAATCAATCAATGACTGTGTCTGCCTTTATAACTTAAAAATGAATTGCTTTTGGCCACATAGTGAATCTGTCGATCATTGTCAGGAGCTAAAGAGCTGACTCTATCTGTATCGAATATGGCCTTACGAGTCTATCTCAGCTTACAATATTTTCTTTTTGGTTCAAACGCGTATCTTGAGTAACGATCTAGGGTAAATATCCCATGCATTAACTAAGTACCCCTCGTTATACCAGGCATTGTTAAGATTTTACTTTTCAACGGTTTGTTTAAACTGAGCGGAAGTTGATGCCGTGGAAGGTTTTGATCTTAAGAAAGGAATTAACAATGTTGCTGGTAGTATATTCCTTATAATCCTTCAGTCCCTACCGCGGTATCAATATCAAAACCAATTGAAATTCCTACAGTCCTTATAGCTTTGCCATCACACTGCAAAAAATCGCTGCTAAAATTGAAGATTCGATGTTTTTAGTCGCCTAACATTTAACCCAAATCCGGATGCAGAAATGTCCCTGTATGGGTAAACTTTTGACATTCTTATCCTAACGCTTTTTCAGTAAGTAAGCCAAAGGTCTTAGTAAGCCAAATACCAAACAACAATGACATGTCAGCTCTATATCGAAACATCATGACAATGTAACTCCATGTTGACGAATCAATTGAATTTGCCCAAAGGCTTTCTCAATAATTCAACATCTCGTCCCGAAACGAGAGAAACCGTGCGCATTAACCTAATTGCTGCAAAAGGGCTAGGTATCCTTTTATTCCATGACTTTCCGCCCCACCTATCTACCTGCGAAATCGATAAATCTTCTCGTGCACAACTCTTCTCTGCAATTGACCCACTACCAACATAAAATACTTATGAATATTTTATAGTCCCTTAGCCATAGGACATCATACATCACTCCGAAACATGTTTGTACGCCAAACATGGACATGAACATTTACGGTAATAGTGCCGGTTCAGGCTGAGAAAAAGTTATTGCCTACAACCTGTTGCTTCTAGTTTGGTGGGTTATAACTCTTCTCCTTGACCCAGGGTGCGCTTTTCAAATAGCATGCTACTCCTTTGCACACGACAGGACACCAAGGGATGCCGGGTGTTGAGTTCTGGCACGATATCTGATAATTAGTGCTAACCTCTTAGGTACACGGTATCTCAGAGCGGTCTTGTAAATGTTGGTGGTGTAGTTGTTGATAGCATATGGTTGTAAAATTAACATTCCTTTTGGATGTGGGTGTGTTTGTGTGCATTATTTTGGTGTCCTTGAACCTTTGTTAGTTGGTGTAATTAAGGTTGTTGTTTTGTTTTTTTTTTTCATTTTGATGTAGGAAGCAGTTTTCTGTGTGGTTGTAATTGACCCAAACTACCGTAATGGGAAATAAAACAAGTTTTCAGCACTTTTTTGTATGGCTTCCTAGGAATTTTTTTTATGCTCGGTTTCAGGACACTTATGGGGCATTTTCCTGCTGTAATTAGTTTTAGGGAGTGTGTTTTTTTTAGTTGTGTTCCTGGTTTATGTGTAGTCATCAGGTTAAGGTAATAGACACGTAGACTTGGGCACCGATGAAATTATGTTGTTACCGAGTTGATAAAATAAATAAAAAACACAGGACACTAATGAGTTAAATGGTCTTAAATGACTGCAATAAGGAACAGAATGTGGTCATTGAAATGTGGTTTTTTTTTTTTGTATCTGAATATCTACTAAATGCGATGGAAATGTTTGTAGGGAATTGTTTTTGTATTGTGCTAATTGTATCTTTTGTTTGTGATGTGTATTGCGCGATAAATTATAGCTGACAAATTTGGTTTAATTGAGATTTTTTGACAATGAAGGTGTGTCCAAAAGATCTTACACCAAATAATCAATCAATTTTTTGTCTTCACTCACTTTTGCTGTCAGTTGCATTTGTGTGAAAGTTTCAGACCAGCAGGGTCCTCTAAAGACAGGTAGCTGCTCATCTCTTATAAGGTATGACCCGGGTGTTTGGTCATTATTTCATTGCCGATTAAATTTACTCATAATCATGTGTAAATTTGACTCACAGCGTGGTTTAACCTCTAAATGGATGACACCCTCCTCAACAACACGGCCACTCACCGATAGATACTCGCGCTGACTGGGATGTTACGAACGCGCAATGTATTATTCGGAATATGTTTTGTTTTCGAATGAGTCAATTTGATGCAGATGATCTTTGCAGGGCTAAAGCCTTGTTTTGGTTGTAAAAGGTGTTTATGTCTGGTCGTCCGCCTAAACATGTCTTTTGCTCTTCGCTGATGAAGCGATCCCGCAGCCAGACACTGTACCCCAAGGGATTACCATACATGATCAGTGTGAACAGATCTACCGGTGCATTGTGAATCCCATGGCGAGGTCCCAAATCCAATGATGAGTGGGCTTCATTTATTGCGAATGGGTAAATAGAATAATGGACTTGTTGTGGTGATGGCATTTTCGTCTTGGGGCCATCTTGCCTGACTTCACGTTTTGCAACTTTAGTAGAGAGTGTGATTTGAGGCGTATGATCAGAAGAAGCGTGTTGAAAAGAGAACATTTTTTTCTGTTTTACATCGTACATTCAATCCATGCAAGTTCCTGCTAGATATTGCTAGATACAATCGAGAGCCTCCTAAGTTACGTTGGCCGTAGACGACGATTTATTTCCATGGAGTTGCTACCGCTTCTTTGGTTGGCATTGTTTTTTTCAATAAATAATTGGGTTCTATCTACTCTCCAGCAATGCAAACAGTAAGAGGCCATATGGAGGAAAAGGCACTCGAAAAATTTATTTGTTTATTTACTTAAGTCTACCATTATTATTACAACTTACAGACTATATAAAAAAAAACTCTTCAAATAAGAGGGAAAAAATATTTTTACAAAATTTATAATAAATGAATCCTACATGGAAAGGATACGTTGTCTCCGATCCTGCTTAGGATTGTACCGAACGCCGGACTCCGAGTACATAAAATATTATCGCAACGAGGTTTTATACAATGGGGCTCAGTTGAATAGAATTGACAATTTCCTAATTAAAGTGACTCGAAGGCACGCTGCAAGGGCGATGGCTAGCGACAACAGCCTGATCTTTGGGGCTTATTATCCCAATGATTTATACATGGAGAGCACGCTCATATCGGGCTTTATTCTACCAGAGGCATTCATCTATATCGATTTGTTAGGGTAGTACAAGACAGGAACGGTATCCCGGTTTTATACCACCGCTATCGTGACGCGCGGGACAAACGGCTAATCCGCGACGGGTACGTCGACAATGCTCCGGAGCTCCTCCGCTTTAGCATGGCGGTATCGGATCGCGATAGGATCGATGCTGCAAAACAGCGCACTGAATTCTGGTGGCTATATGAGGAAGGTGATTCTGCACTTCCTCAGGACTTTGCGGACTTTTAGTCCAACTCCATAGGTAAGATTTTAAATTAGGAACAAGGTCTGGGGCGGGGCTTGTGCACCATATTGGCGTACAATATGGTTGAACGCAGGCTGCCGTGGGACCGAAAGACGCAATCAGGATGGCGACCCCTCGGGGCATGCGCAACGAGGGCTCGCCACCCCGATTATTATTAAGCTAGGTTTTAGTAGTTAAGTAGTCTTAAATTATGTTTAAGTAGTTTAAGTAGTATTAAGTTAGGCTTAAGTAGTTTAAGTAGTCATAAGTTAGTTATAATCTAGAATAAGCTTTTTTATAAAACAAAAAAAAAAGACACTAAACAAAGTTTTCAATTTTTTCTTTGTAAATTGAAATTATATATAAAACCAAAAAAACCGACAAATTTAAGCCTAAAGGCAAAATAAACAGCTAAATATAAGCTTACAGTGCCCACTAAGGGCCGATAAGTTAGATTAAGTAAACCAGTTATTGATAAGTTAGATTTAAGCATTTTTGTCTAGTAGTAAGTTAATATTTTAAGTAAAAAAAAAAACACAAAAATTCTTTAAGTGAAAAGAAAAAAATGTACTAAAATTCTTAAAAATAAATATTAGAAAAAAAAGGTGGAAGAAAAAAAATTTAATAAATTACTCTAAGGGAAAAAATTTTACTTTTAATAATGACATTCGTAAGTTATTCTAAACTAAAGTAAAAAAAACCACTATGAGCAATTATAATAATTCATAAAAACTTTTTTTGAATGCAATTCTGTTGATAGAAATATTAATTCTGAAATCAAAGCAATTGCATATTAAATTACAACTCCTAATGCACCTTGTTAGAGGCTCATTCCTTCCATAGCACGTTGAATGATTAGATTCATAAAACAAGCCATGCTCACGCAACGGTATACCCGGAACGTAAAAACAAAAATCGGACAGTAAAACCGTTTAGTTTATTCTACCAGAAGCGATGTCTTTTATAAACATTATGTCCTGAATATTTCTTCCCGTTTCAAAGGACTTTAAGTTTAATGTACGACATATTTGTTCATAACTGGGCACGTCTATTGACCCATTAAAGTGACGAAGGCAATATCTTGAAAAATACTTTTGTATGCATTCGATCCGATCTATATGCACCTGATATGTTGGTGACCAAATAATAGAACTGTATTCTAAAATATATCTTAGTAAAGAACAATATGCACAAAAAAGGAGACCCTCTAAACTGCGCCAACTACAGAGGCATAAGTCTCCTCAACATCGCATGCAAAATTCTATCTGTCGTAATATGTGCACGCCTGAAAGCGTTTACCAACAATCAGATCGGCCCTTATCAGTGTGGTTTTAGGCCAGGAAAGTCCACAGTCGATCAAATCTTCACACTTCGGCAGATCCTGGAAAAAACCCAAGAAGTCCAAATCGATACCCACCACCTATTCATCGATTTCAAAGCCGCATACGACAGCATACAGAGCCATGTCTAGTTTTGGTATACCGCCCAAACTCGTCCGTTTGTGTAGGATGACGATGGAGAATTCTCGCTGCTCCATCAGGGTTTCCGACCTCACTGACACCTTCGATACCAAAAAAGGATTTAGGCAAGGCGATGCGCTGTCATGTGACTTCTTCAATCTGATTCTTGAGAGGATTGTGCAAAACTCACGAGCCAACACCAGAGACACAATTTTTCAAAAATCTGTACAACTACTAGCATACGCCGACGATATTGACAAAGGAGATCTTTTATAAGACCCTGATCATCCCAGTCCTGCTCTACGGCGCTGAAGCATGGACCGTCTCAAAAGCGGATGAAGAAATCCTTGGTCGATTTGAGAGGAAAATTCTACGAAAAATCTTCGGTCCCGTTTGCGTTGACGGGCTATGGAGACAAAGATTCAACCAAGAACTATACGAGCTGTACAGCGACGTGCCCCTGGTCAAAAAACTCCGCATTGGACGTTTAAGATGGCTAGGACATGTAGAACGAATGGACACCAATACTCCGGCTCGCAGAGTCTTCGATTCCCACCCAGACGTCGGACGCAGTAGAGGAAGACCTCGCCTTAAGTAGCGCGCACAAGTAGAAACCGACCTCAACCAACTTGGAGTGCGCAACTGGAGGCAGTTAGCTAAGGACCGGGCTAATTAGAGAGGCATGTTGGTTGAGGCCCAGGTTCATTCCGGACTGTAGCGCCACTTAAGTAAAGAACAATGCAAGGTTTTTAGAGTTTGTATTTCTCAAAAATTTTTGCTGTTCCTTTTAATAAACCCAAGAAGGTAATTCGTTTTGGATATTGTACTCTCTATGGGTTTATTGAAATTTAATTTCGAATCAAACGTAAAGCCCAATTTCTTAATTTCCTCAACTCTATTTATTAAGTGGCCACATACGGGGTAACCATGTAATATAGACCATCTATTGTGAAAAAATGACGAAACCTTACGTTTTCCTAAGTTCATTTACCACTTACACCAATCTGTAATTGCGTCTATATAAATCTGTAAATTATGACAATCAGCTACCGAATTGACTCTACAAAACAACTTCCAGTAATCTGCAAACCCCAGACACTTACAGAAACCCTTGAATCCATATCGTTCACAAATAATGCAAACAACAAAGGTCCTGAGTGACTTCCCTGAGGAACACCAAACTTTGCTTTAAACTGCCTCGAAAAATTATTTTCTATTCTAATTAACTGCTTCCTGTTACTTTGGTAGGATGCAATCCACTTGTTAAGTATTGAATGGATGGCAAGTGCTTCTAATTTTCTGGTAAGCAATTCTGGTAAGCAAAACTTGAAGTCAAATTAGGTCCGAGATTTGATGGTATACCATCTATATAAATTTTAAAATGTAGTTCATCTCTTTCGATCCCACTAACTTTAATCAAAAGCCTTAACGAAATCTTTATAGATTACATCAACCTGTGAGCCTTCTTCAATTGCCGTTAAAGAAAATTTATAAATTACAGTTAAATTAATAACTGTGATGGATAAGGATTCCTCTACAAAAATGTATATCTTTTCTTTCACCAAACTTTTAAACAATTTTCGGAATCGTTGTCATCTTCGAAATTGGACGATAGCTTGTTACCAAATTCTTACTACCGGACTTATGAATGGGAGTGACAAATTAATATTTCCAACAATTTAGGAAAATGCCTGTCGAAAGGAATAAATTAAAAATTAAAGTTAGTGGAATCGAAAGAGATGAACTACACTTTAAAATTAATGGTATACCATCAAATCTCGGACTTCAAGTTTTTGAGATGATGTCAATACTTCTTCTTCTGTTAAGGAAAGTATTCCCAAGTCGGTGATAGGAGTCATATCATCGTATTGGCTAATCACAGAAGTAACAACGTCATCTAAATAAACAGTTTGAAAATATGAGGCAAACAGTTCGCAAGATGATTGAACATTATCTGAGCGAACTCCTTCGTATTCAATACCAATAAAAATTTCCGTAGTTTTTCGTTTTGAATGTTTAAAAACCCAAAACGCTTTGTTGTTGTTATTAATTCTCGATTCAAATGAATGTAAAGGGTGATCCAAGTAGAGATACTTTTTTCAATAACCTTTTTTGACAGATCATGTGTGAGTCGTGTCATGCTGTCATGTTATTTTTGTTTAGTATTGTTTGGCATTTCATAATGGAAAGACTTACGCGTGAACAACGTTTACAAATTGTTCAACTTTATTATGAAAATTCACGTTCTGTGATTAATGTGTTTCGTGCACTTCGCTCAACTTATGGTCAACATAATCGGCCTACTGAGCGTACTATTCGCAACACCATCACCGGCCGGTCGATTGGCCACCAGGATCGTGTGATATCACACCGTTAGACTTTTTCCTGTGGGGATATGTAAAGTCAAAAGCTTATGCCGACAAACCCATTTCGATTCAGGCCTTGGAGGAAAACATCTCGCGTGTCATTCGCCAGTTACCAGTCGAAATGCTCGAACGAGTGATCGAAAATTGTTGAGTCCAATTTTCGATCACTCGTTCGAGCATTTCGAGCATGGACCATCTGCGACGTAGCAACGGCCAACATTTGATAGGACATAATCTTCAAAAAATAAATGCCAAAGAATGTTCATTCAAATGATAATAAACATTTTCCATTAAATTTGAATTTTCAGTGTTTTTTACTTTAAAAAAGTAGGGAACCTCGAAATGGATCACCCTTTATAATTTTTGTACAAAAATGTATTTAGAAACTCGTATTCCTTACGAAAACGAGAAAAAGTCTTGAAAAGTCTTCTGGCATTCCGGTCAGTTTATATTTTTGAACGGTTTGTTTTTGGTGTTCTTCTTTTTAGAAAGCTGCATATTGAACTATGGGTGCTTCTTATCATCTTTTCGCTTTACTATAGGATCCGAGTCCTTAATCACTAAAAGAGCTCATTAAGACCTGTACAAGAAAATGTTTGTCTTATCGAAGCCTTACCGAACAATAACAAAATTGAAAATATGAATAAAATGATGTATTTGTTCGTCGCAAAATTGTAATTTGTGATTATATATATATATATTTTGTTTTTATAAAATCAGAAATGTATTCATACCTTATTTTGTAAAGGATATTGAGGATGAAAAAAGAAAGAAATTTCCGATGTGCTTTGGTATAAAATTTCTGTAAAGGAAAGGCAGAGCTTGGTAAAGCATTCCACATTCATGTTGCCCGGCTTAAGAATAAATCTGTGTATACATGTTTCAACTAGAATGAACGAAAGTAGGTTTGATGGTAAATTGTAGTATTCAAGGCGATTACTACGAATGAATTTTTGGAATGTGGATGTTTTGTTAGAGCAGTTGTTACAATTGCAGTAAAAGATTGTTAGGCATGCGATATTCGTGTGATGTTTAAGCGAGGCTGTAAAGTTCACTGTGGTTGAGCATGTTTTGTTAGAGCAGTTGTTACAATTGCAGTAAAAGATTGTAAGGCATGCGATATTCGTGTGATGTTCAAGCGAGACTGTTAAGTTCGCTGTGGTTGAGTCTACTATCAGGATATTAAAAGAAAATTATGAGTTCTTACTGCGATTAAATTCCAGATTCTCTTGCGTGGCAATTTATATTTTTCGGTCTTGAAAGCTATTAGTTGAGACACGAAGCAACTCGAGATCTAATGCATCAGTTGTAGATACTAGTATACTGAACATAAAAATGGGAAACATGCCTTTTGAAATGTGTATTTGATGGTAATTTACTGCAATTATGATCATTGGTCATTTTTTAAGCCATTAGTCGCAAGCTCAAAACAGGTAAAACTGCATTTAAAGGTAAATATATACCAACAAAAGATCGCAAAAATGCTACTACCGAAATTACCAACTGTAAAAAACAAAAATCCATGCACAGTACTATAGAATATCTACAGAAATAATATTCCGTTTCCCGATATTAAAAATGTGAGTATAGCAGAAGTGAAATTCCTTGTTGGGTGAAGCTGTATCGGTCAAAATTGGAAATCTCCTGTTTGAGTATACGCCAGTCGCATTCGATAGACCTCTTCTCGGTTTCATTCTCAGGAACACCACCATTTCCACAAGATTGATTTTAAGATCAAGAGAATGTTGAAACGGAAGAGGATGCAGTTTGTCACGGTAAACTTTTCATAACTCCTTCTTGTCGATAAGGAAGTTGTTTCCTTATATACATTTTTAAATATTTATGCTCAGTTATTTTTATAGTAATCTAGGTATAGCTATGTTCGTCGATTATAAATAATGTTAGGTATACGCCATGGGTTTCTTTGCAAAATTACGTATACGACATGATGTTCTTGGTACTGTTACGTATACGTATGGTTTTTGGTGGATTCAAATACACGCCATGTAATTAGAACCAGAATTACGTATACTTCAGATGTTTTTGAGTTTGGTGTATACGTTAGCATTTCCGCTCAAAACAACAACAACTGCTTAACAATTCATGTAGGTATCTACAGTATCATACTGATTTAATTTCATGTTTAATAAGCTGGTTTATGGAACGTCTACTCTTTCGACGTACTGCCCTAAATATTTCTTCTTTCCGATTCCGACACTCATAAGTAATTTTCCATCATTAGAAGGCATATCCATTAAAATTTTGCGTAGAATTATTCCCTCATGTAAACTCACTTAGTTTGCATGCTCAAGGACGTCCTTACTTTTCAAGAAAAGCACAATACCAAGTTAATAGTTTCCATCTCTATTCATAAGCCCCTAAATCCATGTGTCACACTACGCGACTAATCTCCGAGTACCTTCCGCTAGACATTCACATCCATGCATCCATGGCATGCAAAAAATACTTTCTACCATTGTTCCTTCAATGGCATGCTGCACATAAGCGATGCGAGTAAAAATTATGTTACCGATCCTTGTGGCGTAAACAATGGCAAGTCACTGCAAACAATTACGTATACGTGAGACAACAAAACCGTTTCGAGTGTGCGACAAGGGAAAGTGCGTTTTGCATCAGATGATGCTCTTGAAAAGCTGCATTACCCAACGAGCATATATTCATACGATGTCTGTCATGTAGTATCCTTCATTGTTTTCCTTTTTACTGAGATAACACCCAATGAATACTAGGTACTGTAATGACGCGCCGAATAGAAAGCCTGTCATCCATTGAACACACACACACATGTTCATTTCTGAAGTATGAATATCCAAAAGATTGTTTTGGAAGTTAAATTCAGAAGAACATTCCCACTGAATTTTGATACCAGAGAGAGAGAGAGAGGAGTTGCCGTGAAATTCCGAATGCCGTATTGTTTGGTGACGAGGAATGCATTAACAATGAGGATCTTATATGTTCAAAATTCTGTTCGCAGGATTGAATATAATTTTAGTTATCCGGAGTATTTATTGTTTGCAGCACTAAAAGCGATTATCCTAACCCTCCGACCATAATTAAGCCCCAACTTCAACCGTTTGAATATGTTTTTAATTGTGTTGAAAATGTCCTTGCAGTTAAACCGCACCTAGCTATACTATACCGCACACGTTGATAAAGTTGAGTTAATTTTTTTTGAAAAATTAACCACAATCCCATGAGAATTTAAATTAATTATATTTTTCCTGTTTTTGTTTTGTGTCTGGCTGCGCCGCTGTAAGGACATTTACAAATGCATTTTCTCAAAAAAAAAAAGTGAGTTTTTTTTGCCGTTTATGGGATGTGTGGTTTCATTAAATTCCACCTAAAAGTAGTTTGTCGTGTTATTACAAAAAAACAAAAAAAACGGCTTGTGGTTGGGATAAGTAGTCAGGCCTGCTACTCATATATCAACATGGCCTTGCTGTTGATGGGAGGTGGCAATGGCAAGTAAACCTCATAGCCACGAGCTGACAATCTGTATTCAGTGTGAATGTGCCTCATATGAATAGACAACACTTCTCTAGTGCCACTAATGAGTATAAATTATAAATTTAATCTAGGGGATGGGGATGATGATTTAAAGATTATTTTCTAAGTAGTGACAGTCGGCGATATTGCAAGTGGGAGAAAGTGGTTTAAATCGATTTTTGTTGAGACGTAATTCCCATTTTTTTTGTAAAGCACCATCACAACGGTAAATAGGTATTGATTTTTCGCTTATTCTTTTGAAAGGACGACGCAGTTTAAAAATTTATAAAAATATCAAAATTATTAATTGCCCTTAAAAATTGTTTAAAAATCAGAAGATATTGCAAATAGTATGAAATTGAAGGTGGCCCTCTTTTTTCTCGGGTTCTCCTCTGACCTTTGTTGCCTTTGATTGGTTTGTATATAATGGATCGTTAGATTAAAAGTCCATAGTTTTATTTTCCCACTGAATTTATATCAAACTGGGTAGTGCCGAAAGGTTAGTGCGTTGGACTACTTAAATCTTGGAGGCCGCTTTAAGTAGTCCAACGCACTAACAAACTAATTAACGAGTGCAAGTGACAACACTTGAGATTTCACAAAAAAAACTAAAAACTCAGTTTTTCAAGTATATCAAGGATCATAAGATAAAAGGTTGTCTTAGAAGAAGAAGAAAAATAGCAGCCACAAATAAGTTATTGTGCTAGCTATGCACGTGTCATTGCACGACAGGATCCATTTTTGTATCCACCAAACCGCGCAATTCCATTGTTGCACATGAAATAATTGTGTGAATTAATTGGTTTTGTGAATAATATATCATTAGATTGAAGGTCCAAAGTTTAATTATGTTAAGGAATATGTATGGGCGAATCAAACATATAGGCACTCATCCTTTTATTTAGCTTCGCATTATCCATGCCAATCTGTTTTATCATAGCCAAACTCTGGTTGCTTCAGATGTTTGGGTTTTTGTCATTCAATATCTTTTTTTTTTAATTGAATTGAGACATTTTAAATTTTAATAAAAATGTATCGCAGGTTCCACACATTTTGTCATGCCAGCAAAGTGAGTAACATACCTAGGCTTTGTGTTGGGTCAAAAGAAGTCATCCGGTGTTGTTTGGCTTTTTTTTTTCTAAATGTAAAACTTCGAATCTGTTTTTTGATTATGTTTATTTGAACCTTTAGAATTTCATTGCGAGAAGATGATATCGGCCAAATGGGCGCCGTAACAACTGATTGCCACACGGGCTCGTTTTATGACAGTTTTCATCACTTCGGCGAGAACTGCAGGCGACAAATTCTCGCACTCGTGTCGAATGTTGTCCTTGAGGGCTTCTAGGGTCTCAGGCTTGTTCACGTTAGCACAGGACATCAAAACACGCCACAAAAATAGTCTGGAACGGTTAAATCGGGCGATCTTGCGGTCAGTGCAAATCGCCAAAACGAGAGATTAGGCGACCCAGGAACGCCGGCCGCCTTTAGAATATCGGTTGTGGCTCGCGTAATGGTTGCTCCGTCCAGTTGGAACCACATGTCCTCCTGTCCTAATTCGTCCAATTGCGGCAGAAAAAACTCGGTAAACATCACACCTTAGCGCGCACCATCCACTGCTGTCGTTTGACCAGTGGCGTTCTCGAAAAAGAATGGCCCGATGACTCCTCCATCGTTAACAGTCACTCTTGGCAACGTCTCGTGTGGTCTCATAGTCTTCAAGATTGGTGGCCAAACGGCGCAGTGTTTGAGCAGTCAGTGTCGGAAGGCAGGGGAATCGTTGACGGAATTCGCGCTGCGCCAACACTACAGACGAATAGTTACGCGATAAAATAGACACGATAATTCAGCAAAGCACTGCACAAAATTTATTGCACAGCTTTAGTTCGGGTTCCATCATGTTTAAAAAAATAGTTGACCGCATTCTCATAATTATGGTTTCGCTTGTTTTCATTTACAATGATAGTGGCAATCTATCATTGTAACCCTTGACCGTTGGCCATATCGACCGATGTTGGTAAGTCTGACAGCTACCTCTGGACACTAACAAATAGTGTGTGTGTATTTCCGCGGTCTTCCCACTCTCCCTGGATCCCGATCCATCTTAAGTCGGCCTTCGTCGCACTCGCTGTGCCTGTTTTACTTTGTATTTTTAGATTCTGAAGCTAGTAAACTAAGGAAGATAAGACCATGGTAGCCCACACCTTTCTTCGAATTCTTAAGAATAAAAGAGAGAACGTGTGCTTCGCGGGGTTAGGCATAAAAATGTAGGTCCCTCTTATAACCAAGAATAGCACATGAATGGTTGTTAATAAAAGCTACCCCTGGGTTTTTTCTTTTCTCTTTGCTCCAAAATATTTAATTGTGTTGGGACCTATGCAATATTATATGCACTTGTGCTGGAGTTTTTTTATATAAAAAAGTGTGTATAGGGATTTGGCCATAATTATATGAAATTCGAAATACTGATATTCTTTATGTAGTTTTTTTTATAAACAATAATGATATGCTAATTAATTGTAGAATCGCACTATATTTCAAGTAATCGGTTTTCCGAAAAATCGGTTATCGGGCTGTTGTGATTTTGGTCATCTAAAATGAACTGAACGTGATCAGAAAACGAGAAATTTCTATCGTTGTATTGAACTGCACAATATTATGCCACCTGCCTTGCACACTCTCTGCCGTGTGTAGAGTCTTAAAAATACAGGTGTTTATTTTGATATTAAAATGGAGTTGAATAAAAACATTAACTTCATCGTTAGCTTCTATGTTAGCAATTAGAAGGCAAAACTTCGATGAAAAACTTCTTCTATGGATTAGAAAATATTTTGCAAAACGTTCAGTTCAAATTGTTTTGGACGGTTTCAAGTGTGCGACTCACCAAATAAATGTGGTTTCCCTCAAGGTTCAGTTTTGTCACCGACCCTCTTTCTCCTTTTTATAAATGATCTACTGTTTGCATCTTGTAATCCAATTCATTCCTTCGTAGATGACAGTATTCTCAGCTTCTCAGATTCGTTTTCCCACGTCCCTCATCTTCGAACGTGGATTCTAAACGACAACATATGTGAAGCTCATTGAATTCCGACCTTGACAGCATCATCGAATGGGGTAAATCCAACAGAGTAGAATTTAATGCTTCCAAAACACAATGCTGTCTTCTGTCGTTAAAGCGAAACCAAAATCTTGAGCCATTATCCGAGAATGGTATTTACGCCAAAAAAACCGAAAAAATGTTCATGCTAGGTATGTGTAACGACTTATGTTGGAACGACCACATATTCCAAGTTGCTAAAAACGCAGCGAAATGTCTAGGTTTCCTTAATCGATGAAAGAAATATTTCACTCCTTCTGATCTGGCCGCAATATGTAATGCGTTTATACGCCCTAAACCTTAGTTAACGCCCACACCTGGCCGGATCCATCAAAAAAAAAAACATTTAACCTCCTAGATAAGATTCAAACGCTTGCGAAAAAATTTATAGGAGACATTAGAATGGCGAACTCTTTAGTTTCGCTCGAACATAGTCGAAATATCTCCTGCCTTACATTGTTTTACCGCTATCTTAACAGCCAATGCTCATATGAAATAGTCAGCTGAATTCCTTCCATTCAAGCCCATCTTCGGACGAACGCTGATATATAGAAATTCGTACATAAACCGAACAACACGAATGTGGAATGGTCTACCAAACTCTATTTATACACTAAGGGTATATTAGTTTTGATACAAAGTTTGTAACAAAGTGTAATAATTTAGCTAGATATAGCTCCTTAAAGTATATGGATCGACTCAGAAATTATAGCTCTGTGTATTTAGCCATGTCTGTCGGTCCGTCCGTCCGTTCGTAAGTCACCACTTTTTAGGACGTAAATCTTGAGCTAGAATGATGAAATTCGGTACACGTATTTTTATTGCTCCCAGCAGAACAATTGTATAATTTTTTTAAACTCGCCCACTGCCAACGTAAAACGTATTTCGACGGCAAACCGTAAAACAATCTGAAAAAGTGTCTGAAGAAAGTATATAGACAATCTTAATGTCTATATTTCGTCCATACAAAGTTTCTTAACACGCCAACTTTTTGGGGCGTTTCAGTAAAAAACCATTTTCGGTAAAATTTGAAACATTTTGAAAATTTGGTGATTTTCTATATACATTTCTTCCATATATTCTTTTGACCCACGCCCACTTTTTGTAGGCGTTTTCATACAAACAACATTTGTTTACCATACCGTATAGTATGGTCCAAACGCCAAGCCATATGCAGCAGAAAAACATGATTTTTGTCAAACCATACAAGATTTTGAACAATATGTTGCGACAATGTCAATGTCAATAGTTCTTTGCCATAAAGCCCACATTTTAGGGATATTAACTTAAATGATGGGATGGGATAGGATATAAAACGATCCGCACTGTGGATTGTAGCCTCCTTTTATGTTTTTCCTTTCCATTAAAACTTACAATGTGCATCGGTATCTCCTTTCTTCATACCTCGAATTTACTTAACGCCTACACTGTGCTGAAACATATAAAGGGTATTCATAACCCTTTGAATGCGCGCAAATTGTAAAAAAAATTGTATGACCCATTTGCCGTATACCTTGCAAGTGTGTACACCTTTATATGTATTTCATTGGAACAGAGAAGTCCAACCAAACTCAAATGAATTGCTACGTGACGACATCCCCGTAAATCCTCCACGTCAATAAACCTCATGATCAATCTGACTAGGATATCAAAAATTGGATAGCCTTTTGAAATGATACTGCGTTTCGTTTCGTACGAACAGACTAATTGCCAATCTAGCACATAGATGTTTTTTTCTGCATTTCATTTGACATTTGTAAATTTCAGACTAATTCATTTCAATAATGGGCAGATACACAATCGAGCAATGTGCTAAAGTTATTCAGCCTTATTATAAAAATTTAATCGTTAAAATGTGCGTACAATCGGAAAAATCGTGCAAAAATTTGAGCAAACCTGGTCTGTAGTGGTGAGGCAGATTTTCACCTCAGAGGATTCGTCAATAAGCAGAATTGCCGCATTTGGGCGAATGATAATTGAAGAGTGATTGTCGAAAAACCACTGCACCAATGAACAAAGAGTTCGGTTCGGTTTATGGGCTGGCGGCATCATAGGGCCGTTTTTTTTTTCCAAAATGAGGCCGGTCAGGCAGTTACTGTGAATGGTGTTCGCTATCGTGAGATGATATCGAACTTTTTTTGACAGAATACCAATAACAATACCAATATTATTATAAAGGGTTTTTCAATAAGAGCGCTACAAAAGTGTTTACAAATAAAACAAAAACGGTTTTGGATTTCATTGAAATTCTTTATACCTGCGAAAGTACGTTCGATGCCATTATGTAGGAAACTCGATTTTTTTTGCATGGCTACCACGGGCACGCTTGCAGAAGTCCAGACGCTGAACCCAATTTTCGACGGTTTTCAAGCATAAATCGGCCGATACTGCTGCAATTTCACGTTTGATATTCGTACGAAGTTCATCAATCGTCGCCGGCTTGTTGGCATATACCATAGACTTGACGTAGCCCCACAGGAAATAGTCTAACGGCGTCAAATCGCACAACCGAGGCGGCCAAGCGACTGGACCATTTCGTGAGATACACGTTCTCCAAACTTGGTTTCCAATAAATTGATTGTGGCATTCGCTGTGTGGCTTGTGGCGCCGTCCTGTTGGAACCACATGTCCTCCCAGTCCATATCATCCGATTGGGGCCAAAAATATTCGGTAATCATTGAACGGTAGCGATTCCCATTCACAGTAACGTGCCAATCTTGATCATCACGGAAGAAGTACGGCCCAATGACGCCGCCGGCCCATAAACCACACCAAACCGTAATTTTTTCGGGATGCAATGATGACTCATGGAGTACGTGTGGATTGCTGCCTGACCAATACCGCATATTTTGTTTATTGACGAGGCCATTCAGCCAGAAATGAGCCTCATCGCTGAAGATGATTTTTAGATGAAAATCCGATTCATTTTCAAGCTGTTGCTCAGCCCAATTCGCGAACATACTACGCTTCTGGTGTTCAAGCGGCTTCAGTTCTTGCGTCAATTTATTCTTGTTAGGATGTAGGCCAAGATCTTTTCGCAAAATTCGCCACAACAACGTCACAGAGATGCCCAACGCTTGAGAATGACGTGTGACAGACACATTTGGGCGTTCTTCAACTGAAGACTCAGCGGCAGCATTATTCTCGAAACTACGGGCACTTTTTTGTCGCACTGGCACGGGAACATTTTGTACTGTGCCTGTGGATTCAAATTTTTCTACTAGACGCTCAATTGTTGATCTCCTAGGACGATTATGACGACCATAAATTGGACATAGCGCTCTTAACGCTGAGGCCACTGACTCCGAATTTCGGTTGTAAATTTTAATGATTTCGACTCGTTGTTGGATCGTAAATCTTTCCATCATGTAATGGCAAACCTATAATATCTAAAAAAATGTTTTTTATTCAAAATCAACATCGGCCCTTAAAATTTAACCACCCGTTATATTACCCTGAGCAGGATATATAAGAAGATAATTACCTTTTATTAAATTAACTTTCACAACTTTCATCCTAATATCATGTGAAGTTCAGAATTGACTTAATTCAGACCAGCAATAATTTAATATAAATGTTTGCATAATACACACATTCATATACTCCAAAAATAAAATAGCTCACAGCAATGAAAATATTTTTTTGCTGTTGTTCCCTTTGAAGCTATTACCCGCCTCGAGCAATTTTATTTAATTAAGACTATAACTAACAAGCAAAAAATGATAAAATGAATAAACAAAAAAAGCCCCATAAACAGAATTGCATATTCAGGGCTTCATGGTGTAATGAAGCATCATGCCACTTAATGTTTATTATTCCCCTCCTTTGCACAATAACAAAAAAAAAAAAATGGAGGGTAATACACATTGGCATACCATAATTATCCTTTGATGAAGTAGCTTACAGTAAAAACAAAGAGAAACAAGTGCAACCTCTGGATGGACGAAGCTTTTTTTTTTTTTATAATACGCTCAACAGGCCGACGGCTTAGGCTAACCAAAAGGAGAAAACAAGAGAGCAACAACAAAAATGTTTGGCGGTCAGGGCGAATCTGTGCGTTTCTTTGTGTGGCAATTATATTTAATAGACAAAACGAAGAATCGCTTCATTTATTCATGGAAAAAATTAATTAAATAAATTAAAAAAAAATAAAAAAATCGTTTAAAAAAAAATGTTATCATATTTAGCTCTCAATATATCAACACTAAATCTTCTCAGAAATTTACTATAACGGGCATTTTTTAAATTGCTGCAGAGGCAGTTTCCCGTATTTGAATCATCATAACAAGCGTTTTGCTGTACCCGTTCTGTAAGTAACTCTTAACTGGAAACCTGCTTAGTTGGGTGGTTACACTCATCAGCGATGGAAAATCATGGAGAATCGAAAACTATTGCCCTGGAAATTTTCAAGACATACTATGGAGTTTGGAAATGTGCAAAGCAAAGCCCATTTGATAACAACGGACTTCCTCAAACACTGTGTGGCTAGATCAAAATAATTTCTTTAAGACTCATCTGTGCAAGATGTGGTGGATGGCGTTTCTAAATCGATTTTCTATAAACACTGGGGTACCTTAAGGATCAATTTTTTCACACATTCTAAGTGCAAATTTTTTTGGCTCAACAGGCTCGTTAGTACCCAGGGCCTTGGCTCAACAGGCTCGTTAGTACCCAGGGCCGAGCTGTCTCACAACCATTCATGTATGCGTGTGTGCTTCGACTCCGAACGGCGAATCCAAGACAAGCTTTTCTTGACAATTGATACTATTCGTATGATTTGTCAGATCATCACGAAGGGAGGGCCAGTGAAAAAGCATTTAGGTCTTACTACGGCTTGGAATCAAACCCATGCCTTCTGCGCTGCAGTTCATCGCACTAACCATCAGGCCATAGAGCCCTCACCCGTTCTTAGTCTGCTGGACGTTAATGATCTTTTGAGTCTTGCTTTCAGATGATAGTATTCTATTAGCAAACTAACTCAATCGTTGTGAGTAAATCTTCTCCACAACCAAAGACCTGAAAAAGATTTTATAATGGGGTGGACAAAAACCTAGTATAATAAAACCTGAAGAAAGCGCAGCATGCAAGAAAGAACATGTCCATAGTTTCGCAAATGGATATTACAGTCCTCAAATTAAAATAATTCATGCATCCATGCTTCACATTCATCCATCCACAGTCGGGTCAGATGTATCCTGGCAGTACCATGTAACCTCTATTGCCAAATAAGCAGTGTCCAAACTTTATTTATATATTTTACACCAAATCGCTTCTTATTCTTATAAAGCCCAACTCGATTTAGGTCTTGGACACTGCTCTATCCAAAAACATGCAATCCGCCTTATAAAGGATTCTTCCCTAACATCAATGATGCAACCTTTGGCATAGCGACTTAGAGATCTATCTCTTAAAAACAGATATTATAACGATATTATACAGGAATCGTCTCTAGGCTCGTTGCATTTCAAAGATCGACAAGACACGCAGTTTCAATTCACAGAAAGACTGTCCACCTAACAACGACACAAACAATGCAATACCAACTTATTTTTGTCACAGAACGAACTTGGAACAAACTTTCAGAAGCCGAATTTACACCAATAAAACGGGTGTCCGATAAATCACGCAATATCTAACGATGATATAAAATACAGAATTCTTATTAGAAAGATTCATTTTTTAATTGATTCATGGAGTAAGTCGGATAAATGGCTGCCACGGTATTTCTGAAAAAATTGATTGAAATTCTCTATAACCGTTTCTTACAAATGTGGCTGGATTTAGATAATATACCACCCAATTTGCTCTTTCAAGGCGTTGGAGGTGGTGCGCTTGCTTTCATAGGCCTTTGACTTCAAATAACCCCAAAAATAAAATTCCAATGGCGTTAAATCGCAAGGTCTTGTTGGTCAATTCTGAACGCAGAAAAAGTCCAATTAGACGATCAGGAAATGTCGCTTGCATCAATTGAATTTTTTTTCTGGATGTATGACGTGTGGCACCGTCCTGTTGAACCAACACATTGGTCACATCCATATCTTGTAATTTGCGCACTAAAAACTGGGTTATCATGTGATGACAACTAACACCATTAGTTGTTACTGCATGTACCAGCCGCATCTTCGATGAAGAACGGATGCATTTGTTTCTCAACAATTACTCGTAGGCTATTATGCCAAAAAATCAGCATCCAGTGGTTGTTATTCCAAAATCCATTCAACGAACTATCTTTGCGCTGTATGGTCATTGGTCTTCAGTTCTTTAGTCAATTGGACTGTGTGGGCACGAAGCTTTATGTCTTTCGTAAGAATACGCTGTTGTTGGTTTTAAATCAAAATGACGGTCATATTTTGTACGAAAATTGCGGACAAACCTGACAAAATGCGTTCTTCTTTCGTATAACTGTCAGATGTCACATTGTTATCTTTTTTTCCGTTGGCAATAGAGTACTTTTGCGCCAAAAAATCAGCATCCACTGGTTGTTATTCCAAAATCCATTCGACGAACTATCTTTGCGCTGTATGGTCATTGGTCTTCAGTTCTTTAGTCAATTGGACTGTGTGGGCATGAAGCTTTATGTCTTTCGTAAGAATACGCTGTTGTTGGTTTTAAATCAAAATGACGGTCATATTTTGTACGAAAATTGCGGACAAACCTGACAAAATGCGTTCTTCTTTCGTATAACTGTCAGATGTCACATTGTTATCTTTTTTTCCGTTGGCAATAGAGTACTTTTGCGCCAAAAAATCAGCATCCACTGGTTGTTATTCCAAAATCCATTCAACGAACTATCTTTGCGCTGTATGGTCATTGGTCTTCAGTTCTTTAGTCAATTGGACTGTGTGGGCATCAAGCTTTGTGTCTTTCGTTAGAATACGCTGTTGTTGGTTTTAAATCGAAATGACGGTCATATTTTGTACGAAAATTGCGGACAAACCTGAAAAAATGCGTTCTTCTTTCGTATAACTGTCAGATGTCACATTGTTATCTTTTTTTCCGTTGGCAATAGAGTACTTTTGCGCAAATTTAATTTTTTTTACTATTTGCAACAATTTACGAGCAGAACCAATCATCTGTAAGCGTAATGTCAGGGAATTCTTGGAGCGTGGTTCTAATCACCTGAGAAAAGTTTATAAAAAGAAAACCGAACTTGAGATTTTCATAAAATTTATCATTTCGATGGTGGGGGAACCCAAAAAAGTTCTTCCGGAGTTTCCATCAATCAGTCAGGTATACTAATTTAAACGAGTGGTGGGTGCACGACTGGGTCGTAAGCAACTTTCTCTTTCACAGCGAGTTAATTTCACGTTTTTAACAATTTGGCTAAAAATACACGATTAAGGATGCTAAGAATAATATAAATATTGTCGAAATGTGATAATACGAACGTTTCCTAATTGAAAGTAATCGGTGTCCATGTGAATAATAATGATTTTCCGTTATTGGCTAAAACTGAAAATTTCGTTTAGGGATAATTTGGTCAAGACCAATAATGCAGAACTTATGAAAACAGTAATAGTAGTATACAAATTAAATTTCTTTCAATTTGGCCAAATTGTTTGCGAGAAGTTGACAATTTTTTATATGACCTATATGCAAAAATCCTTTATACGGATATTCTCGAAAAAACTGGGTATGCAGTTTTGTTGGAACTAATATGCTTATAGAATATATAAAGTTTCTGCAACATTTTTGGATCAATTTTTGGAGAAAATTGAGGTTATATAAGATTTTTATATGGCACGTACCGGTAAAAACATGGCTTAAAGCAAACAAAAAAAATTGTCCAGAATTATGAGCAAAGAAACGCTGGATACGAAGTTTGAAGAAAATCGGTCAAGTCGTTTAGGCTTGAGAGACGTTAAATTTTCACGAAAGCAATATCTTTCTCTTTATAAGAGAAAGTTAAGAATCCTTAAAATATACATTTTTTTGTCTCCCTGAATAAGTGGGGAATATGATTTTTTTTCAATAAGGGATGAAAAAGTTTGTGAAACAGCTTGCGAAATTATTTACAATTTACGTAGAGATTGTAAAAATGTTTGTTACTTTAAATATTTCGTATATATTGTATCGGCAGGCCATCAGTTTTTAAAATACACCCCCAGTTCTGATTTTATGTACTGAAACTTTTGGAACATCAAATCTAATCTTTTTTTTCCCGTTGGCTGGTGGAAATCTCAAAAGCCACGATGAGCACGTGCCCAAAGTAGTGTGGGATTTTAACTCACAAAAACCACCATCCTTTTGGTATTTGTATTGCAACTAAGTATGCGACTTATCTAGCAATTTTTTAATCACGAGTAATGAATGTTTGGCAGGTAACTTTCCTTTGAGAGTTCCTGCTTTTTCCGCAATTCATAGAGCGGTTTGTTACTATCGGGCCAAATGTAAGGTCTTAGGTCTTTGAAGACAACTCAATAAATTTGTTTCCTCAAGAATTTGGAGGACCGTTGTGTTACCGTGTCCCAATAAACGTTTTTTATGTTAGCGGGCAAAATTTTTCGTTTCATCTCTGACAGCGTGAATACCCAGATCTCTGCGTAGATCTTCATTCCTTATATACGACGGCGCTTTGACGAATGATCTTAACAATTTTTTTTTCAAAATTTTGTAAAATATTTAGATTCGTTTCACTGTTCAGACCGGCTTTAGCACTTGCTTGTGTAATAGCAGCTTTTTTTCAAGGTTGAGCTTAGAGTATTATCTCTGAGTAACCAGCACAGTTCTCTGTATTAATTTTTAAGCTCTTCGCATTTCGTTTTTAAATGCGACTTCTATTTTAATTTTACATCGAGTGTCATTCCGACATATTTCGCTTCATTTGCAAAATGGACTAGAACCGTATTGAGAAATATTGGCAAACTGTTTGTCCGTTTATACGAGAAAATCTACATGAATCGATTTGCTCTCGTTAAGTGCAATCCGCCAGGATTTTGTCCATTCATTAACCACGTTAAGAGCTTTTTGTAATTTCATATTTGTTTCCTCTATTGTTGTGCCAACTGCTAGTATAGCTGTATCGTCAGCAAACGTGGCAACTATTGTATCTTTTGTTTGTAGGATATCACGAGTAAATAGGAGGTACAAGAGTGGTCCAAGGACACTTCCTTAGGGTACTTCTGCCAATTTCTTTGAAATCCGAATATTCGTTTTCAAGTTTCACACGGAAGAGTCTATGCTCAAGATACGACACGAGGATTTTTTTATGATTTTTCAGGCAGAACTTCCCTAGCTTGCATTGAAGGCCTCTATGCCAAACTTTGTCAAAAAGCTTGCGACACTGCAAGAAATACGGCTGAGAAAATTTTCTTTTCTTCGAAAGCTTTCTCAAACGCATCAGTAATTCTTTTTTTTTATTATTTATTTGTGTATTTATATAGACTTAACAATTTTATATACGTTTCTGCGAAGCCTTGTGGCTTGTCTGCAGAAGGTTGTGTTTCTTTAGGTTTAAATTAAAAATAAATTAAAAGTAAGCTTGAGAGTGAAAGATGTAAATATTTTCAAAAAAAAACTAAGATAGTACATACAAAAACTTTATGGATGAGTTAATGATTTGAGTTTGCTGCGTTGCCCCAGGCAAGTATACCATACCGTAACTTGGACTCAACTAGTGAATAGTACACTTGTTTTAAGACAGGAACCGTGGCATGGTACCGCAAATGGGCCAATGCGTATAACACCTTCTTCAGATCCATTCGAAGCTTGTCGATGTGTATGCTCCATAGAAAATGAGAGTCAATGATAACTCCAAGATATTTCTAGCTTTCTACTAATTCAATAGTTTCGTTTGCAGTGTTCGGACAGGCATAATTTCTCAAGTATATTCTACTCTGTATGGGCTTGAATTGTGGACTCCGGATATGTATCATCTTGGTTTTTGATGCGTTAATAACTAGACCGTTATCGTGGCACCATTTAACTGTAGCATTCAACTCCTCCTGCATAATTCTCGTCGCTGTGTCGAGAGACCTGTGGCGTACCACAATCGCCGTGTCATCAGCAAAGGCAAAAGGAATGCTTTGTTTAAAAACACGAAGTAGTTTATTCGTGTATAGGATGAAGAGAATTGGACCAAGTTTTGATCCCTGAGGGACTCTATACTGCACGTCTCTTTTCTCACTCATCACGTTCTTAATTTTTACGCAAAACAGCCTGTTGTGTAAATAATCCTTGAGCCAATCAGCCATTACTCCTCGTATGCCAATCCGTCTGAGCGCTTCTAGTAACTTTGAATGGTTAAGAGTGTCGAAAGCTTTACTGAAATCCATGAACAGGACTAGAACATGATGGCTTTTGTTTAAACTATCATTGATACAGTTTACGAATTCACCTAGCAGTTTGCCTGTATTTCTGTTTTTTTTTGAAACCCGTATTGACTTTTATGAATAAGAGAGTGCTTGTCAATAAAACTCTGCAATCTTTGCGAAATTACGCCTTCCAGACACTTTTCAACTACTGGAAGTATTGATATTGGTCTATAATTGCTCAGTTGATTTTTAACTCCATTCTTATAGATCGGCCTCACGACAGCGGTTTTCAGCGTTGACGGGATTTTTGACTGTCCCAGGCTAAGGTTAAACAGTTTACATAGAAGAGGAGCAAATATTTCGGCGTGTCTTCTGATATCAACGGCTCTAATTCTATCAATTCCTGGCGATTTGTCTTCACCAAGGGAACTTATAAAGGCACTCATTTCTTGGATATTTGTAGCATTAGCGAAAATAGAGTTCTCTACCCTTGCATTCCTATGATTCGATGTGATGGAGTTACAGTGATGAATAATTTGCGACGTCTGTGTAGAGAAAAGATGTGCACAATTGTTGGATAATGTTTTGATTTCAATTGAAAATTTTTTAATCATCGTATCATCAATATTTGACCTTTTCCTTCGATGAACTTGGTCCGCAGTCGAATGCTTACTTCTAAATCCAAATTGATGGTCAGGTAAAAGGCGTTTCTGATCAATAATGGGATGTAAGCGACCGAGTAATATCCTTTCAAAAACTTTTGAAATTATTGAATGAAGTGAAATAGGCCTGTACGATTTTATTTCGTTCGGTGATTTTCCTCTCTCTTGGTATTCTAATCTAATGGCTGCATTTACAATGTAGAGGAGTTTAGTTAATGCTTTTGCGAGCAACATTTTAAGAAGTTCTCCTATAATAAGGAACTTTTTTAGTCTTTAATTTTTGTATTTCCCGCTTAAGCTCGGCAATAGTTGCATATCTAACTAGATAAATATTGGTTGTAGGATATTTTTTATAATTTACACGCACTCAAGGGGTTATGAATAAAATTTATATGTAAACACAGTACTCAGAAGGGGAAGAAAGAGAGTGATATGAAATATTTTTGGATGTAGTGGAGACTTACTCCATGGGTGGTATCTGAACTAACTTCGGGGAGTCACTTTTTCTTGTGTTCGTTAAATTTGAAGAAATTCAAGATGGTGCATACTTTTAGGTATAACAACCGACCTTTTTTATTTCTTTTTAAATAAGAGTTAAATGGATTTTGACTGGGATTGAACGCGTAATCTTCCACTCAACAGGGAACACATTACCACTTCACCGCGACCAGGTACCCAGTCTCGAATAAATTAATGTTTTCTGGACCATCAAATGGTTTAAATGTTTCCTAGTCGACTACTTTTATTATTGGAATCGACCCATATGAAAATCTTTCAACTTAAACGATAAAATTTGGAAACTTCATCAGATTTTGACTTTGATACCAAAATTACAAAAATTAACAGAAAAATATTTAAAATGTTTCCTACAGCGGATTTCTCTTCTTTCAATATTTTAACTACCACAGGTACAAAGTTTCCATAAGATGCGTAATGCGTATACTATGCGACCTACGTGTTTCTATATTCGAACAAACACAATCACAAAATCGATTCACCTTAATGCGAACATCGTTCAAACTGCTAGATAATGTCAACTAATCGCTTATGCCATTAATACATTCATCCACTTTAATTGACATTTAAGGATGATGTGTCGTAAACGACATTCATTCATGCATAACCGTCTACACTACAAAGTCTTGCATGTGCGAGCATAAACTCTATAAGGATGCGAGCAACAAAAAATATATCCTCGAACTTGTTACAAGGCTATAACGTCAACTAACACTTTATTCATGTTGAGTTGATGCATACATTCTGCTTCCACTTCTCGACCCCATTTAATATTTTATTCGTGTGACACTTTGTTATGTGCTTTTTTTTTCCTACCCCCCCTCCCGCACAACGACTTCGCTCGGTAGATACTCCTCTTCAGGTGGAAATAGAATCAACAAAACGATGAAACACGTTTCCTCTTCAGACTAACAGAAGACACTTCTTCCATTTGGTTGACTTTGTAGAAAGCCCACATTCAAATGTCATGCTGGCCCAGTCCTACACTGAGCCTGAGTGCTATGAACTACCTTCAAGAAATAAAAGAGGTAAAACTAAATTTATTCTTTGCAAGTGCAATTGACGCATTTAGTTTTTATCTTTTCGCTCCAAGAGCCCAAACACAAATGGCAGCATTTATCCCTCGTTGATTGAGTGGAAAAAGGACTAAGGCTTCAGTCTGATTACATGCACTTCTAAGAGAACCCCATAGGAATTAGAATTCTCCCCGTTCGCTTAGTAAAAAAATGTGTAAGACAATTTCCTCGACTTCCTTTGAGATTGTAAATATGAAATTCCCACACAGAATGAGGTCCCTGTGAGGCAAGTAATGAGCGTCATCCTACCCCTTGAAGGAATCTCTGTCGTTTTCATAAAGACAAATAATCATAACGGAAGTGAACTATATCGCATGATGAGGAAGAGAAAACAATTTTCTCAAAAATAATATAAAAAAGACAAATCTTCGAATGTCCAAGGATATTCTTAGTATTCCCCCTTGGGGAGGGCCAAGGAGATGAGCAAACAAAAAATTTATAAAACACAGTACCTAACCAACGAAATGGAAGGGAAATTGGATTTTCATCATATAAATTGAGGCTACGGATTGTTCCCGTAGAGACCTGGGTGGAGTAGTTTATCTTTCAACCACCGGTATGTGAGGTCGCGGGGGTTGGTTAAAGTTTCCTTTGACCTGATTTTATTTTTATTTTTTGCCGTGGGCGGTAATACCTTACAAAGCACAAAGGAGTTTTGCGTTTGTGTGTGTGTGTTTTTTTTTAGTTTCTCAATAAATGTTTAACTTGCCGGCAACGTATTTCGGTTAGGGCAACATAGCACGCGGGTTGGTATTCAACTTGGTCTTTTATGGCTCATTGTGATGTGTTCTCATTTGGAAGTTGATGGTAATGGTGGTCGGAATGTAATTTAAATGGAAAAAACGTTTTTTTTTTAAACAGCATTATTACAATTGGCAGTAACATAAGTTGGGGAAAAATACCACATTTTTTTTAGGGATATATATTTTGGTTGTCTACTGTGTCACTATATATATAACAGAAGTAAAGTGTATTTCTATCCATTCGTATCCGTTGGTAGCATTAAATAAGTGCTAAGGTACTCCATTTGAGCACCAATAAAAAAAACGTTTTTTTAGGTATTCCGTGGTATTTAAAAAAAATTCATGTGGCAGTATAGAATGCCAACTTTGATGCAATTTTATGAAAGTAAGAGCAGTTTTCTCAAAATGGAGACTAGTAAAATTTGTTTTAGACGTTTAAGTTGTATAGTTACCCATCGACATGTAGCTGTAGCTATTTCTTCTGGACATGTCCCTGATTCTAATCTTTTAATGAGTGTGTCTGTCCTATGTAAGCTGTATAGTGGCCCCTATGCATGCGTACAATTTCCTCCACAAGTCCTCAACTTCTTTCACATACCGGTTCGGTAAGGACTAAACAAATGTTAAACTCATTCTACCTAGGGAGAATATTGTCGAGATGAACAAGGAAATATCGTAGATGATATACAGTCGATGCTGAGGATATTGAAAAAATATTTCTGCAGACTGTTAAACGGCGATGACGGACAACATTCCGCTGTCAGGCAGAACGAACCATTCAATATTACCAACTACAGCGAAACAGCCAATATCTAAACTCAAGCTTAATAAGGCTGCCGGAATTTCCACCGCGCTTTATAAAGCCAGCGGAGATGACTTGATAAGCAACATCCACCAACTCATAAGCCAAATCTGGTCGGAAAATAGTAGGCCTGAAGAATGGAACATCATTTGCGCGAAAAAAGGAGACCCTCTAAACTGCGCCAACTACAGAGGCATTAGTCTTCTCAACATCGCCTACACGATCCCATCTGCGTAGTATGTGAACTCCTGAACGCCCTCACCAGTAGGCAAGGCGATGCGCTGTCATGTGACTTCTTCAATCGGATTCTTGAGAGGATTGTGCAAAACTCACGAGCCAATACCAGAGGCACGATTTTCCAAAAATCGGTACAACTACTAGCATACGCCGGCGATATTGACATCATTGGTAGGACCCAACGTGATGTCATAGCCACGTTTGCAAGTATAGAGACGGAAGCGGCAAAATGGGTTTAGCAGTAAATGAAGCCAAGAGGGCAAGACTAAAGGACCCACAACATCGACGAACTGAACAGAACGTCACCATTGAAAGATATAACTTTGAGGTAGTACGGGACTTTATCTATCTCGGCTCCGCTATTAATTCTGACAACAACTTCTCTTCAGAAATTAAACGAAGAATTACTTTTACCAATCGCTGTTTCTTCGGACTAAGAAGGCAATTCAGTAGTAAAGCCCTCACTCGAACTACTAAGGAGATCATATATAAGACCCTATTCATCACAGTCCTGCTCTACGGCGCTAAAGCATGGACATTCTCAAAAGCCGATGAAGAAATACTTGGTCGAATTGAGAGGAAAATTCTTCGAAAAATCTTCGGTCCCGTTTGCGTTAACGGGCTATGTAGACGAAGATTCAACCAAGAACTATACGAGCTGTATATGCCCCTGGTCATTAAAACTTCGCATTGGACTTTTAAGATGGCTAGGACATGTAGAACGAATGGACACCAATACTCCGGCTCGCAGAGTCTTCGGTTCCCAGCCAGACGTCGGACGCAGTAGAGGAAGACCTCGCCTTAAGTGGCGCTCACAAGTAGAGACTGACCTCAACCAACTTGGAGTACGCAACTGAACTGGAGGCAATTAGCTAAGGACCGGGCTAATTGGAGAGAAATGTTGGTTGAGGCCCAAGTTCATTCCGGACTGTAGCGCCACTTAAGTAATTAAGTAAGTATACCTAGGGAGGCCCAATGAGATTAAAATTATTAATATACTAGACAACGGAATGGTAAACAGAGATAGAAAGAGAGATAGGGAGAGATCGAAAGAGAGAGAGAGAGAGAGAGCAAGGGAGAGATAAATCAACCAGAATACTGTTTCAATTCTACCGCGTGTGAACCCACGCTCGACTTGTTTTTTGAAGTCTACGATGAGACATGCATGTGTGACATCCTATCAGGAAATTTTTAATTTCTACCTGCAGAGGTCAAATAGGGATTATTCCAATCACCGAATCATTTTTTTATGTTTTTCAAATTTGATGATTTTATCCTGTTAACTTCCTGTTTGAAATATGTAAACGCATTAGAAAAATTCAGTTGCAGTCAGGTTAGTCGGGATGTGGAAGGAAACAAAAATGTTGAGTTCGCAATGTCAAATACTACGCATATACCTTCACAACAAGGCAAATAAAAAGGAACTCTTTCATCGATCTGTTGTCGTTTTTATTAACTAACATCACAAAATTTGGCATGGAAAACAAGAAAATCTATTTTTTTTAATAAATTAGTCATGCCGCACGCACAACCAAATGGACAATATCTCGATACCATACACTTTTAGCTTTCATGCGGAATCAATGTAATGCGGATTAGGGTAAGTGTAGTATATGGACCTAAGCTATTTGTTTAATGCGTTGTTCTAAATTCAAAGTTTACACGCATCTGTCACTTATATTCTTATGTGCATCGTCTTCTTAAGCAAATTGCGCAAAGCATTACAGCATCATTGATCTGTAAGTCATAATAACACAGATACAATAAAATATCTACCCTCCAACTACAGAATATTATAAAAGTCATCAGATTGCCAGCAATGCAAATTTATCTCATAGTTTCAGACAATGAATCTAAAAATACTCGTATTGCAATAAATTTTTTCTACGAACTATGAAAACTCTTTCAAATTCAATTTTTCTTTAGTAATTTCTTCAACATTATAATTGTTCTAAGATTTTTTTTTGTTTTTAAAGAAAATTCCCTAAACGATTTGTCAAAAGTTGGATGGCGCTCTTTTTGTCTACCATCTGCCCAACAAGCTGTAAAACAGATTCAATCTACACAAAAAAAACTGCTTTGACACAAGAAGCACACTGTCCACAAATAATGAACAATTCATTTTCATAAGAAGAAAATAAACGTATTGTACCAACACCATCATGACCATTACCATTACCATCACCATCATCGCCGTCGTCTGCCATGAATTTCAGATGAAATTCCCACTTTAGAACGGTTGCTTTTTTTTACATCATTTGCATAAAATAGCAAAATAAATAGCAGATGGATGCCTCGTTTATGGGAACAGCATGTGAACAAATAGATACTTTCATGAGAGTGTCCCATACCTATACCGAACGAGATACACCAACAACAGATTATTTTCCTGTCACAGAGGACGGAGTATATAGCACGTTGCATGAATGTGATCTATGCGCCTAGACTTGCAGAATGCAAATCAGCGAGAAAAATTCCACGCCGTGATGTCTGCTTAAGTGCCAGGGTAGCTAGGGTAGATGGCAGGACACTGCGCCGTTTGAGCTATTTACCAGTATAGCTAATGCAATTTATATTTCAAGTCTAAAATTAGACGTCTTGGTTGCGTCGTTTGCTTAGAGACCCCTACTGGGTTGCCCGACCACAGACTCACAGTCACAGAGTGTTGCCGACAATGAAGCATGCAAATCTGCACTGACTGGGCCAGCGGGGGCGCGACAAATTAATGCGACACAAGGCTGTAAGGGAAAATGATTTTTAATAAGTTTGTCTCTTCTGTTGTGGGGTCAATGTATTCTGGACGGGTGATTTTTGATTGCCCGGGAATGAAATGAATTTATGATTGAATAAAGTTGTCAATTATGGGACTCTATTAAAAATTGGGAGACCTTTTTAGCTTTCACCAATCTTGTCCGGTTTTATTTGTATAGCAGAGCTCGAAGACGTCGCTATTGAGTTTTGTAATTGGTGTGATATTTGCAATGAATTTTTTTATCGTGATTATCTATAGCTTTTGGTTCGTTGACATTTTTATGGCGTTCAGTTAACGTTAAAATTTTATTTATTTATTTATTTATATATTTATTTATCTACCGAGCTTAACTCTAACAGATTTGGATTTAAATAATATTTCTTTTTAACACATTTACATAAATAATTAAATTAATTCATAAAAATTACATTATTAACGATCAAGGGATTTATTAAAGTTCAACATTTATCTTTTAGGATATATTTATATTTAAAATTAACAGTTTAAATTTTATTCTATCATCACACAAATCTATTTCAGTACAAAGAGAATTAAAAAGTTTTATGCATTTTGTTATTGGTTCATGAAGACCATAATTGTAAAAATGCCTAGGATTCAATAACAAATTTCTGGTTCGAAGAATTCTTTCTGGTGCATATAACTTAAATTGTTCAAGGATATCGGGACAAATTATACGATAAGAAAAAACATCATAAATAAATAGTATACAATGAACATTTCGTCTTTTTTCTAAGGAATCAAGGTTCCATTTCATTTGTCTTACAACAAATCTTGTAAAAGACTTTTTCACTCTTTCTAGTCGCATTTGACAATTCGCATAGATTGGACACCAGACCATAGAACAATATTCAAGGAAAGGACGTACTATAGACATATAAACAGACTTAAGGGCATATGGGTTAGAGAACTCAGCACATGTTCGTTTCAGGAAACCAAGCATTGAATTTGCTTTAGCAACAACGTAATCGATGTGATTAAATGGCTGCCTTGGGGGACACCAGATAAGACCTCAATGAGCCTAGATTGAGAACAACCAATTTTTACGTACTGCTTCCTATTGGAAAGATAACTCGAAATCCATTTAAGAAGCATCGAGTGTATGCCAAACGATTTTAATTTTGTAATGAGGATATTATGACATATTGAGTCAAAAGCGGTGAAAATAACATCCACTTGATATCCTGACTCCACAGAGTCAAAGAGATATTTTGTAAAGAGTGTCAAGTTGGTTGATGTGGACCTACCAGAAACAAATCCATGTTGTTGCAATGATATTTGTTCCTTGATTGAAAAGTAAAGTTTTTTTGTAACAATAGACTCAAAAAATTTAGGAACAGCTGAAAGTTTAGAAATTCCACGATAATTTTCAACTTTTTGTCGAGATCCAGCTTTAAATATGGGAGTTATGAATGAAAATTTCCATTCATCTAAAAACATCCCAGACTCTAAGGATAAATTGAAAATTAATTTTAATGGAAGGCACTATGGTCCGCGTGTGTGTGAAAGAAAACTGCGTGGTTTGATTTATTTTACAAGCACAGATATTTATTTAAGTTGCGACTGTCTCGCGTCGTGAGTCGGACCAAAGTGAACGAGACGCTACAGCAACGTCGTTCACTTTATCGTTGACATTTTTCAGTTTACATGTGTACGTTTACATTTGTTCGTTAACAATTAGTTTCCGTTTAAGTGAGGTTGTTGATGGGCTTCGTTCATTAAGTTTTAAAATGAGCTAAATGTGTCCGCCACATCACTCCCCCTTACAAAAATGTAATTATATGTATGTATAAGTATAATTAAAAAAATATTGTATTTTACATTCTAAATGTTATTATCTTTGCAAAAGATAGTTTTATAAAAAAATTTCTTACAACCGAAAAGAAACTTGTGGATTTGTCTTTGATCTTGTCATGATTTGTTGCGTTGTATCAAATGCTGGCTTTAATCTATCTATGCTAATGGTTTCAGACTTGTCTCCTTTTTGGACTGTAAAATGTTTTTCGGTTTTAACTAAAACTTCGAAAGGTCCTTGATATGAAGGGCTCAAACTATTCCTTTTAATATCATCGCGAATAAAAACGAATTTGCATTGGTTCAGACCCTTTGGGACGAAAATATAATTTTGAGTTATCTGTCGGTTCGAGATTGGTCGAACTTTTGCTATTGCGTTTTTAATATTTTGCGCAATTGAGGAATTTATTACGAAATTATTGCTCGTGCTGCTAGTTATTAGTTCACCAGGTAATCGAAGTGCTTGTCCAAAAAGTAATACAGCGGGTGAAATTCCAATATCATCAATGATAGTTGCGCGAATTCCTAAGAGTGTCCAAGGAAGGTTATGGTACCAATTGACTTTATCTTCTTGGCACCGTAACGAATCCTTTAACTGTCTATGGAACCGCTCCACAAGACCATTCGATTGTGGATGATAGGTTGTTGTTCGGATTCTTTTCGATCCAAGGATGTTTGCTACTTCTTTGAAAAGTGTTGATTGAAATTGAGATCCCTGATCTGTCGTAATTGTTTCGGGAACTCCAAAACTTGAAATCCAATGGTGTATAAAAGTTGAAATAACCGTTGAGGTTTCAAGGATAAATTGCATTTCTTAAGCACATGAAATGGAATACGGTCTGGACCTGCACTTTGGCTAGTATTCATATAAGTTATGCCTTGCGAAATATCATCTATCGAAAGATTAAGTGATCCTAAACTTATATTGCCATTACATGGATTTATATTAGTATCGGAGGAGACATAATGATTCGAGTGATCGACATAAGCTGACTCAAAAAACTTAGCAAAGAGCTCACAGGTTGAGTCAATGCTACAGGAGACAGCACCTTCGAATTCCATATTTTGCAGAACACCATTCTGCTTTCTTTTGTTGTTTAAAAATGTCCAGAATGCTTTAGAATTCGTTGAAACATAAGATTTAGTGTTTGTTATTGTATTGTTATTCATAAATATCTGTTTCAATTATTTAGAGAATTAAGTACGAATTGAGACTTAAGTCGGTTTCACATTATTAGAATATTCCATATTATCACATGTCTCGAAACTGCTACTAAAATTCTATTTTTTGCGTGCGTAATTGATTATCATGAGTTCTCATACAAATCACAATTCACAAACAAATAAGCTGCTTCGACATTATTAGCACAACAGGTCATCTGGGAATCCTAAGTGTCAGTCAAAACCTTTGAACAGAGATAGTATGGGATGAGTCTAAAAATTAACGGCAGGGCTCATTCACACAGTGTGTACTATGGGTATCCACTAAATTGAAACTGGCTCTCCAGGTTGGGGGTTATGCTTTGGGCTTACTACACACATACTGAAAAACTTGTTGTTACGAAGCAACCAATTACCAAGGAAGGAAGTGATTTTATTATTGACGATCCTGCTGAACGAAAAACGACAGTGGCGATCGTATCTGCACCTTTGTTCTCAATCATTAAAGAGGAGTGGTGAAAGCGATCAAATAGCTAACAAATAAGCTGCTACAAAGAAGAGATTATTCCCATCCAGGAAATACGATGGGATGCTCGTGTTATAATCATCCGAAAAAGCGAATATTCGGATGTGAATTTGCTATAAGTGCCAGGAGTAGGTAAGAAGTCCTTTATTTTCAGTAAATTAGCGAACGCTATGTAACAATCCTCATGAAGGGCAAATTTGCCATCACATTCCTTATATACGCTCTTGGTACGATGGGGGGAAAACTTTATATAGCTAGACATTGTTTCTACGATCTCCTTGACGAACCCAATGAGCGACTTCCGAAGTACGATGTTTTTTTTTTTCCGTGTGCGCCCGGAGGTGAGTTCTTTGTAGCCGGCGCTCAAGGTTTGTCACGTCCAGGGTACGGATTATTTCGTTATTACAATGACCATATATACGAGTACGAAGTTTGCGAGCAAAGTTTGTTGCTTCGTTACTCACGGTAGCAATTCCTAAGTCTCTGTGAATATCACTATTCCTAATATTCCATGGGAGCATTCACTATTGCTCTTAGGGTTTTGTTTTGGAATGTTTGCTGTATAGCAATATTGCTTGGTTTGGTACAACCCCAAAGCTGTATACCGTATGTCCAACAAGGTTTTAGCACTTGCTTATACAGAAGCAGTTTGTTGTATATGCTTAGATTCGAGTATCTTCCAAGTAGCCAATACATTTCTCTGAGTCTGATTGCGAGCTCGTCCCGCTTTTTTTTAACGTGTGGCTTCCACCTAAGCTTTGCGTCTAGAGTCATTCCTAGATATTTTGCCTCATTTGCGTATGGTATTTGTGCAGAGTTAATGAAAACAGGTAAGGTGTTTATCTTTTTGTACGTAAAATTGACATGCGTTGACTTGGTCTCGTTAAGTGCAATTCGCCAGGTTTCTGTCCACTCACATACTTTGTTAAGAGCCCGTTGGAGTTTTTCCGTTGATGATTCGACTGACGTATCGTCTGCGAACGTTGCTACGATGGTCCCTTCATCTTGTGGTATATCTCTTGTGTAGAGCAAGAATAGGATTGGTCCAAGAACACTTCCGTGCGGAACACCGGCGTGGATTTCTTTGAATTCTGAGTATTCAGTCTCATGTCTAACACGGAACAGTCTGTTTTCAAGGCAGGATTCCAATATTTTGTATAATTTTGTCGGTAGGGTTGTCCTTAATTTATACCTTAGACCTTCGTGCCATACCTTGTCGAACGCTTGTGAGACGTCGAGAAAAGCGGCAGAGCAAATCTTTTTCCATTCTAGAGTATTTTCAATTTCATTCGTTATTCGATAAACCTGATCGATTGTGGAACGTTTGACCCGGAAGCCGAATTGATGATCTGGGATCAAGCGTCTTTCTTCAATTACTGGTTGTAATCGTTTTAGCATCATTTTCTCGAAAACCTTAGATATTATCGGCAGGAGCGAAATGGGTCTATACGATTTCTTATCGTTTGGACTTTTCCCCGGTTTCGGAATCATAAAGACTTCGGCGACTTTCCATTGCCTTGGTACATATAAAAGTCTCAGAGAAGCATTTATAATGTAGAGCAACTTAACAAATGATTTTTTCGGTAGCTCCTTCAGGGTTTCGCCGGTGATTAAATCATATCCTGGAGCTTTGTTATTTTTCAACTTGCTTATTGTCATTCGAAGCTCGGACAGGGATACGGCTTTTACTTTATAGTTGTCGGCTGCCGTATTGGCATTCGGTTCTTCGTTCAAAGGTTGTCCATCGAACGGCTTGAACGTTTCCTCTAGATGCTCGGCAAATAAATCCGCTTTCTCTTTTTCTCCTTTTGCCCATTCGCCGTTAGTTTTTCTTATTGGTGGCGAGTGTATTTTGGGTTTCCTTATGGACTTCAAGGCTTTCCATAGTGAGTAGTTTGAAGTCTTGTCAGCAGTCAACCCCTCGATGTATGTAGAAGTCTCGCGATTTCTTAAATCGAGTAGCTCATTCTTGAGTTTGTTACAGAGATAGTTCAGATATGTTTTATCAGCTTAAAACTGTGATGGGAGATTTTAACGCAAAGGTAGAAAGAAAAGACATCTAAAACAATATTGTGGGCAAACACAGCCTACCTAAAGCCTACCTATCCAAAAGCAAACCAAATTGATCGCATTGCAATAGAGTCATACATTCAGTAAGTTAGATGCCCGACAAGAACAAGATCAAGAAGAAAATCGCAGAAATCCACCACGTTACTACAAACCAAAAATTTAATGTCGAAAGACTGCAATCGCATGAGTACGCCTAGGCCTTTGCGCAAAGCGTATCCATTAAAATCTCGATTAACACCATACCACCAGCATATAGTGTGGAACAACAATAGCTTTACGAAGCCAACAAGACAATTTCCTAACTGAGCCACAGTAGATGCTGACGATATAGAAAAAAACAATTCTGCAACTGTTAAACGGCGTAGGCATTCCGCTGTTAGGCAGAACGAACTTTTCAATATTGGCCGCATAAGACATCATTTATAGAGACTAAATATACAGAGCCACGTCTATTTTTAGCATACCACCCAAACTCGTCCGACTGGGCAGGATGACGAAGCAGAATTGTCACTGCTCCTTCAGGGTTGGCAGCAACCTTACCGACCTCTTCGAAACTTCTTTGGTAACTTTTGCATTCAAGGTCTATGGAGACGAAGTTCAACCAAGAACAATATAAGCGTTTAGGATGGCTAGGACATGTAGAGCAAATGGGAACCAATACTCCCGGCTTGTAAAGGGTGATCCATTTCGAGGTTCCCTACTTTTTAAAAGAAAAAAACACAGAAAATTCAAATTTAATGGAGAATGTTTATTATCATAGGAAAGAACATTCTTTGGCATTTATTTTTTGAAGATTATGTCTATCAAATGTTGGCCGTTGCTACGTCGCAGATGGTCCATCCGTTGAGTCCAATTTTCGATCACTCGTTCGAGCATTTCGACTGGTAACTGGCGAATGACACGCGTGATGTTTTCCTCCAAGGCCTGAATCGAAGCGGGTTTGTCGGCCTAAGCTTTTGACTTTACATATCCCCACAGGAAAAAGTCTAACGGTGTGATATCACACGATCTTGGTGGCCAATCGACCGGCCCAATACGTGAAATTATGTGCTCACCGAAATGTTTTCTCAATAAGTCCATTGATTGATGCGATGTGTGGGAAGTGGCGCCGTCTTGCTGAAACCAAATGTCGCCGAGATCACGAGCTTCAATTTCAGGCATCAAATAGTCGGTTATCATGGCACGATAACGGTCGCCATTGACGGTTACGTTCGCACCGGCATAATTTTTAAAGAAATATGTACCGATGATTCCACCGGTCCACAAACCACACCAAACCGTTGTTTTTTCTGGATGAAGTGGCAGTTCTTCAATCTCTTCAGGTTGCTCTTCGTCCCAAATGCGGCAATTTTGTTTGTTTACACACCCATTGAGCCAGAAATGGGCCTCATCGCTAAACAAAATTTTCCTCGAAAACGTCGGATCTTCTTGGAACTTTTCAAGAGCCCATAGAGCGAAGCGATGTCGCTTGGGAAGGTCGAGCGGCTTCAGTTGTTGCACAAGCTGTATTTTGTACGCCTTCAATTTAAGATCTTGACGTAAAATGCGCCAAGTCGTTCCATACGTCAGTCCGAGTTGCTGCGAACGGCGCCGAATAGACTCTCTACTATCTTCGTGTACACTCTCAACTACGGCCGCTATATTTTCTTCACAGCGTGCTGGACGTGGTCTATTCGGTCGAATATTATCCAATAATGAATGCTGGGTCTCAAAATGGGTGATGGTGTTGCGAATAGTACGCTCAGTAGGCCGATTATGTTGACCATAAGTTGAGCGAAGTGCACGAAACACATTCCTCACAGAACGTGAATTTTCATAATAAAGTTGAACAATTTGTAAACGTTGTTCACGCGTAAGTCTTTCCATTATGAAATGCCAAACAATACTAAACAAAAATAACATGACAGCATGACAAGACTCACACGTGATCTGTCAAAAAAGGCTATTGAAAAAAGTATCTCTACTTGGATCACCCGGTAGTTTCTTCGATTCCTAGCCAGACGTCGGATGGATTAAAGAATCACCTCGCCCTTGAGTGGCTCGCACAAGTAGAAACCGCTTACTTGAAGTGCCCAACTGGAATTGGTTAGCTAAGGACAAGGCTAACTAGAACAAATGCATGGTTGAAGCCTATGTTCATTCCGGATCTAGATCACAGTCAACTGGGTTAATTTAAAGGTCTCTTGATCTTCATCATATTTCCACAACAAATCCACATCGACATATTTCGCAAATATATTTTTTGCCAGTCCGTCTTTTACCTTGTTAATGGTTTTTCCTCAGCGGCCTAAAATCAATAACAATTCTTCCATGTATAATAGTCTAGTCATCCAATAGGTGAAAACATAAAAACAGTGCTGAGCCAGATTTGTTTTTATTCAATGAGTATTGTATCGTAATAGGATTGTTATCACCGTTACTATATATTTCTAATTCGTTATCACCAGTGCCTTGGCCTAGAATATGCTTTTATGATAAGGACGTCTATTTGCTTTGTCAATTGCTGTAAGGTGTGACTGCACCAATCATATAGTGCAACTTCGATCCAGTGAGGTTAAGCGCCTATTTAGGTAGGGATATAACTACATGTGATTAGAGTTTGGTTTGCATTTTCTTTACACACCTTTTTTGATCTATTCCTGAATGCATAGGTCCAAGGGTAGCAGATTTAAAATCAGGTTGAACCCATTGTACAGTGGTTCCACCGTAGGCCAAAATTTGAAGAAAAAAAAAACGAGTGGAGTGTGCACGACTGGGTCATACACAACTTTCTCTTTACCAAGAGTTTTGATTATTGATGCTAAAAATGATACAAATAATGTAGAAGTGTGATTTTACGAACGTTTAATCCGAGATTTGAAGGAATTGGTGACTGGGAATAATAATGATATTCCGTTATTGGCCAAAACTGAAAATTCCTTTTAGGGATAGTTATGCCAATACTTATGCTGTGGAATGGTTTTCAAAAATTAAATTCTATTCAATTTGACAAAATAGTTTGCGAGAAATTGACAATTTTTTATATATGGCCTAAATGAAAAAAACTGTTCAATGGAATTTCTTGAATAAATGCAGTATATATAGTTTTTATGTTGCAGGCACCGTAAATAACATGGCTAAAGAGACAGACGGACAGAAGGAAAGCAAGACGTCGATTATTTACATTTTGTCAGTCCATTGTGTGTGGAGGCTCTTGTAATTAAGGGTTAAATAGGATCTAAAAAAAATTAACTGCATTTCATTTAAAACTTTTAACTATTACGGCCCAACAAAGTTATATATTGTCAGAGAGGTAATTTCATCTACTTTTTAATGCAATGCGGAAACTTGCGGTTTTACTTTTAAATAATCTCTAAACGGACTAAAATCTCAATTTTTATTTTACAAAAGTATCATTTACGAGAATGTTTCTGCTTCTGCATTGGTAAAATACATTGAAGTCTCTTGATTGCGTTCCAATTGCAGATTATACAGCACTGGAGACTAGAATCGTATATATTTTTGGAAAAAAACTTACGCATTTCTGTAAAAAAAAAAATTATCCAAAGAGACATGTTCTTGTTCAGCATTATTTAGGACGGTTTAATACAAAGGACGGGCTCAGTGGCGCAATGGTTAGTGCGATGAACTGCCGTGCAGAAGGTCAGGGTTCGATTCCCAGCCGTAGCAACACCTAAACGATTTTTCACTGGCCCTCCTCTCGTAATGATCTGACAAATCATCCGAGTAGTTTTGATTGTCATGAAAAGCTTATCCCAACACAGCCGTTCGGATTTGGCATAAAACAGGAGGTCCCACCATCCTGCCATCGTACACACGCACACATGAATGGTTGTGAGAAAAAAGCTAGGCCCTGGGTACTAACGAGCCTGTTGCGCCATAAATTTATTTTATTTTTTTTAATACAAAGGAAGTTTTTATATATCTGCCAACAACAATTATCTGGCGTCAACATCCCTCAAGCGTATACTTAAGTCGCGAAAGCATGTTTTCCCAAGTTTTTCACCTGATTTTTCTAATCAAATCAAGTGATGGCTGCTTTAAAACTTAAAAATAAAATTTCCAATTTTAATCCATTTGTTTTGGAAATATATCGGGCTTTTCAACAGGGACGCTACAAAAGCGACAGGGACAGCAAACGACGCCATATTTCTTGCCGCTCTTTTGACATTTCTCTTCAGTAAGGTTTGCCATTACATGATGGAAAGATATACGATCCAACAACGAGTCGAAATTATTAAAATTTACAACCGAAATTCGGAGTCAGTGGCCTCAACGTTAAGAGCGCTACGTCCAATTTATGGTCGTCATAATCGTCCTAGCAGATTAACAATTGAGAGTCTAGTGGAACATTTTGAATCCACAGGCACAGTACAAAATGTTCCCGTGCCAGTGAGACAAAGAAGTGCCCGTTAAGACTTCAGTTGAACAAAGCCCAAATGTGTCTCTCACACGTCGTTCTCAAGCGTTGGGCATCTCTGTGACGTCGTTGTGGCGACGACAAGATTAAATTGACGCAAGACCTAAAGCCGCTTGACCACCAGAAGCGTCGAATGTTCGTGAATTGGGCTGAACAACAGCTTGAAAATGATTCGGATTTTCATCGAAAAATCATCTTCAGCAATGAGACTCATTTCTGGCTGAATGGCTTCGTCAATAAACAAAATATGCGGTATTGATCCGACAGTAATTAACACGTACTCCATGAGTCATCATTGCATCCCGGAAAAATTACGCTTTGGTGTGGTTTATGGGCCGGCGGTGTCATTGGGCCGTACTTCTTCCGTGATGATCAAGATTGGCACGTTACTGTGAATGGGAATCGCTTCCATTCAATGATAACCGAATATTTTTGGCCCCAATTGGATGATATGGACTTGGAGGACATGTGGTTCCAACAGGACGGCGCAACACAGCGAATGCCATGATCAATTTATTGGAAACCAAGTTTGGAGAACGTGTTATCTCACGAAATGGTCCAGTCGCTTGGCCGCCTCGGTCGTGCGATTTGACACCGTTAAACTATTCCCTGTGGGGCTACGTCAAGTCTGTGGTCTATGCCAATAAGCCAGCGACGATTGATGAGCTTCGTACGAATATCGAACATGAAATTGCAGCAGTATCGGCCGATTTATGCTTGAAAACCGTCGAAAATTGGGTTCAGCGTCTGGACTTCTGCAAGCGCGCCTGTGGTGGCCATGCAAAAGAAATCGAGTTCCATACAAAATGGCCTTGAACGTATTTTCACAGGAATAAAGAATTTCATTGATATCCAAAACCGTTTTTGTTTTATTTAAAAAAAAAACTTTTGTGGCGCTCTTATTGAAAAACCCTTTATAATATTGAAGTCAGAATAACATATTTATTATTATTATCTTTTATTAACAGGTAATTTAAATTACATGGTAAAGTTAATGAACTTAGCTGCGAGGACCATTTGCTCAATGATAAAAAAAATTGATATACTAATGTTAGTATCTGATATGAATTTATTTATTTTTTCTATGTTTGTGTGGTTAGGATTTTTAGTATGTCATAAATGTTGGTGTTTTGAAATATTTTGTTTATAATCGGTTTGAAAACATTACAATTTTCAAGTATATGAAAGAGATCCAGACTAACTTTGCAGGTTTGGACGAGTAGTTTTTGTCAGTAGATGTTGGTGTGTAGCTGTAGTGTGTCCTAGCCGCAACGGAACGAAGTTTGTTATTTGAGATCTTGTAATGTTGGGCGGGTATTGTGGGTGGCTTCTGTTGGGGTTGGTTTTGGTGTAGTGGTGATGGTATGAGTTCCATTGAAGATGTCGATTTGAATTAATGCATTTCTGTATTTCATTTTTTTAGATCGGATTTGGTATATATGTTGAATTTGAACACTGGTGCATTTTTAGCTGAGTTAGCGGCATGGTGGGCTTGTTTATTTCCTTGGATGCCAGTGTGACCAGTGATCCAGATAAGTTTTAACTTATTAGGGGATTTGATTATTATATTTCGAATCGCGATGATAAGTTCGGTATTGTTGTTGGGGTTGTTGATGGCTTTGAGAACAGAGTAGCTGTCAGAACATATTATATGTTTACCGCGCCGGTTTAGGGCTTCTTTTAAGGCCTGTAAAATGGCGAATGCTTCAGCTGTGAAAATCGATGAAAATTTAGGTAGGATTCCAACACGAAGGATTGCACCGTTTTCGAGTGTCACTGCGAAGGAAGTACTATCAATTGTTTTTGAACCGTCGGTAAATATGAAATTCCATCCATTCGATTTTATTAACCAGGGCGGGTATGTCGTTAAAACGTTTATTGGGCGCTTTGTTGGAATTTGAAATTGTGTAGCTTTTTCGAGGATGACACTAATTGCGGATTGGACTCTATTTGTTCTTTTGTGGCTTTTAGATTCCAAGATATCTTTGTCAATAACTGAGTGTTTGGAAAACGCCAGCTTTGCTGTTTCTTTGAGAGTGATAGCATATTTTCTTTCTTCAATTGTAGGAAGCCCAGCTTCTGCAAATATGTTTTTTATTGGGGTTGTAGGATAGGCATTGATTGGTCTTCTAGCTGCATGGTGGTATGTTGTTTTGATGATGTTTAAAGTCGTTTTGGGGCAATTGCCGTAAATGAATAGGCCATAGTCGATTTTGCTGAGAACTAGCGTTTTGGTGATTGATGATAAGGTGTTAATATGTACATTACTTTTTTTACTATCTAGATACTTAATAATATTAACCCTCGCAGATAGTGATTTCTTAAGGTCTATACAATGTTGATTCCACTTTTATTTTTTATTGAAAATAAGTCCTAAAATTTTCAAATTATCAACGTTAACAATATTTATATTATTTATGTTTACAATTAAGTGGGGACACTCACATTTGCGGCATACATGAAGTGTTTTACATTTACCTATTGAGAGTTTTGCGCCAGATATGTCTGACCAATCTAAAATATCTTGAAATGCTCCTTGAAATAAATTCTTGCAATTTCAAGGAGCATTTCTTAAATCGTTGACCTTGCAAAGAATATATATATCGTCTGCATATAGGCAACAATCGACTAGTTTGTTTTTCGATATTAGTATGCATATATCGTCGAAAGCAATAATAAATAGGGCTACCGACAAAGGTGATCCTTGTTGAATCCCGTTATGTAAAGGATATTGTTTTGAATAACAGTAACAATAACTTTAGTGTAAAATTTTCTATTGGTTAAGAATGATCTTACATATCCATACATTTTTTTACCAACGCCCCATACTTTCAGCTTGTTTAAAACAATCTTATCGAAAGCTTTTTCAAAGTCCAAGGAAAGAACTGAAACATGATTTTTTGCTGAAAATGTTTTTGATATACAGTAGTCGATATGCAGATGGGTATCAATACACCCTTTGTTCGCTTTGAAGGCTACTTGCTTAGCCGAGGTGAGTTTTTTTGTTTCAATAAACCAGAAAAGGCGCTTAGCTACAATTTTTTCAAGTATTTTAGACATACAAGGAATCAGCGAGATTGGTCGGTAATTCGCAACAAGACTATTATCCTTAGTTGGTTTTAGAATAACATAGGTATTCCTTGTGGCGGAAGTTTAACATCTAATGATGGAAACACGACCCGTAAATTTGTTGCAAATGCTCCAATTTCCGCTGAAATCATGGGAATCGATAAAAAAAAATTTTGAGCGATTTAACACAATGTATAAGTGACACACCTACATGCATATATTAACCTTTACTTCGTTTAACAAAAAACCATTTTTAAAATAATCTTTAAAGAAAAAAAGTTAATCTGAATAAATTTTTTTTACATTTTACTTATAGCGTAATGAAGATTTTACAGTGCATCCTTATAATATATACACTGTACACATACTATAAAAATTATTCTCAAACAGATATAATATGCTCCCTATATACCAAAATGTTATTAGGTCCCGATGGCAAACCTGAAGTAAACCGATCTTGAGCCCTTTCACCGAATGTATCTCAAAATCGGTGCAAGAAACATCTAAACTGAGTGCAGATTCATAGTCAGAGACCCAAAACTACCTTAGCACCAATTTTTTTTTTATATGCTATGAAGTGATTAAGTAATTATGGCCGCATTTGTTCGGGAGTGGAACCACTGTGTAGCGGTCGGACTGGATCCATCAATTTTTGGGCTATCCCCAAGATTCCTTTGGTTCCCTGTTCCTGCATCTTGAGATCTGAAAATAGCAGTCTGATATCGATCTCATCGCATTGCGTCATTTGATTCAAAATTGCCCCCTCTTTTTGTGGCTTGCAATCGGACTATTTTATTTTATGTTATTTGTGGACCGGGACCCCATTCTGCCGAAGTTATAATTAGATACATTAAAAGTATTCGAAATTTCATGGATGTTATGTTGCCAATTAAAATGTTTGCGTGGAATTATTCCCATTAATTTCGCACTTTCTCTTGATAACTGAAAATTATACTTTGGAATTTCTTTCTTTCTTTTGTGAATAATTGTATCTAAGTGGGATTAACCAAAATCGCTCTTCAATTTAACGAGCAAGAGTCCATGTCCCTTCGGGGTGTGATCGGGCTTAACTCTGATTAGCTTGAAAATTATACGACTGACAGAGCTGGTATTTCTTTAAAGGCCTAAATAATATTTTCTGATCTGAACGTGATTATCGGCCTTCTGTATAAACATTGTCTCCAATTTGAGATAAAACATCTTCTCCTTCCTCTATTACAACTCGAGGGGGAGCTTGTATAAGGATCAAATGAATTTTAATTTTTAATTGCTCTTGAGGTGGTATAGAGACTACTAAGAGAATTATAAAACGTTCTCTTGAAGTTAAAGAAAGTTTATCTGTATAGCATAATAAATATTTTGTTCAAGTGTATGTGTGCGAAAAATGTATAAATGAATGTTTTTAATCAATTTATTTGTAACTAACAAAAAAATGCTTTTACTAAAACCATGTGCTCATGCTATGTCTTGTCTTACTTTTTGCAGATTTTGTAACAAAAAAAAAACACGCTACTACTTCTACTAAAATACTTCAACAGCTTTGCATACGTTAGTGTCAACTAACCGCTTACAACAAACCCGGAGTAGGTGTCAAGCTTCAGAGGCGTTCAAAAACTGACCCATTCGACGTGCCAAATTTTCGTGTTTTGTTTTCGAAAACATTCGCCTTCAATTGTAAAAATTCCATTTTCAGTGCTTCACATTCGAGATCGACGATGAAACAAAATGGCGACTCATCGGATTGCATCGTATCTGCAAGAGATTAACGCCATTTTCCAACCGGCCACTAGAAGAGTGGTTGAATAATATATTATTGCGTATGCGTGTGTGTGTAGTATTGTGTGTTCGTGATATCCAATAACGCCCGACAAAGTCTTCGTTACCTTGTGTCGAAATTGTTCAAAACGAAAATTGTACAAAACAAGTGTTTATTCTTAAGCTTTGTGTTATTGCTGGGAGAGTGTGCGTAGTGTGCCGTGCTTTTGAGTCCGAGATAAGGAATGGCCGGCCCTCAAGTCCAACAACGACACACCCCGTCGTTCGGTAACAGCAGTGGCGTTGGTGCTAATAGTAGTATTTGTGTTGCGAGTACCAGTACATCGGGTGCTGGTCTACACGCTCTTCGACAAATTTCCGATCAAAATGATTTAATCTATCGTGGACCGATACCACACTGCAGTAATGGTGGAGGTGGTAATGGGGCGACCCTTAGCCGCAGCAACTCAAATCAAATCAACCAGCAAAGCAGTAGTAATGCAGCGTTATGCCGGCCCGGCACTAGCAGTAGTGACGCACTTATTGTTCCTGGATCGCATAGTAATAATGAAATTGTCGATGCGACAAAATCAACAAAATCGGACGACGTCGAGCAGGGTCAGCGAAAGGTGCGGCATAAAAATCGACCGATTCTGCGGAGATTGGTGAACTATGTGAGAGGTCTGTTTGCAGGCTCCTCGACAACAAATGGTAAGACACTGTTATATAAGTTTTAAGGAAATTTAATCAATATATGAATTTTATGAATGAAATTGTGTTGGGATACGCGATCCTAAGATCTACAATGAGTCCGCCGGGTAGGTTTACTACTTTGTTTGTTTATAATTTTTGATGAAATGAAAGAGAATGTAAGATCCATTCCATATCGATAAATGTTTTATTTAAGCTCAATTATGCATGGGCTACAATATAAGGCAAATGTCCGCCTCTGTTAGTCTCACAAATGCGAGCATTTTTGAGCACATTTTCCATTACATTTTTACACATTTCACGCGGTATTTCATTAATTTCATCACGAATATTTGGTTTGGGTTGCTCAAGCGTTTCTGGTTTGTTTGCATAAACCTTGCTTTTCAGATATCCCCATAAAAATAAATCCGAAGCAGTCAAATCAGGCGACCGTGGAGGGCAATCAACATCAACATTCCTTGAAAAACCTTGTTGTGGAAAGAGGTCTCGCAGTAATTCCATTGTAATCCTGGCTGTATGCGATGTGGCACCGTCTTTTTGATACCATAAGTTAATCAAGTCCAAAGCTTGCAGTAGTGGCATTAAGAAAGCTTTCAATCATATCACGATATCGTTCCCCATTCACAGCTACCGTTACGACGTTTTCATTTTCAGAGAAGTAAGGTCCAATGATTCCTCCGGACCAAATTACACACCAGACTGCAACTTTGAATGGATGCATAGGTGACTGATTCATTCAAATGAAACTGTGCCTCGTCACTCATTATGATTATTCACATGAAAATATTGGTTTTCATGGGCCCGTAACATCCTATTGGCATATGTACGGCGGCGTAAATGATCTTGTGGAAGAAGCTCTTGTGTCAACTGAATTTTAAATGGAAACAAATGCAAATCCTTGTGCAAAATTGTGGCCAAAATTGTTCTTTGAAGACCAAGCTCCTGAGCACGGCGTTGAATTGAGGTTGATGGATTGTTTTGAACACTTCCTTGAGCAGCAGTAATGTTTTTAGCCGATCTTGCAGTACATTGTGGTCTATGCTTGGGCCTATCAACTACAGACCCTCATTCTTCGAAATCAGTCACTACACGATAAATATTGCGTTTTGTTGGCACGTTGTTTTATCGAATATTTTTCCATTATAAATTTGCCACGTGTCTACTTCACGACTGCCAACTATGAACTGTCAAGACTAATGTTTACAAAAATGGCGGCAAAACAAAGTAAATAGTATACCTTCCCGGGGGACACCCTATACAATTAATCAGTCACGATGACAGATGCACACCACAGTATGTGCGGCTGTTGTTGCTTGTCAGCATAAATAAATTATGCGGACAACTTGGTGATAGGTATTACAAATACAAATACAAATTTTTGGCGCCACAGGCTCGTTAGTACCCATGGCCGAGCTTTCTCACAGCCAAATTCATGTGTGCGTGTGTACTTCTTGCACGATAGTGGAAAAGAAAAGCTTTTCTTGACAACTGATACTACTCGGATAATTTGTCAGATCATCACGAGAAGAGGGCCCGTGAAAAATCATTTAGGTGTTGCTACGGCTGGGAATCAAACCCAGACCTTCTGCGCTGCAGTTGCACTAACAATCGCGCCATGATCCTGTCTTGGGAATCTTGGTTGTCTTAGTGTCAGGAATATAATCCTGAATCGTTGTAGAAGTTTAAAAGTCTCGAAGTGTAGAAGTTTAGAAGTCTAGAAGTTTATTCCAATGTTTGCTCTTTCTGTAATGAAAACGAGATTTGGAAGTGTGTTGTTCAGGTCGCTGTTAGATGAACTGTGTGTCTGTGAGCACCAACCGCGTATCTGAGTGGCTGAAATTCAACAAGTCTAGAAATTATTTCTTTAAGCTCCCACGAAAATCTTCAACTATCATACCTATAAAAAGTGACAGATCTCACACCATTAGGTGTATGTTTGAGGCCTAACTGCAAATATGGGATCACAAGTCAATACCTGGTGGAACTAAAGAACAGACTGCGCTGTTGTAAAATACCTATAAGCTCTGAAAGGTAACTTAGTTTGGACACTGCGGATTTTGCAAAAGAGGAAACATGGTATTGCCATGATACATCTGATAAAATTTTGTTGCCTAGCAGATGCATGGATTCTTCTGATTTGAGGACCGTTTTCTTCAATTCGATTTGCGGAACTGTGGATTTTTTATTTCTTGTGCTGTGCTGCGTTGTTTTTTTTTGGAGTTAAATTAAAGCACGTTTTTCCTTCCCTCATTGTATAATATTTTCTACGTCTTCGTTTATCTCTGCTGATGTGTAAGTGTAACAATAGCAGAAATAGACGCGTCGTATGTGCCAGTTCCTCAAAATTCCGTTCCTATCTATGCAGCCGAAATAGAGTGGGCGAAAGAATTGATCCTTGAGGAACTCCACAGTATTTATCGATGAATAAGTGAAGAACGGGCTCAAGTACGGGCGGGTGGAGTGGGTTTTCCGTGATGGCGCAAAAACTCAAATCCGGAGTTCGGAAAAGGTAGTTATTGAAAAAAATGTATTTTTATATAAAGATTTGAAATCCTGCTTGGGTTGTATTTAAGTTTTATTTATCTCGACAACACCTTTCCCTTTTGACTTTCTTCTAAAAAAAAATCGTTTCAGTAAATATTTTCGACCTCGAGTTATTGATTGAGTTAAACATTACAATCATAGGGGAACGCAAATAAGTGTTTTTTTTTTTAAATTCAATCCCTCAGTCCAGTTGTTCGTGATGGTCTCTCTAGTCTAAACGGCATGATATGTTTCATGTTCCCTTAACAAGTTTCCTGTTTAAAAAATATATATTTGGTCTGTTTATTTCTTCCAACATATTCAAATCGGATGTTGAATCTCTATACAAATTTGAATTTCTTGCAAATGAAATATGGAAATACGACCAAATTTAATGGTGCCTTGCTGAAATATACAAAACCTGTACACATATTAAAAAAAAGTATGGAATTGAAATATCTGGTATTAACGGCCTGTGTGTCGGAAACCAAAGCTATTTTTTTTTATAAATATTGTCGCAAAGACACGATAGTTTTAGACTCTTTGATGTTGGTCAGACTTTCGCAATGGTTGAAGAAAAACGTGCATTCGCTATTGGAGCCAGGGATCACATGCTTAGTTGTCCAACGTAGAATTGATTGTGGGACCGATTTTTCTGCAATTATTACATTTCTATCCTTGGGCCTAGCTCACAGTTTTTTTAATTGAAAAGTTATTTTCTTAAAGCGGAATGAAGATCTTTCCCCCTAAATGTGTTTTTCCTTGCAGCCAATTAGGGAAAATATGTGAGACCCCCTGTTGAGAGAATTGCTCACATAATTGGATTTAAATAGTCTAATCGATTTGCAATAGTTTTCTTTTCAAATATCATAAACTCGACCACCCGTCACCTTAATTCCATAAATATCTCCACGCAGTTAGGTTTATTGATCATTTTGACCCCCGTATCTATTTCAATTACCCAACATCCCCTATATCTACATCTCTAGGTACAATTACAAACAACATTATTTTTTTTAACAATAAACAGAAATCACATTTTCTCAACATCATACTGCTCAACAAAGGAGTCATTAAAATCGTTCTCAGCTCATCTATTCGCCCATTAAAATCGTCGAGGTCACTCGGGCGTATGAGCAGCAAAAAAAATGCTATCGAATAAAAAATACGTTAATACGTTTTTTTTTATAAGATGATAACGCGCAGATTAAATGGAACTTTTTACATGACGCTTCCAGTTTTAGATTAGGAAAAACGAGCGGATAATATGTTAGTCACTCTCTTGGGTGTATCCTATAAAAGTAGGATACTTTGCGGCACACACCGAAAAGTAACTCATACGTTCATTGTGCTTTGTGATGACCTCATTTGATATGAATGACAAAGGTGAACACCCCATAAATTATGAAAATACTTTTACATCGTGGGAAATTTATCCACTGGTGCGTTGTTTTGAGTTCGGATGACATTATCTGATAAATGTCAATGTTATTATGGGACTTGGTTAGACGTTAACTAAATATTTTTATTTTTATAAATATCCCTTTCATGGAATGGGTATTAACATTGTGGAGTTGTAATCTATTTGGAAATCACAGATATTCAAAACAATCATACTAATTTGAGAAAAAATCCAATCGAACAGTCAACTGCCAAGATTATCCTTGAAGTTTTATCATGGATGCTTATCAATATTAGTCATCCGACTAATCATAGAATCGAAGCATTTTTTAGCACAGTGCGGGCCTTAAGGAAAATCGAAATAAGAAGATAGGAGATACCGATGCACATTGGTTTTAAATGCCTGTAAGTTACAATGGAAAGGAAAAACAGAGTTTGGTAAAGTATTCCACATTCGTGTAGTTCGGTTTATGTACGTATATTTCAGCATTCGTCCGAAGATAGGCTAGAGGGTAAATTTTTTTTTTTCGTGTGCGTTCGGAGGTGAGTAACCCTCATAGGATACCAGTGGTCCGTACCATTGGTTATGCCCGACAATTTCATTAATGTCAGTCAATATATGCCTACGGGCTAAGCCTCACCCCTCAGAGAGGCACTATGAGAACCGGCTGCGCGTGCTCATAGTAGTATCGAATTTATTCCTCTCATTTTTTTTTTTTTTTTTTTGTGGTGACTACGACTAAGTATCCTTAACAAGTAGTTTACGCTTCTGTAGTGTTAATCGCGTTTGGTAGGTAGCATTCCAGTGAAAGCACCTACTAATACCGTCATTACATGCGGTTTTTCCTTATGGCGCTAGGTCGAACGGTCTTGTTCTTTGTAGCCGGCGCTCAAGGTTTGTCACGTCCAGAGTACGGATTATATCGTTATTACAATGAACATATATACGAGTACGAAGTTTGCGAGCAAAGTTTGTTGCTTCGTTACTCACGGTAGCGATTCCTAAATCTCTGTGAATATCACTATTCCTAATATACCATGGAGCATTCACTATTGCTATTAGGGTTTTGTTTTGGAATGTTTGCTGTATAGCAATATTGCTTGGTTTGGTACAACCCCAAAGCGGTATACCGTATGTCCAACAAGGTTTTAGCACTTGCTTATACAGAAGCAGTTTGTTGTATATGCTTAGCTTCGAGTATCTTCCAAGTAGCCAATACATTTCTCTGAGTCTGATTGCGAGCTCGTCCCGCTTTTTTTTAACGTGTGGCTTCCACCTAAGCTTTGCGTCTAGAGTCATTCCTAGATATTTTGCCTCATTTGCGTATGGTATTTGTGCAGAGTTAATGAAAACAAGTAAGTTGTTTATCTTTTTGTACGTAAAATTGACATGCGTTGACTTGGTCTCGTTAAGTGCAATTCGCCAGGTTTTTGTCCACTCACATACTTTGTTAAGAGCCCGTTGGAGTTTTTCCGTTGATGATTCGACTGACGTATCGTCTGCGAACGTTGCTACGATGGTCCCTTCATCTTGTAGTATATCTCTTGTGTAGAGCAAGAATAGGATTGGTCCGAGAACACTTCCGTGCGGAACACCGGCGTGGATTTCTTTGAATTCTGAGTATTCAGTCTCATGTCTAACACGGAACAGTCTCTTTTCAAGGCAGGATTCCAGTATTTTGTATAATTTTGTCGGTAGGGTTGTCCTTAATTTATACCTTAGACCTTTGTGCCATACCTTGTCGAACGCTTGTGAGACGTCGAGAAAAGCGGCAGAGCAAATCTTTTTCCATTCTAGAGTATTTTCAATTTTATTCGTTATTCGATAAACCTGATCGATTGTGGAACGTTTGACCCGGAAGCCGAATTGATGATCTGGGATCAAGCGTCTTTCTTCAATTACTGGTTGTAATCGTTTTAGCATCATTTTCTCGAAAACCTTAGATATTATCGGCAGGAGCGAAATGGGTCTATACGATTTCTTATCGTTTGGACTTTTCCCCGGTTTCGGAACCATAATGACTTCGGCGACTTTCCATTGCCTTGTTACATATAAAAGTCTCAGAGAAGCATTTATAATGTAGAGCAACTTAACTAATGCTTTTTTCGGTAGCTCCTTCAGGGTTTCGCCGGTGATTAAATCATATCCTGGAGCTTTGTTATTTTTCAACTTGCTTATTGTCATTCGAAGCTCGGACAGGGATACGGCTTTTACTTTATAGTTGTCGGCATTCGGTTCTTCGTTCAAAGGTTGTCCATCGATCGGCTTGAACGTTTCCTCTAGATGCTCGGCAAATAAATCCGCTTTCTCTTTGTCTAATTAGAGGGTAAAATGATTTGCATTCATAGCGTAACGGGCATTGCGGCTGAATTGTTGAATGGGAGGAATCCAGCTGGCTATTTCATTTGAGCATTGGTTGTTCAAATAGCGATAAAACAATGTAAGGGAGGAGATATTTCGACGGTGCTTAAGCGAAACTAAAGAGTTCGCTATTCTAATGTCTCCTTTAAGTTTTTTCGCACGCGTTTGAATCCTATTTAGGAGGTGCAATGTAGTTTTTGGTGCAACCGACCGCAGATGTGGGCGTTAAACTCAAATTTAGGGCGTATAAACGCTCTATATATTGTGGCCAGATCAGAAGGGGTGAACTATTTTTTACATCGATTAAGGAAACCTAGACATTTTGCTGCGTTTTTAGCGACTTAAAATATGTGGTCGTTCCAAAGTAAGTCGTTGGAAAGTCGTCATGGAAAGTTTTTCGGTTTCTTGGACATAAGTGCCATTCATGGATAATGGATATAGATTTTTATTTCGCTTTAACGACAGAAGACAACATTGTGTTTTAGAATCATTGAATTCTACTCTGGTGGACTTACCCCATTAGATGATGCTGTCAAGGTCGGAATTCAATGAGAATCACATATGTTGTCGTTTAGATTCCAAGTTCGAAGATGAGGGACGTGGACCTGAAAACGAATATGAGAAGCTGAGAGTACTGTCATCACTGAAGAAATGAATTGGTTAAGTTTCCGACAGGAGATCATTGATGTAAATGAGAAAGAGAGTCGGAGACATAACTGAGTCTTGAGGGACACTAGCATTTATTTGGTGAGTTGTAGAGTTGAATCCGTTCAAAACAACTTGAATTGAATTTTTCGAAAGATGTTATCAATAGAAGAAATTTTTCATCGATTCCAAATGCAAGCATTTTCGACAAAATGGTTTAATGCCAAACCCTGTCAAATGCTTTTGAAATATCAAGTGCAACAATCTTACTTTCTCCATTATGGTGGATTGATTGTTTCCACTTTTCGGTGAGATATATCATCTAATCACCAGTGGACCTGTTGCTGCGAAAACCATACTGCCGATCATTGAGAAGTTTTCGTGTTTCGAGATATTTCATAAGCTGAAGATTTATCAGCATTTCCATGACCTTGGAAAGAATTGAGATAAATGCTTTTGGTCGGTAGTTGGAAATAGAAAAATATTCTCATTTGTTTATACAGGCTGGACAAATCAGTTTTCCATCTACTCGGAAAGAGACCTGATGAATAGGATGGGTAGAAAAGCTTACGCAGTGGTTTTGCTATCGTGGAAGAACACCTCTTCAGAATGATATGGGAAATACCATGTGGACCAGGGGACTTATGAATGTCAAGATCAAATAAAACTCTTGCAACTGTACGAGTACGAAAGTGAACTTGTCCCATAGAGTGACTTACGTTCTCAAGTACATGAGGAGACTGGACACAATCTGGCAATGTAGATCTGGCTGCGAAATTATATCCAGGAAGGGTTAATTCTTATAAGTCAGAATTTCTCCCTACCTGTGTTTCACGTAGTGCCAAAACAGCTGGTTTGTATTTGGAAATTTGCAAGTAAGCAGAAAAAAGATTTGACTTTAACCGACGAATATTACACACCTCCACTGTAAATCTCCTATCCATTATCACAGACAGACGTAAAAGACGCAATACCAACGATAAACTAAGCAGAGAAGTGAAGTGAAGGTTCGATATAAAAAATATCCCATACAACTTGCCGTAGGTGTTATGTCCTTACGATAATTTGTATTGAGTACTTTGCAAATCTTCAATTCACGTCCCGCTATTCATCGGTTATTACCTACGCCCCACCAATGCAAAATCCACGTTTTTTTTTTAGATTTAGTCGAATCTGTCGCTCACCGGGAAGGTTTTTGGTTTTGTAAATTTTTGATTTATTTATTTATAATCATTACTATTATTATTATTATTATTATTATTAGTAATTGTAATTGTGTTGCGTTAGGTAGCTGGGTGGACGGGTGTTGTAACGAAAGTTGTTCCCACCCTATGCATGTGTGAGGATCATCAATCCCGTCACCCTCAATGAATACAGGACTTCAGCTAAAGGATGATGAGTCATAGGGTGGGTTGTCCTGGCGGTAAAGTGTGAGTAGGCATGCTTGCATATGCGCGGCTTGTACTCGACGGAGGCGTGGGTTCTTACACTTAATGTCGGACGATCGTTAATTTTACATGCCAACAAAAATTCTAAAATGCATGGAGCTTAGACCAAAAAAAATAAAAACAAGATAAAACCGATGATGGAACCACTATGAAGTGAATAAGTTTGATTGGAACTGGAACTTATTGAGAAAACCTTAAGGTGGAGGTGGTCTCCCAAGCGTAATCCTCCCACAGTCACATATATCCATAAGGATATAACGACCATCCATGGCTATCGCGACGCTAATCATTCATTAGAAACCAATAGACTGTTCAATGCATACAAAAATCAATATCACTGTTTTATATGTTTACTGGACTCACCGAATTAAATTGATTGACGACGCTCCGATGAATGTTGTGCGCACAGCATGCATAGAAGGTGGTGTTGGGTGATTGCTTCTAGTAAGGAGAAAAGTAAAGATCACTTACGAGACTTGAACGATCGGTGGAAACTCGCGATCGCGAGCTTGAGTGTTGGTGACCGCTGTCACCTCTTCTGTCGACTGAGCGCTTGCTGTCTGATGTTGATTAGCCTTGGCCTTGACATACAAGTATTCTGCAAGTGCGTAAGCTGACCGCTGCCACAGTTTCTTCCAGTTAGAGGTCAAGCCCACGAGAGCGCTTGGAATGATGCTGCTATGTACACGTAGGTATATTGATAATATTGTATGTACTGTTGGAGCTGCACTTGCAGTACTTTTACTGCGTATATCACCAGCAACTTGTTACACAGATATTTTTTCTGTAAGGTAGTATATATAGTGATACACTGAGAGTAATATTTATTTACGCAACACAATCTTACATCCAACACTAGTAAATATGTATTTACGGATGGGTGAAGCTTCATCTAGTCTACCATGTAGAACTAGGAATTTGGGAGCTCTGAAAATAACTTTTTGTTTTGTCACCTATATGTACAAATGTGTATATATAAAAATATATGCACACGCAATTAAAGCGTGTGGTTAGACCACCAATGATTAAGGCGGTAATGGTGAAACTCCTATCGATTGCAATAGGGTATAAGGCGGGATTTGCGTATCTCTTCTAGACAATGTGGAAATGAGTCGAGCCACTAAAGATGGTCAGATCCAGATTTAAATATTCGATGAATCTGGGATTGTAATGCAAGCCATTAAACTGGATTAAAACAATTACGATTTATTCTGGAAGAAACGTATTCTGACAGAAACTAACCTTAGTAATTTGGTATAAAATCCAGTGTACAGTATGTACAACTCGCACTAAATGTATGTATTTGACTCATACAGTGGGTTCTATGCTCGACAAGACTTCCGATTAAAAGAAAGTTTAACGGCGATAGAAAGGCGTATGAAGCAGTTCACGGCAAATATGCACAGCTTTCGTCAAAATCTACAGGCGAGAAAACTGTAGCTGTCAATGTAGGAATTCCGTATAGTGGAGATCTGAGCGTTTTTAAATGTGTACAGGGTGTATCTGTATATTTTAAATTATTTATTTAAAAAAAAAATTTTCGGGGTCCCCTACAGTGGAGTAACGAGAGTGTAACTCTTCAAAAAAATTTTGTTTGCCTAAAGATGACTGTCATCTAAAGGGTGATCCGATAAGAGCTTCCTGAGGTTTAAAAAAAAAAAAAAACACACAAAAAATGAATGTCTTGAAGAAAATATTGATTTGCTTTGTTATTTTAATTCATACCATTCAATGTTTAAAAATAATTTCCTTCAAATATTGCGTACGACAAACGGTTAAATGATTCATTCTATTGTACTTCTCTTTCAAGTATATCGGCATGTATTCCATGAATAACACAAGCTATGTTGGCTTCTAAGATTTCTGTATTTTAATGTGCCACAACGTTCATATTAGATGCCCAAACCTCGTTATGTTTAATTGGTCGATTATGACGACCAAAATGTAGTAGAAGAACTCTATAACACTTTTAACTGAGCATTGATTTCGGAGATAAGTTTTCACAATTAATAAGCGTTGTTTCTAAGTAAGTCTATTATGATGAAATAGCAATAAATAATGAACACAAACTTTAAATTGACAAGCCAGTTGAGAAATAATAACTGTAAAAAACAATGCTTTCTAAAAAGTACCCCCTTTTGGAGCGCCCGTTTAACAGGGATACTTTTTAGGTTTGCATTGGCCCATTTGTTGCATGAGTAGACTTCACAACAAAAATAACGACATAGTCCCTCACCCGCAAATAGTACTATAAAAGCAGGTATTTAGAGCAGCTTATAAAAATGCATCCCCTTGTTGTTTTTCAACTTTCTTAGAGATACGCAAGCTGCTAGTAAGCTTATAGGCTGCCCATCTAGAATACAAGAACAAATCTATACTCAAAATATTTGTATTACAACAACCTAAATGAAATGAACTTCCCTTCAATCTACATTTCATCAATAGCAGAATACATAATTATCTGCATGGATAATAAAGGGTGATCCAAGTAGAGATACTTTTTTCAATAGCCTTTTTTGACAGATCACGTGTGAGTCGTGTCATGCTGTCATGTTATTTTTGTTTAGTATTGTTTGGCATTTCATAATGGAAAGACTTACGCGTGAACAACGTTTACAAATTGTTCAACTTTATAATGAAAATTCACGTTCTGTGAGGAATGTGTTCGGTGCGCTTCGCTCAACTTATGGTCAACATAATCGGCCTACTGAGCGTACTATTTGCTCACGTTTTGGGCCGGTCAATTGGCCACAAAGATCGTGTGATATCACACCGTTACACTTTTTCCTGTGGGGATATGTAAAGTCAAAAGCTTATGCCGACAAACCCGCTTCAATTCAGGCCTTGGAGGAAAACATCACGCGTGTCATTCGCCAGTTACCAGTCGAAATGCTCGAACGAGTGATCGTTTGGATGGACCATCTGCAACGTAGCAACGGCCAACATTTGATAGACATAATCTTCAAAAAATAAATGCCACAGAATGTTTTTTCAAATGATAATAAACATTCTCCATTAAATTTGAATTTTCTGTGTTTTTTTCTTTAAAAGAGTAGGGAACCTCGAAATGGATCACCCTTTTTAATGCTATTTTTGAAATTTATAGGTCCGCCTCACATTACTTGCTTACTTACTTAAGTGGCGCTAGAGTCCGGAATGAACCTGGGCCTCAACCAACATGCCTCCTCAATTAGCCCGGTACTTAGCTAACTGCCTCCAGTTGGCTGAGATCGGTTTCTTCTTGTACGCGCCACTTAAGGAGAGGTCTTCCTCTAATGCTTTCGATGTCTGGCTGGGAATCGAAGACTCTGCGAGCTTCACATGAGATTAGTTTTTAACGGGTTGTTAAATTTTAATGGCCGATGTTGATTTAAAATAAAACATACATTATTTCGGAAATTACTTTCATTTCTTTTTATTATGATAATATTGGTATGGTTCGATTATTTATGGAACAAAATATCGGCCAAATAGCCGCCGCGACCTCGGCGGCACATCTCCATCCGATGGTCCAAATTTTCGATGACGCTGAGGCATAATTGAGGTTCAATGTGCCGAATTATCCCATGTTTTAGCTCTTGAATTGTTGCTGGCCTATCGACGTACGCACCTTTTTTTTTCAAATAACCCCAAAAGAAATACTGTTTCAAAGTCTGTTCATTCAGTGTCCTGGGCTATACTGAAAACGGTGATCACACATCTCCCTTTATTCAAATATTTTCCTTAATGTATCTAATTTTGATTCCAGAGTGAAATCTGAAATCTTCTGAGTACTTCCTTGCCAACCATACTGTTCATTGACATAATATTTTGCCATTTCTATAAATAAAGCTTTAAAATCGAAATAAATCTGATATTTCGAAATTTTCGATTGACGGATTGATCGAAGGAATGATTGCTTTTCATGTGGTATTAGGTCAAACAGAATTCGTGGACTTTCAGTGTGTGACATTTACACTTGATTGGCATCTACCTCATAAGGCAATTTTATATATTTTTGTTCGATTGGATCAATGTCCAGACATTCAAAAAAATAAAAAAAAAAACAATAAAGTGCACGGAACTGGAAATTGTTACGCTGCGGTGTGGTCAATGCGATGAAGTCGAACAAACATTTCAAGTGGGGGCGGAGGGAGCATGGCGTTTGTCCGTTTTTTTCAGTGGTCAGGTTCGTTGTTCGCCTTTGTGTGTTTTTGTGTCGGACACATGTCATGGCGAATCAATTTTTGTTTGGCAGGTTAGCTTAGATATATGATTTCCACTGTGATGGTGGTCGATTCTATAAAATTGTTTTTGTTTTGATATATCATGAGAGGGGTGGAAAATGAATCGGTTTCGTGGCCACAATGAACGGAAATGGAAACGGAAGTCTACAAGGATGGCATACGATGTCCGAAATTTTTCATGAATGATTGACCCAATTTGATTTTTTTTTGTTTTTTTTATTTTGACTTGGTTTTTATTTTTAGATCTTTGTTAAGGAGGTGAGTGTGTGTAAAGAATATTGATTATGTGCAGACGATTTTGTACATATGCAAAATACAACAAGCTGTGAATCGAGCCCAGAACTTCTTGACGGGGGTTAATCGTACTAAACATCACGCCATTGAGCACTTCCTTTTGTTAACTTAACAATAAAATGCGTCACTCACATGCAACTGAGGCAGTTAAAAGTGTGCATAGTTTAGGAGAATGTAAATGGCAATAACTATCTATACCAAAAATCTGAGCTCTGCAATCAGTAAAACTAAAAATCAGTGAAAAAAGTATGAATTTGGTTTTTTAATTGACGAAAAAAGTGCGTCCTAGATTTAATTCGTGTATAACAACATTTATAGTCGGGGATAGGGATGTTACGGAGGTGGTTTTACCGGATCGGAGTCGGAGTCGGAAGCCTCATACCGACCTCCGCGGAGTCGGAGTTGAATCGGAGTCGGAGGCGGAGGTCGCACGCAGACACAAATTAATTATTAAAATATAAAATTTGAAAAATCAATTTTTATTAGAAAATTAACAAAAAAAAATGCAAAACAAAATTGTATTGTCACTTAATAAAATTACAGACTAATAGTCAAACTTCAAAATGGGTAAATTATATTTTATAAACAACAACTTAGCTGCTTTGTCGCCATCCAATCTGTTCCGTAGTGGGCTATAAATCAAACCTGCTCCACTGAATAGTTGTTCGCTCGGAACGGACCCTGGTGGAGCTGACAAAAATTGTCGCACAATTGGCTTCAAAACATGGAACTTTGTATTTACTTTCCACCACACCAAAGGATCTTCTGTCCACTTGAGTCGCCTTTCTCTATTGTATTCATTTAAAAGCGCTCTCCAAATAAAAAGTTTGTTGCCCGCAGCAGCATCAGTCTCGGAACTATCCTCCTCTTCATCACTGTTCATAAGAATATTGGCCAGACAAGAATGAAAACTCGCTGACGTGCTTTGAAACGTTCGAGACTGAGAACTAGTGGTGGGATTATCCGGTTCAATTCTTGACCTTTTAATTACATTCACCTGTCCTTTCTTAATATAATTTCCGTGTCAAGTTTAGTTTTTTCAGTGCAGTCAAAGTCAAACTTATCAAGCAAATGCAATAATTGGGATTCCACCTGCTCTTTAACAACTTCATTAAAAAAAAATTCGTTTATAACGCGGGTCTAAGTATGTAGCAAGTGCAAATAAATGATTAGTGTGTAATTCACCAAATCTTGCATTTAAGTCATTAATTAAACTTGTGATTATTTTTATTATTACATTGGGCTTTGGTTTAGTCTCGGATACCCGCATTTGATTTTGAAGATTCTGTTTGAGCACGTGAAATAAAGGAATTACAGAAGAAATACTGGCTTTGCTGTCACTCATATTTCTGGTGACTTCTTCATATGGCTGTAACACTGCCACTAATCCATCGAGGTGTAGCCATTCTTCTAGTGAAATTTGTGGAATTTTTTGCTTGCTAGCATATAAGCAGATCGAATCCTTGATCCTTGAAAAGGTACTGTTCCACCTAAAAATAAATAGAATCGGATTAGATTAGAATAGCAAAATGCAATAGTTAATGATAATTTAATTGTAATACCTTGTACTACAATCCTGTATTACACCCAAAGAATGCTGGTTGAGTTGCTCTTTCTGAATTTTTTGTAATTCAGACTGTGCAATAAGTGAGTGGCTGAAATGTGTCGCTATGTTCTTGCATTTAGCTATTAAAGTTGTGACATTGTTGTCTTTGCTCAAAGCATTTCGAACACAAAGCTGTAGTTGATGTACAGTGCAATACATATCAGGAATATTAGTTAACTGCATTGTTCGTACCATATTTGACCCACCGTCACGAATGCAGCAGTGAATTGTGTCGTCTTCAATTTTCCACTCATGCATCATGTGCTTAAGTTCTTCAGCGATTATATTTCCAGTTTGACGTTCATACAGCGGTTGATATTTTAAAATAACTCTTACGCGTTCGAACTCTTCGGTTATTCCATGTGTCGTTAAACTTATTAACGATACATTAGCACTTGGCTCAGACCAAATGTCCGTGGTAAATGACAATTTATTGAAGTTTTTCAGTAATGCGGTAATTTTATTAGCAATTTTAAAATATAATTCGTTACAGATATTGTCGGTAAAAACCTGGCGTCCTCTCATATTATAATTTGGCACAATATTTTGCACGAGCCGGCGAAATCCTATACTTTCTACAAAACTGAAAGGAAGGTCGTCTAAGGCGATCATTTCAGAAATTAATTTATCAATTTCTTTATATTTAGAATGCGACGCATCCCATTTTTGCTCCTTATTCAAGATGTCGTGCAATGATACCTGTTTTTTAGCTTCTTCTAATGGAGTTTTTGAGACACTTTTAGTAACTAACTTTTTGTTTTTCTCAAGTTTCAAAAGTTCTTCATATTTATCAGTATGCAGCGACTTCAAATGCCCTTTTAACGATGTCGTGGTGCCACCTTTCCTGGAGTATTTTTTTCACAAATATTGCACTTCGCCGTATCCGAATCAATTTCACTGAAATAGCTCCATATTACACTTGTTTTAGGCTTCATAGTTAATAAAGTATTTAGTTAATAAACGGCAAATTATCTGTTTACTAAATCAACTAATCATTAACTAACTCACACGTCTGACGCACGCACTCTTAACTTCAATGCAAATCTCGCCTACTCATTTAAAGTAAATAAAAGAGTGAAAAGACAGCCGTATTGTATTGTAAGTGTAACATGTCGCAACTCGATAATTCTTTGTCGTTCATGTTTATCGGTCGTCACCGATTCCGAACGAAAACCCTCCGATGTGATTATATCGGAACCGAAGCCGGATTCGGAGGTGTAATTTAAACCGGAGGTTCCGACATATCGGATTCGGAGTCGAAGCTCCGTATCAACCCTAGTCGGGGACACTTCTTTTACGGCAGAAATTGCATATCATAGTTACGAAAATTAGATTTTTGATTTATTCTATTTGCTATAATAAGACCTTCCTCTGTGTTGCTTGAAAGCTGTAATTTGACCAAGAGTGACATGAACAAGACCTTCGCGCAACGCGTATCCCTAAACCTCTAGATTAACACCATACCACCAGCATTGAATGTCGAAGAACAATGGCAACGATGGCAACATGCCATTAGATCAGCCGCAACTGATGTGCTAGGTTTCTCGCGCCCACCAGCAAGAAACCCCTGGATTGATGAGGAATGCCGACAGATGCTCGCAGCCAAGAACGAGGCCTACATGGCTAAGCTGCAGGTGAGGACGAGAGCTGCCGTTGAGCTCTACAGGAAGAGAAGTAAGGAAGAACACCGGCTTTTCAGAAAGAAGAAAAAAGAGCAAGAAAAGCACGCTATCGAGGATATAGATAGGTGCCGCTCCAAGAATGATCTTCGCAAGTTTTACCAAAGTGTAAAACGTCAAAGCCAAGGATACAAGGCTCGAACAGAATCCTGTCGAGATGAACAAGGAAATATCGTAGTTGAGACACAGTCGACGATGAAGATATGGAAAAACCACTTCTGCAGAAAGCTTAACGGTGATGACGAACAACATTCCGCTGTCATACAGGAACCATTCAATATTGACAACAAGAGCGAGTCAACTACCGGACCTGAGTGAAATGAGGATAGCAATATCTAAACTCAAGCTTAATAAGGCTGCCGGAAATGACGGCCTTCCTGCCGAGCTTTATAATTCAGGTGGAGATGACTTGGTAAGTAACATCCACCAACTCATGAGACAAATCTGGTTGGAAGAAAGTATGCCTGAAGATTGGAACCTCAGCATCGTTTGCCTGATCCACAAAAAAGGAGACCTTCTAAACTGCGCCAACTACAGAGGCATAAGTCTCCTCAACATCGCCTACAAGATCCTATCTGCCTTAATATGTCAACGCCTGAAACCGTTAACCAAAAACCTGATCGGCCCTTATTAGTGTGGTCTTAGGCCAGGAAAATCCACAACCGATCAAATTTTCGCACTTGGGCAGATCCTGGAAAAAATCCAAGAAGTCCAAATCGATACCCACCACCTATTCATCGATTTCAAAGCCGCATACGACAGCATTTATGGAGACGACCTATACAGAGCCATGTCTAGTTTTGGTATACCGCCAAAACTCGTCCGTTTGTGTTGGATGATGATGGAGAATTCTCGCTGCTCCATCAGGATCGGAAACGACCTCACTGACACATTCGATACCAAAAAAGGATTTAGGCAAGGCGATGCGCTGTCATGTGACTTCTGCAATCTGATTCTTGAGAGGATTGTGCAAAACTCACGAACCAACACCAGAGGCAAAAATTTTCCAAAAATCGGTACAACTACCAGCATACGCCGACGATATTGACATCGTTGGTAGGAATCAGCGTGATGTCATAGCCACGTTTGCTAGTATAGAGAAGGAAGCGGTAGAAATGGGTTTAGCAGTAAATGAGGGCAAGACGAAGTATATGCTGTCAACATGAAAGGACACACAACATCGACGAATTGGACAGAACGTCACCATTGACAGATATAACTTTGAGGTAGTACGGGACTTTATCTATCTCGGTTCCGCTATTAACTCTGAGAACAACATCTCGTCAGAAATAAAACGAAGAATTACTCTTGCCAACCGCTGTTTCTTCGGGCTAACAAGGCAATTCAGTTGTAAAGCCCTCACTCGAACTACTAAGGAGATCCTCTAGAAGACCCTGATCATCCTAGTCCTGCCCTACGGCACTGAAGCGTGGACCGTCTCAGAAGCAGATGAAGACATCCTTGGTCGATTTGAGAGGAAAATTCTTCGAAAAATCTTCGGTCCCGCTTGCGTTGACAGGCTATGGAGCTCCTGGTCAAGAAAAAAATCCGCATTGGACGTTTAAGACTGCTATGACATGAAGAACGAATGGACACTAATACTCCGACTCTGGGGTAGTTAGCTTAATGACCGGGCTAATTGGAGAGGCATGTTGAGGCCCAGGTTCGTTCCGGACTGTAGCGCCACTTAAGTAAATAAAAGTTTGTAGCATATCTCAAAAATACATAAAATTAAAACGTGAATGAATGACTCAGGAAATTCATCCTGAGTTCGATCTTAAATTTTCAAGTAAATTTTCATGATTTTTTTGTTTCATTTTTTCCCTTAATGAAAATTGATTTGCATTGACATTGACAGCACAATACTTCGCACATGAATGCAACGAACTACAGACACATAATAGCACTGGCGACTGATGCCATCGTCTGGGACAGAGCAAGACATTAATACAACAGAGAGAGACAGATGATAGAAGGAAACCCATATAACTAAATTAAAACCTGCGTGGCAAAGAGGAGGAGACATAGATATATATTGTCTCATATTATCGCACAGGTGGCCTCAGATAAGCTGGCGAATTTTGTAGAAAAAGAATGCTGCCGAAGCTGGGGCTTGAACCCGCAACGTTTGGCTTAGCAGTCAACTACGCAATCCTCTGAGCCATAGCGACCTGCCGTTTATGAAAGTAAATTGGTTTTGACTAAACACAATAAGTTACTCAATGACTTTTCTTGTAGAATTTTGAAAAGTTATTATTTTTTCCCGCGCCTAGTAAAATATCTCTTAAGAATCATATGACTTAAAAAAAAAATTTATGGCGCAACAGCCTCGTTAGTACCCAGGGCCTAGCTTTTTTCTCACAACCATTCATGTGTGCGTGTGTACTTCTTAGCACGATGGCGGGACCACCTGTTTTATGCCGAATCCGAACGGCTAAGTTGAGATAAGCTTTTCATGACAATTGATACTACTCGGATGATTTTTCAGATCACCTCGAGAGGAGGGCCAGTGAAAAATCATTTAGGTGTTGCTATGGCTGGGAATTGAACCCAGACCTTCTGCACGGCAGTTCATCGCGCCACTGAGCCCGTCCATATGACTTCACTCCGACATTTTAATAACAACAGCTCCGATATGTAATCCGTTTATTCTTAAAGCAGAAATTACAAAAAAAAATTACAACAATTTGAAACTATAAAATCTCTAACACAATTCGTTAGAATATCAACTTTCTTTCACAATAGAATTCATTGAGTGCCACACAATGCGGCAATCCTCAAGGATTTCTTTTTCATCCTTACGACTATTCACTTTAAATTTTCATCCAGTTAACGATAACTTCAGCTCGCAAACATTTGAATTAATTTTTAGTTATATTTTATTCGATGTTTTTTATCCCCATGCGCACACTATGTCCCTATCACAGGACCAATGCAAATGGTGAGAAAAAAATGGAATAATTTAATTTGCAATAACATTTTGCATAAATTGAGTGTCGAGTCCAGTACTCGACTTAGCATATGGCAACTATTGCAGTCTTGGTGGAGCTCTATTTTATAAGCTCCTACCTACCATCCATAGTAAGTACGCCCGGTATCTGTTCGCTATTCAAACTGTCAGTACGATGAAGTCAAAATTAAATTGAAAAACTTTTCTACTCATGTAGCATCCTTAACGCTGGCAGTAGCTCTATGTCTCTCTCTCTCTCTCTAAATTTTTATTCATTTTCTATGATGTACAAAAAACACACATACAAAATATACCCCAAGCCCCAACCATCAAAATAAATTCCATTTGCCAAAGGACGGTTGCAATAGAAAGCGAAATAAATGTAAAACCTGCAATTTCTGTGAAATCCTTTTATTAGCTTATTATACTGTGAACCGAGGAAAAAAAGTAGTCATCGTAGTGAGTATAGAGGACACTTGCGAATGGGCTGAGGTAAGTGGTGGCAGGATTCATGAAATCAAAATAAAAACTTCACTTCTCCAAGTAAATGCACACACTCACACACAGAGTACACATCCACAGAGGTGGGCTTAAGTTCAAAAGCATGCTCGCACACGTTTATGGGCTTGTACGTCGTTAGTCCTTGTGTCGGCGGTGCGAGTATACACACGGGTCATGCTGAAGGATTCAGGGTTTGGCCAAGTGGGTGTACATATTTTAAAGTGGACTTTAACATATCTGTTTCCAGGAGGGATTATTATCCATTTGGAGGAGTTAGTTGTTTGAGTGTAACATGCTGCAAAACAGGATATGTTCACTTACGAGGAATTTAATTGGATTTTATTCTTTGTGGACGAGTGCAGAGTGTACCACTGTGAGGTGTTAAAAATAGGACAGGTGGACTTTTAAACTCGTGATCGTACATAATTATAGTTCGTTAAGCTGTGATTTGAAGATCTGTGTTGGGATTGCCGTTGCGGGTTGGATATCTAATAAGCTTCCAAGACAAGTAGCTTTTTAGTAAGCAAGGGCAGTTATTGAGGAACTCTAATTCTTCATTATAAAGAATATGAAAATCATTCCAAGTAACAACATGCATTTTTAGGAGTAATAAATCAACACTTTTATGACTCTAAGACTTAGAGCATTCATAGATAAAAATTATAAGTTTGTGGAAATTGCCATGATCTCTGCCTTTAGAACGCTGCAAGGATTCTATGTTCTATGCTTCTATCATTCCAAGTAACAACATGCATTTTTAAGATCAACACTTTTATGACTCTAAGACTTAGAGCATTCATAGATAAAAATTATTAGTTTAGGGAAATGGCCATGATCTCTGCCTTAAGAACGCTGCAAGGATTCTATGTTTGCCGATTCAAGCGCGCTATGAACATGATGTGTACGTTAGATAAGGGAACCTTTAAGATCGTTCCTATAAATGTTAATTCACCACTAAGGGTCGTGAGAACATTATTTTCAAATCTGTTGAAAAATCAACTTCCTGGTTTACAAATGGTAATACTGTGACTACCATTTGATGGGAATAGATACCCCATTGAAGGTTTCATCTACTAGAAGCCTGTAGCATATGCATGTTTGTCTCCCTAGCCGGAGAAGAACACATGTGGTTTCACTTAATGCACTTGAGGCGTCACAACCGTGTCAAAGGATACCAAAGTTCGAGACACTTTTCGTTGGGCCGTGCTTTCTCACAAATATTCATGGTATGCATGTACACTTCGTACACCATGGTGGGACCTCCTGTTTAATGCCAATTTCAAATGGCTAGATAAGATAATAAGTTGAGATAAGCTTTTCTTAACAATTAATACTACTCGGATGATTTTTCAGATCATCACGAGAGTAGGGTTAGTAAAAGCTCATTTAAGCGTTGCTAACACTGGGAATCGAACCCATACCTTCTGCGCGGCAGTTCATCGCACCAACCATCGCGCCACTAGGCCCGTAGAGTGCTGCTATTACTTCAAATTTGGAGAGCAAATTTAGAACTTATCCGACTGGAAATTCCTTCTTGAACTTTTCTGGACTAGAATTAAAGAACTCGCATTGAACTTTGTTCGTGCATTCGAGTATGATAGTAAACATTTCTGACTCGCTGTCATTATCTGTGTTCTTTTGATTTTCGAAGGACAAATTTTCCGCATTTCGGCATAGTTGTACCGACAAACAGAAACTTAAGAAGCTACGAAATTGACAGACATTTACAAAACATCAGGTCATCACAATTTCAATGGATCCAACTTACCCTAGGGTAGCTATTTCTGGTGACCAGTAGGAGAAGTATAGAACGGAAACAATCGATGGCTAAATGGTTAAATGGTTCCACAGACAGTTTGGGAGCAGGCAAGGAGATTGAGACACTGAAGTCGCTTATCAAAAATTTTCAACAACTAATTTTGTAGATCACGGAAAATCTTTAAGTTTGTACTGCGGCAGCAAAACTTCTGCCTTTAAAAAAAAAGTTTCTAGACACATAGACACAAACAGATTATTAACTGATGATTCAATGACAGGTTTCTTATTAATTGTTTCGCTTAGTGCTTGTAAAAACAAATCATCATCAATCAAGTCAAGGAAAATTATTTTCCAACAGCTCAATCAAAATCTGTTTTTCAAGTTTTGGGAAAATGCAGTGATGCTTCCAATTCCTACACGGTATTTAAGTATCATATTCAGAGTCGCACTTCTTTTTTAACTTCGAAACAAGCGATTAAAAGACTTAAGCCATGGATATCTAGCTACTTATTGAATAAAGTAAAAGGTAAAAATAAACTCGCAATCAAATGTCATAAGTATACCAGAAACATGAGTTCGAGAAGAAAATATAAGAAATTGTGTTGTGAACTTAAGAAGGAGATTCCGATCTGCCGCGATTCCTATTACCGTTCTCAATTTAATTAAAAAAAAATAAAAAAATTAAGGCGCAACAGGCTCATTAGTACCCAAGGCCTAGCTTTTTTCTCATAACCATTCATGTGCGCGTGTGTACTTTTTAGCACGATGGCGGGACCTCCTGTTTTAGCCGAATCCGGACGGCTAAGTTGAGATAAGCTTTTCATGACAATTGATACTACTCGGATGATTTGTCAGATCATCACGAGAGGAGGGCCAGTCAAAAATAATTTAGGTGTTGCTACGGCTGGGAATCGAACCCAGACCTTCTGCACGGCAGTTCATCGGCACTAACCATCGCGCCACTGACCCCGTCAATTTAATTCGGCTACTAGAAATTAAAAAAAAACGAATGGCGTATAGTAAATAGCATTTAAAATAAATCATCACTACCTAAAAAATCTACTGCCTACTGTAATACTTATCGATAACTCCGAAACGTCTGATAAACTTGTCATTGCAAATGAATTTACCAGTAATTTTTTGAATGTAGCTTGTAGTCTTCAACTAAGTAGAGTCCAAACGGTCTGTGCTCTGTATTCGTCCTCTTCTATAGGGTGATCCAAGTAGAGATATATTTTCAATAGCCTTTTTTGACAGATCACGTGTGAGTCGTGTCATGCTGTCATGTTATTTTTGTTTAGTATTGTTTGGCATTTCATAATGGAAAGACTTACGCGTGAACAACGTATACAAATTGTTCAACTTTATTATGAAAATTCACGTTCTGTGAGGAATGTGTTTCGTGCACTTCGCTCAACTTATGGTCAACATAATCGGCCTACTGAGCGTACTATTCGCAACACCATCACCGGCCGGTCGATTGGCCACCAAGATCGTGTGATATCACACCGTTAGACTTTTTCCTGTGGGGATATGTAAAGTCAAAAGCTTATGCCGACAAACCCGCTTCAATTCAGACCTTGGAGAAAAACGTCACGCGTGTCATTCGCCAGTTACCAGTCGAAATGCTCGAATGAGTGATCGAAAATTGGACTCAACGGATGGACCATCTGCGACGTAACAACGGCCAACATTTGATAGACATAATCTTCAAAAAATAAATGCCAAAGAATGTTCATTCAAATGATAATAAACATTCTCCATTAAATTTGAATTTTCTGTGTTTTTTTCTTAAAAAGAGTAGGGAACCTCGAAATGGATCACCCTTTATTTTAATGTTTCAATATTATTTTTACTGTCCGCGGACTTTTATCATCTATATTTAACTTAGGTAACATTTAAAAAAAATTCTAAACTATTTCCATTTTCTATTTCTTCTAGGTAAGTCCATTGAATACCATTAAAGTCGTAAGTATTAAGTTATTATTGTTTTTCTCTGAAAAAACAGCGCCAGCATATAAAAATCAAAGAAATTAAAAATTACAACAACAGGCACACAATGTAGTTAACACATGCATATAAGAAAGTTTCCTTAAATCAAGTAAAATAGTTTACATTTTTTTTATTGCATAAATACATAGCAACAGCCTTTTCTTTGACCTATTGATTTTCCGAATACACACACAAATATTTTAAATACATTAAATACTGTCGTACCTGTTCAAAATAATAAACCTTATAATTTTTTTGATATTTCTGATGAGGAAACATAAATAAACATTTTAAGTTTGAGTAAAATCGCACAGTAAATAAAATAACTTAAAATAACAACAATCAGCGCCACCTATTGGTGGCACAATATAGTAATACGATGCTAATAAGCCATGCCTGCATCCCCGTTCACCAGTTTTTCAAAGACTTAAAGGCCTTTAATTTTGAGTGTACTTGTGTAAGCATTGCGAAAAGCCACCTTAAACCCTGCCCACTTTCTGTATAACTCCATTTTTGGTCGAACTATAAGAATTTCTGTCTCAATTAAATATTGAGTCAACATCATTATTTGTATTTGATGCCCATAAAATGTTTGATAACACTTAATATTTTGAGCATATTCCTCAACGAGTGTTGCACGACAGGTTCCACCGATACTGTCTCCTTTCGCGACTGACTTAAACATACGATTTTGAGAAAATAAAGTACTGAATTTAAAAAAAATCTAAAAGACTTTAAGGCCAAAACTAATTATAAATCTTTCATAAAAATACTTCTGATATTTTTAACAAAGTTCATCGATTTCAAAATTGGCCTTAATACACAAATTTGTTATAACGATTCTTCCAAATATTGATGTTTATGTACACGATAATTTTAACTAAAATCGTTAAAGCCGCTTATATGATTTTACCAAAACATTAAGGTGTCATTTATTTTAGACCAATAATTACAATCTCCTTGATATTAATCCATGAACCTCGTTTATTAATTTTTACGATTCGTATATAGATTGATATACCTATAGGATTGGCTTTTCTTTCTACATTTTAAAATTCCAAGTACAATTTTTGTCCCTAAATTAATGCTACCTATGTTAGGACAAAGTAAGCAATCCGGTATTTAAAGCGAAAAATTTTCGATGAAAATACCTCCACAATATTGTTTTATATATTCATCTACAGATCACTTTCAACCAGAGCAAAAGAAAATGATATTTATATCATTCCCAATCGCATCGAGCATATCCCGTCCGACAGTAATTTTGAGACAGGATAATACAATTTGGAATATAAGAAATTGAATTTGTGTCGCAAAAGAGCCATTTTTTTCGTTAGCTGTGTGGCAATCGGCACCATCCTGTTGAAACTGCATATCTTCCAAATCCATATCTTCCAATTCGGACCATAAAAAGTTCGTTATCATCTCACGATAGCGAACATCATTCACAGTAACTGCCTGATCGGCCTCAAAAAAATACGGCCCGATGATGCCGGCAGCCCATAAACCGCACCAAACAGTCACTCTTTGTGGGTGCATTGGTTTTTCGACAACCACTCTTGGATTATCATTCCCCCAAATGCGACAATTCTGCTTATTGACGAATGAACTGAGGTGAAAATGTGCCTCAACACTGAAGATGATTTTCTTCGAAAATTGATCATCCATAGTTGCCATTTCTTGCCACCATTCTGACCATTGATGACGCTTGAAATGGTCAAGTGGCATCAGTTCTTGAGTCAATTGCACCTTGTTAGCGTGTAATTGCAAGTATCTATGCATAATGTTCATCAACGACGAGAGAGGTGCGATTGTTGGGCACGACGATGAGTTGAGGTGGATGGTTCTTCAGCCACGCTATCGCGAACAGCAGCAATATTTTGTGCAGGATGAGCTGTACGAGCATGCACTGGTGTTTTCAAATCTCCTACAGCCCGGCTTGCTCAAATTTTTGCACGTTTTTTTCCGATTGTTCGCACATTTGGACGATTAAATGGACCGAAAAAATCACAAAGTGCACGATATGCACTTTGGTTTGACCGTCCATTTTCATAATAAGCCTGAATAACTTTAACGCGTTGCTCGATTGTGTACCTTTCCATGGTTCAAATTGAGTTAGTCTGAAATTGAGAAATTTCAAATGAAATGCAGACGTTTAGGTGTGGTTTACATTCAACATCGGTCCTTAAAATTTAACCACCACGTTACAAAGCAATATTTGTACAATATCCCATAAGGGTCTATTAGTTTTGACATTAACTTTGTAGTCAGTTGTAATGGAGAAATAATTTTTATATGTAAAGGGTGATCCATTTCGAGGTTCCCTACTTTTTTAAAGAAAAAAACACAGAAAATTCAAATTTAATGGAGAATGTTTATTATCATTTGAAAGAACATTCTTTGGCATTTATTTTTTGAAGATTATGCCTATCAAATGTTGGCCGTTGCTACGTCGCAGATGGTCCACCCGTTGAGTCCAATTTTCGATCACTCGTTCGAGCATTTCGACTGGTAACTGGTGATGTTTTCCTCCGAGGCCTGAATCGAAGCGGGTTTGTCGGCATAAGCTTTTGACTTTAAATATCCCCACAGGAAAAAGTCTAACGGTGTGATATCACACGATCTTGGTGGCCAATCGACCGGCCCAAAACGTGAAATTATGTGCCCATTGAGCCAGAAATGGGCCTCATCGCTAAACAAAATTTGCCTCGAAAACGTCGGATCTTCTTGGAACTTTTCAAGAGCCCATAGAGCGAAGCGATGTCGCTTGGGAAGGTCGAGCGGCTTCAGTTGTTGCACTAGCTTTATTTTGTACGCTTTCAATTTAAGATCTTGACGTAAAATGCGCCAAGTCCTTCCATACGTCAGTCCGAGTTGCTGCGAACGGCGCCGAATCGACTCTCTACGGTCTTCGTGTACACTCTCAGCTACGGCCACTATATTTTCTTCACAGCGTGCTGGACGTGGTCTATTCGGTCGAATATTATCCAATAATGAATGCTGGGTCTCAAAATGGGTGATGGTGTTGCGAATAGTACGCTCAGTAGGCCGATTATGTTGAGCGAAGTGCACGAAACACATTCCTCACAGAACGTGAATTTTCATAATAAAGTTGAACAATTTGTAAACGTTGTTCACGCGTAAGTCTTTCCATTATGAAATGCCAAACAATACTAAACAAATATAACATGACAGCATGACACGACTCACACGTGATCTGTCAAAAAAGGCTATTGAAAATAGTATCTCTACTTGGATCACCCGTTATATATGCCTATAAGTATAATTATCGACTCAGAATCAATCTATCCATGTCCATCTGTGGTTCACTGATTTTTGGGCACTTTATTCTAAGCTGGAGTGTTGGGATTTGGTAGTCTATATACGCATCTACGACGAAGCAGTACACGTACAGTACAAGCGGCTCGTTTCAGTAAAACGTTTTTTTTTTTTTGGCTAAACGCTTAAGAATTCTGAAAAGTCTATGAATATCTAATTAATACTTGAGATTGTGTATCTATATTTCGTCCATGTAAAGTTGTTTGCAATGCTTTTTGGGGTCGTTCTTAAAAAAAACCTTTGTCAATACAATTTTAGGAAAACTCAAAAAAACGTTCGATGAAAATATTTTGAGAATAAAACTATAGACTTTTCGTATATAGAGCATTTCAACCCACGCCAACTTTTTTGGGGGGTTTTCTATAAAAACGGTTTGTAAAGCCTATCCAAAAGCATATTCATAAAAAACATCGTTTTTGTTAAACCAGAAAAGAATTAGATGAACTCTCAAACTTAAACAAAAAAATCGTTTTTTTTTATGAAATGGTTAATGCTCCAGTTTTACTTTTTACTATCCGTTACTTATATGTTCCTTTTGACTATGAAGGTTTATTTTTCATTTTCAACAAAAAAGACCCAACAATATGAATTCCCACTAACATCCCATTTACAAATATTAACTTCTAATACACATTACAACTTTAATTTCCGTTAAAAATCGTGTTGTTGAATTGGATATCCCATACAAACAAATTTTTTTTTGAAACAAATGATTAATGGCCTTTAATCACATATATTTAATTTTTACACACGTTTTCAACATTTCAATTTCGAAGATTGATCACATTAAAATTGAATATAAATAATCATTTACCAACACTATTAAAACATCTCTAAACATCGAATATTGGGGAATTACAAAAATAACCCCACCGTCTATGTACCATCGATATATCACCACAACCATACAAAATGCATTTGTCATGTCGACGTTTACAAAAGTGCCAAAAACTCGAAAAAAAAATCGACCAACATACTCACATTTTCATGAACAACCATTTTTCGAAGATTACCCCACCTCTTCACATGTCAATCCGTAAATCGGATGCACGTACAAGTCCTTATTTATGTAGGAAGACTTTGAATTGTATCACTTCTCGAAAGAGCTTTGTGAACTGAATACTTCCCAACAAAGAGGCAAATCCACACAATTGTGTCCTTTGGCATTTTTCGTCGCTCAAGCAAGCGACTGTTGTTTTTTTTTTTTACTGCAAAGTATCCTTTGTTTTGTGAATTAATCGAGAAAAGTGTAAATTGGATCACTTTAGTTGAAAAAGTTCACAGGTGACTAAAGTTGCAATCATTTCGAGTGGATTCATCCAACACTATAGATTTCAATGGGTCCTTGATCTTTGAAATTGCTTCACTAAGGGAAATACCATACACCCACTCAGGGGTGGGATAAGTCAATATCGAAAGTATGTCCATTACGTGCATCGGCATACCCGACCTGCTTCAATAAATATTTCTGATTTATTTTCGAACAAAATTTCCAGACACACATCGACATCGCACTCTCAGACTTTCGGAGAGTTCCCAAAAGGCTCATTATCACCCACTTGTGTGTTATTCAACTTGATATTTTCTTAATATTCCCGTTAAAGGCCAATAAATAAAATTCAACCCAATTGGATGAAATAATAAATTTCTGATTGTATAATCGTTCCAGTTGACCACAAATCAACAGCTGAGGTCTTAATTTGTTAATTCTAGCCGAGGCAGTAAGCTACCAATCGCCCGTTTCAGAGTATTCGATACATTTCCGAATTTTTTCGCATATCTACCGCGCGGATGCCATTCAAAATAAACACAATAAAATCGTGAAATGGGAAATGGCGAAAACGCTGTGTTTTGTGCCATTTTTGTGCGCGCCTGGTTTCCTAATTTTAGCAGAATTAATGAGTTTCGCCTCTAATAGCTTTTGCGGTAGTTGGCCAGTGTTGTTGCCGGTTGTCGGGGCGTATTATTGGTCATGAAATTGTAATTTCATTTCATTTCCAATTCTAATGGAAATCCGCTAAAGACTCATGAACTCATTTGAAACGGAGAATCAGAAATTAAAACGAACGCTCAGTGCAGATGGCCACAAAATCAAGTGAAACGAAACAATACTTTTGGGAAATAAGAGGTTCATTTGCGGGACAGTGGGTTTGACAAGACATTTGCCATTAGGTGTTCATTGGTATATTCTGCCCGTGAAGTGTAAACTGTGTGGGTAATTCAAGGCAAGGATAGCCCGATCTGTTGAGAATGTATTTCTTGTAATATTTTAATTTTTTTTTAGATTTCTCCTTTAACATGCTGATTTTAGTGGGTGGAGCATTGCTATTAACGGAAATGCCTGTTTTTTAAGGTCTATGTGCCAAAGGGAAGTTTGATGGCGTTTTTATATGTAAGGTTCCCGTGTCAAAGGATCTAAAGGCAATGACGGCGGAATTCTGAGAGCAATATTTTCCCTGGTATTATGCTAGCGGGGTGACATGACCTTGTTCAGTTTGTAAAAATCCGCCATCTTGATATTGAACAATAAAGTCAAATGTGGCAGGTTGTTGTAGTTGTCGGACGGGTTGAGTGGCGCGGTTGTCAGTGCGATGAACTGCCGCGCAGATTCCCAGCCGTAGCAACATCTAAATGATTTATCACTGGCACTCTTTCGAGTAGTATCAATTGTCATGAAAAGCTTATCACTTCGTTCGGAATTGGCATAAAACAGAAGGTATCGTGCAAGAAGTACACACCCACACATGAATGGTTGTGAGAAGGCTTGGCCCTGGGTACTAACTAGCCTGTTGCGACAAAAATTTGTATTTTTTGTAAAATTGACTGAGTACAAGTGTTGCTTTGAAGATTGTTAAATCTTTCAATAAAAAGAGAACATATTATTGCACCTAAAATGCAAGGAATTAAAAACCAGGATATGTGTAGGACTGAAGACTTTCAAACGGGATACTTAACAATTTCACGGTTGCGAGCAGAACGGACCAATCAATATTTGCTATGTCCGTGAAAACTACAACCCACCTACCCTACATAATTTGAGGAAAGCAAAATCTTAACTTAAGATTAACAATGATGCCGAAAATAACGGACTTCCTGTAGTGCCAAAGCCTTACTTACTTACTTACGTGACGCTACAGTCCGGTATGAACCTGGGACCGAAGATATTTGAAGAATTTTCCTCTCCGCTTATGAGACGGTCCATGCTTCAGCGCCGTAGAGCAGGACTGGGATGATCAGAGTCTTATATAGGATCTCCTTAGTAGTTCGAGTGAGGGCATCACTACTAAATTGCCTTCTTAGCCCGAAGAAACAACGGTCGGCAGGAGTACTTCTTCGTTTAATTTCTAACGAGATGTTGTCATCAGAGTTACTACCTAAAAGTTATATCTGACAATGGTGACGTTCTGTCCAATTCGCCGATGTTGTACGTCCTGTCGAGTTGATAGCATATTCTTCGTCTTGCCCTCATTTACTGCTAAGCCCATTTTTGCCGCTTCCTTCTCTGTATTAGCTAACGTGGCTATGACATCACGTTGGGTCTGACCAATGATGTCAATATCGTCGGCGTATGCTAGTAGTTGTACAGATTTTTGGAAAATTTTGCCTCTGGTGTTGGCTCGTGAGTTTTGCACAATCCTCTCAAGAATCAGATTGAAGAAGTCACATGACAGCGCATCGCCTTGCCTAAATCCTTTTTTGGTATCGAAGGTGTAACTGCGGTCGTTTCCGAAATTTCGTTATTCATCCCGACAGGATTATGTTCGAGGCTTGTATCCTTGGCTTTAACGTTTACACATTGGTAAAAATTGTGAACATCGTTCCTGGAGTGGTACCGCTCTTCATCCTGGATCGTGCGCTTTTCTTGCAATTTGTTCTTCTTTCTGAAAAGCCGGTGTTCTTCCCTTCTTCTCTGCCTACAGAGCTCAACGGCACCTCCCTTCTTCACCTGCAGCTTTGCCTTGTAGACCTTGTTCTTTGCTGCGAGCATCTGTCGGCATTCCTCATCAAATCAGGGGATTCGTGCTGGTGAGCGCGAGAAATCTAGCACATCAGTTGCGGCTGATCTAATGGCTTGTTGGCATCGTTGCGATTGTTCTTCGACACTTGATGCTGGTGGTATGGTGTAAATCGAGAGGTTGAGGGATACGCGTTCCGCGAAGGTCTTGGCGGTCTCTTGCGATTGCAGTCTTGCGATAATAATTTTTTTTGCAGTATTTCTAGATTGTCGTGGCGTGGTGGATATCCACATTCTTACCTTTGCTGCAACAAGGTAGTGGTCCGAGTCGATGTTAGCTCCTCAGAATGTTCGGACATCCAAAATACTGGATGCGTGCCTCTTGTCTATCGCAATACGATAAATTTGGTTGACCGTTCGTTGATCTGGAGACCGCCATGTACCCTTATGGATATTGAGGTGAGGAAACCGTGTACTGGCTATAGTGGCATTTCGTTCCGTAGCTAAGTCAATTAGCTTAATTCCGTTACCAGTCGCGTTGTCGTGTAGGCTTTGTTTTACGAAATTACTGCTTAAGATGTCTTCTCTTCCTACCTTTGCGTTTAAATCTCCCAGTACGATTTTTACATCGTACTTCGGTAGTCGCTCAAGGTCAAGGAGCTCATAGGGATTGCTTCTATGAGCTCCTTGATAGCCATATCATCTTTTTCATCCGTTGGGGCGTAAGTGCGTATAATGTATGTGGCGAATGTTGGCGAATTTGGCCTTAATGCGGATTAATACAACGCGTTCGCTAAAGTCTTGGAAACATAGGACTTCTTGCCTAAGTCGCTTTTTCTGCGCACTATAGCACGGTCTGTAGTAGATGTCACAGTTTTTCATCCTATTTTTGCCCGGTCCATCCCATCGTATTTCCTGGATGGCAGTAATGTTTGCTTTGTAGCAGCTTAGGGCTTCCTCTAGTTGTTCGCCTGCACCTCTCCTGTCTAGTGTTCTCACATTCCGGGTACAGATACGAACGTCGTTGTCCGTTTTTCGATTAGCAGGGTTTTCAACAGTAAAATCAGTCCTCTTCGAGGCTATTGGTTGCTTCGTAACATACATTTTTTTCTATGGTTGGGTAGTTAACCCAAAGCACAACCCCCAACCTGGAGGGCCAGTTTCAATTTATTAGATACCCCTAGGACACGGGGCTATCAGTATCCACTACGGGATTGAGCGCTGCCTTTGGCCTTTCGATTCATCCGCCACCATCTCTGTTCAATGGGCCTGACTAAAACTTGAAATTCCTAGACAACCTGTTGTCCGAATAAGTCGAAGCAGCTTGTCTAGGTTCGCCTGGGGCAGCAGGCCCGGTATTCATTCCGTGCCATTCGGACCTGGCTGTTTATAGTGTTGCTATTTTTCGTCGTGTTATCAACACACGCGCTCTTCGTTTAGCAAGTCAAATCCGGTTGGATGGGACCAGTACCCGATGGTTACCACTTGGAGGTAAAAAATATGCACTTGATGTGTAGTCAGAGTTACAACCACTGGGCATTGCCAAAACAAAGGTTTTGTGCTTTAAAGTCTATGCTGTCATTCAAAATTTACAGGACCGTATTGTTGATACATCCGATTCATCGATTGCTATGCTTTCCCCATCTCTCAAGATATCATCGTTCCTAATATAACATTTTGCTTGTCAATTTCTCTAACCAATTTCTTTTGAAAACTAAGTAAAATTTTGTCTAATTTTTCACCAAATTTATCACTTCTGCTTTTGTTTTATAAAATGCAAGAGTTGTCGCGTTTCTTGAAGAGATAAAGAAAGGTTGCAGCAGTCTTAAAGTCAAATATACTGCGAAATTTGCCTCCCTATGTTCTTTGACTTTGATTTTTACCAATTGTGCGTTCTCCTTTTTCTGTACAATATTTAATTATTATCCTGAGACAAAAGTCAGATCTCCTAGTCGTTTGTAGGTACTCCGTTTTAAAAAAAATCCATACGCAGAGGTATCGAAAGTGGTTCTGAGTGATTGATATTCCAGAGATTGTTATTCAGTTTCAAGTCATAGATCCCTAAATGACGTTTTAGCTTAAAAGGATTCAATATAAAAACGAATTGTCTACAATCGCTACTTCACGCACCAAATACAAAGCACATCGCTCATGGCAATTCCTTACTTTTTTTTTGTAAATTAACGCATATGTAGGTAACTACAATCAACTTATATCCAACACAAGTCCTTTCAACTTTCACCTTGAATTCTAGTTTCAACACACACTTTTATCTCACTGCAAGTGGGTTTTATTTTTTTGTAAACGTCTTCGTGCCACAAGACTTCCCCAAGCGAAAACAACCATAAAGAAATATTATGTCACAACGTTTATTCGTGCTTAGCACACACACTCGCACCAACAAAATTGTGCTTATTTGGGGAAACATCAACCGAAGGACTTGAGTTTTATATGTCAGAAAATAAAACAACAAACTTGGATGTATGAGTCGCTGAAAGGATTTAGGCACTACTGAGTGTGTGTACGTGTGTAAGATGAAAAACGTGTTAGAAAGACGTTTTGTTCGTTTGTCAGAATTTTTCAGCACCTACGTCTGTCGCTGAACTAAAGTCCTTTTGAATTATATTTTATGCATGCAAACTGATTGCTTTTGTTAAGCGAAAGAAGGCATGGTGGAATAATAACAACAAAAACACCTTTCCAACTAACAGTGTGTGCTTTGACACACACGATGGAAAAAAATCGTTTTTCTCATTTTCTTTATAAGATTAACTTTTGTTCGCCTTTGCCTTCAGGGTTACGTTTTAAATGGGTTTTCCTTATTTTTTGGATTAGGACAAATTACATTCTGAATTAAAGCTGAAACTTTATACTTAAAATGATTGGCATATGCGTTGGCAATAATTTCAATTAAGCTTTTTGGGATAATTGAAGAGAGATCTGGATGTGACATAAGACATAAGACAAAAATATGTAAGGATAACAAATTTTAAAGACACAATATAATAATTCCTTTCAGAGATTCCTTTTGACCTTTTTTTTAATTTTAATAAAAAGAGCAATCGAAGATGGTTTGCCATCTTTTTTTTATATTTTGAAATACAGGTAAGCAATGTCTGTAAGAAAATCGTTTTGTGTAAAGTTTTGATACAAAAATTGATTAACAATCGAATTAGAGTTTGGTTCTTCGAATAGAGATCAAACTGACATTTTGTGGTCATAAACAGGTTGACAAATGAACAACGCTTGCAAATCGTGCAAATTTATTTCGAAAATAATGGTTCTGTTCGCGAATTTTATCGAAAGCTCCGTCCATTTTTTGGTGGGCGAAATCGTCCATCAGATCAATTAATTCGGTTAACCGTGGATGGTTTTGCTCTAAGCTTACTCTATGTGATAACACGAATCCGCAGAGATGTCGAATAGTGCGCAATGAAGAAACAATTGCCGCTGAGAAAATGTTGAAGAGGACTCGAATAAATCGATTCGCCATTGTGCACAGCAAATGGAGCTTTCTCCATCAACTTTATTGAAGATTTCGCGCACCGATCTTGGATAACGACCTTTACAAGATCCAGCTTGTGCAAGAATTAAAGCCGCGAGACCATGAAATGCGTCGTGATTTTGGTGTTCGTGCCAAAAATGACATTGAACTCGATGCTGATTTTCATCGCAAAATTTTGTCCAGTGATGAGGTTCATTTTTGGTTAAATGGCTACGTTAACAAGCGAAATTGCCGCATTCGGATTGAAGAGAATCCACATGAGACCCTTGACACGCTACTACATCCAGAACAACTGACTGTTTGGTGTGCTCTATGGGCTGGTGGAGTCATTGGGTCATACTTCTTCCGAAATGATGCCGGACAGTCAGTTACCTTTAGTGGAGACCGGTAAAGAGCCATGATAACCAACTATTTTGTTCCCCAATTGGATGGCATGAATGTGAATGAGATGTGGTTCCAACAAGATGGCGCTATATGCCACACAGCGTACGTCACAATCGCTTTTTTAATGGAAATATTCGATGAGCACATAGTTTCGCGGAATGGACCTGTCAATTGGCCAACAAGATCGTGTGATTTGACGCCATTATATTGTTTTCTATGGGGATATGTGAAGTCGCTCGTCTACGCCAAAAAACCAAAAACGTTAGTGGACTCGGAAGCGAACATTTGAGGCGTTAATGTCGACATACGGCCACAATTGCTCGAAAAAGCGGTTTAAATTGGACCTCTAGACTTAGACTAGCCCGAAATTGTATTTATACATTGATGGCATAAAATTTTCCTTCCAATAAAGCTAAATTGGTGGACATTTAGACGATTTTCTTGTATTTATTTTTAATTCGAAGTTCTATACCTCTAAAAATGAACAGCCTTTACTAAACAGTGAGGTACCAAATGGGCCAAAAGAGATCAGCCTATTGGAAGATGCTCTTATTTTTGCATATGGCCGCCAATGTCAAATCTATTTTGACATTTGTGGACTAGACAGATGTAGAATACAAGTGAACAGGCCATGAAGCGATACTCTCCCCAAGAACGCGGAATAATCGAAGTAGAGGATTTTTCGACTAAAAGCATAATGAGCGATGATGCTCAATTCCACCTCAGCAGGTACATGAACAAGCAAAACAATCGCTTCTGGGACACCGAAAAATCCACGAGTAATACACGAGGACTGGATGAGGCTGGATGAGTCATCAGGCCATTTTTTTTAGAACGCCGCTTGTCAAACGACAACAGTGGACGGTTCGCGCTATAGGACCATGTTTACCAAGTTTAAGGACTGGAGGCCGTGTGGTTCCAACAGGATGGAGCAACAGTACACACTACGTGAGCCACAACCGATATTTTGAAGGCCAAACATCATCGTATGACTTCTTTTGGCCCACCTTGTATTTGCCCCAACGATTTTAAAATTATAGTCTACTTGCTCTAATATTGTTGAGGCATAAAAAATATACCAGTTTTCAAGTTATAATCTTTTTTTACTCGAAATTAATTGGAATGACATTTTCTGCTTGCATGAGTCGACCCAGGAAACCTACACAGAATGATCTGGCAATAGTCGTCATTATATTCGAATTCCAGTAACTTTGATATCCAAAGTTCGAATGTCCTGATGGAAATGCTCTCCTTACTATTCGCTTAAATTACCAGATTTTTCAAGAAAAGGATTTTAGTAACTGAAAAGGATATTTAACTTAATTCTCATGTTTTTTGTTTTATAATTTGCATGCACTTTTGCATCCAAGTTGCTGAATGTGCAGTTCCTCAATGTGTTGAGGGAAGTGGTCAACTTTTTATGTTCCAAATAAATGTTCACTATCCAAACAAACATATTTTATGCAAATTTATCAACAGCTGTCATGCAAATTGGTGAAATTTTAATTATTTATTATTTTCTCATATGATGACCGACAAAAATACCAGCTTTTGTCTTTTCAGAACTTAATTTGGAAACTGTTTTGCAATCTACTTGAAACAAATTCCATATTTGCTAAGAGCTTTCACATACTGTGGACGTTTTTAACTTAAAAGCACATGTTTTTTTTCTAACTGCCTTTAAACGGTGAGACTCCAACACAGATTTTACACACGAAATTTGGGTTGTTTTTTGTAAATTATTCCATGAAGGCTGCTTTAACAAAATCAGCCACGTTCAAGCGAAACGAAATAAGACCCGAATTCCAAATTTGGCTTTATTTTGGTTTTCAAAACGAAATAACACCAATTTGGCTTTATTGCGCTATGCGAACTGAAATATCACCAAACAATTAATGGAAATAATGCCAAATTATTCCTCAGGCTACTATTGATGTAGTAGACATAATGAGCCAACATCTACCGAATTATTTTTGAGTCAATTTTATGAACAGCGGGTAAGTCTGGTGCCAGCAGCCGCGGTTACATAATTGCAATAATTGGCTCTCGTACAGTCGATTCGACTTAAAAAATGAAATAATCCATGCAAGGCTGTTAATGCCTCTTGCTTATGGGGCTTATTTCCTTTGCAACCATCCAATATTGCACGCAACCCAAATCCGATAGTGAGCCCATGCTAGGGGCATACACCCAAACTTGCACTCGAATGTAAGCAAAGTATGAACCCTCTGCTTGGGCTCAGTGTTGGATTTGGAATGACTGCTCATCTATTGTAAGGTATGACCCGGATGTATTTTATGTATGCATTGCTGGATAAATTTACTCATAATCATGCGTCAGTTTGACTCACAGCGTGGTTGTTACTCATTATGGGTGACAGCTTCCTCAACAATACGTGCACTAACCGACAAATATTCGTGCTGTATGGGAGGTTATGAGCGCGCAATATATAATTCGGAAAATTAAAAGGATGTTTTCGGATGATTCAATTTGACGCAGATTATCTTTTCAGGGTTAAAGATCTTAAATTTTACGATCTCGAGATAGCCATTCCCTATAATCACTCTAAATGTCCTATTGTGAACCATCTTAAAACGAAATACTGAAATTCTATTTAAACTAAATAAGTTTTTTTTTGAAGACTACTGAACTAAACTTCATTCCCAGTCCCCTGTAGTCGAAAGCTGATCAAGAATGAATTGAAAGTAAAATGTTTCAATTACAGTTACAACAACATATTCCATAGTATCGAACTTGAAACAATTTGATGCCAAATATCTCAAGTTTTGAAACTTGAAAATGTGTTGTAGCTTCACGATGTAATGAGAATTTCCAACCCAATGTTAACTAACTCGACCGATGGCAAAATATCCAACCATCGACATGATATTCACATTGTATCTGTTCAAGGTCAAATCAGCAATTAACCCCCCTCTCCCTGAACATTTAATTTCTATATTCATTTTCACTCCCATCCATTTTCATTAAAGTCCTTCGCAACGATATGAAGGATATCATATTCTCCAACCTTACCCACTAATCTCTTATGCCAAACTTTGGTATCGCACACTTGCTCCCATCAAAAGGGATCTAAACTGTGTTGATCCGCCCTAATGTATACGTGCACTGCACCGTTGGGAGCCCAACATTAATTTAGACAATTTCACACCTTTCAGTTTTCTCGAACACAGAAACCCCATCAATTTGCTCTAACGACCAACAGAGTCGGTGTTAACATTTGCCTTCGCCTCATTTGCATCCAAGTCGCGTTAAATATAATCCCTTAGATGTTCTTCGGCATTGCTATCTAACACCTCTGCACAGGTAATTAAATTTCGGCTACTTTCAAGTGAACACATCGATGGGCGGACGTATGTGTGTGTATCTGTGTTTGGCAGAGGCATTAACTCTTCCGAATTTTTCGTTTTTTCTTTTCTTTTTTTTGTGTGTTCATAGTTCGGTTGCTCCCCGCCCTCCCCAATGTCAGATTGTGGTAATAAAATTTAGAGACTTACACCATAGAAGCGTCTGCATGTAAACTACCAGGTTCGTGGCGAATTGTGTACTGTGCTTCCCCCTGAATATTCCTCTAGCTGTAACCAGGTTAATGAGGATAAACAATGGTGCGGATAATTGCTTATAAATCATTTTTGGCTTGCACATGTAGATAAAACGGTGTCAGTTTGGATCGCCAGAAGAAGTGGGGTTAGGAAGGATTAGTGCGGCGATATGGCAGAGAGCCTATGATAGGCATGCACAGCTGGTTGTCACATCGTGGTGTGCTGTATCTATGGGTATTATTGTGGTCATATTGAGAATTTATGTTGACAGGTATCAAGATAAGAATGTTGGATGGGAATGTTAATCGATTGTGCATTGGCGATGGATTAAATGTAACTAGGGACAGAAGAAATGGTTTTGGAAGGCACTGAAGTGAAATTTAATTTGATTTGCATGAACTTATTGGTCGCAAAAGGATTTGAAATCTAAAATAAGGCAGAGATATTTAACAAGGAATACATTTTGGCCTTAAAGTTGCCATTGGTGATATTTTAACTTACTCTTACAAAGAGAAAGGTATTGTCTTCGAGAAAATTTCATATACTGTATATTTGTATAGTATTTGTATAGTTTTTGATTGATTCGAATATTACGATGATAGCGGAACCCAAAAAAGTGGTGTTTGAATCAACGTCCATCAGACCGTTTGGCCGTAATGGTCTCTCCAGCCTAAACGGATTGACCGATTTATTTCGAAATTCATATTCAAGTTTTGTATCGTTCATAATTCTATGCCTTTTTAGCCATGTTATTAACGGTACCTTCACAATTTTTCCGAAAAAATTCATGAAACGGATTTTTGCATTTATGTTATGGACGTTTGCAATGTTCGTGGTTTAAAGTCGGATCTTTTTTCAGCATACGTTTACATTTGTAAATACAAACCAGCTGTTTTGGTACTGAGTGAAACACAGGTGGGGGTGAATACTGACTTATCAGAATTAAACCTACCTGGATATAATTTAGTGCCATTATTCTTTTCTCACCCCGATCTCGCCATATATATACGTAGTGACGTAGCCTACCAAACTCAACATCAATACCACCAATGTTCCAATCCGGAATTTAATTTTGTATGGCTGAAATTCCATGTCCGTAGGCATTTAATCCACTACTGTTTCATTTATAGGAGCCCAAACCTTGACAGTAATTCAACCCTTAACGAGTTTGATGCACTGTCTGACTCCATCTCTAGAATTGTATCCCTGCATCCTCACACTGAAATCGTCATTGCGGGCGATTTCAATGTACACAATTCTACGTGGCTTCAACATTCTGGACCTCTTTGCAGAGGTAAACAACTGGGTTAGGTTGTAAATAAGACGACACGCATACCGGATATTAAAAATCAAGCCGCTAACACCCTGGACTTGTTTCTTACCTCTCACCCTGATAAATACATCATCAGTGTATTATCGCCTCTAGGTTCGTCAGACCACTGTATCATATCAACAAATTTCTCGTACTCCAACCACAGAGTTAAAGAAAAAATTCCCGAATAGACTATATGGCAATACGAGAAAGCCAATTGCCAGCATTAAACAGTTTTTTTAGGAATTTTAACTGGTCACTATGTTTCCTCGATAGTGACGTGGATGCTGCTGCTGATATGATTTCAAATATCATTCTCTTTGGTATGAGATCTTTTATTCCCAACAGAATTAAGAGTATCAGACCAAAGGCAAAAGGGTGGTATGACTTGAGCTGCAAAGAAGCTATCAGGTTGAGAGAGACAAACTTTCGGTTGTACAAGACCAACCCAACAGAGGAAAACCGAGCAAAGTTCAAACAAGCCAGAAATGACTGTAATGCCCATTTAAAGCTTGTCAAATTCCTCTATGACCGAACGTTGAGGCAAAAAATTCTACAATGTCCCAGAGGTAGTAAAAACTTTTGGTCATTTGTTAAAAACATACAAAATTCGGCATCAACATCAATTCCGACGCTCATTCACAATGACATTCCAGCTGTCAGCTCTTTAGACAAGGCCAATCTGCTTGCTGCCCATTTCGCAGCCAACTCTACATTGCCAGATTGTGTTCAGTCTCCTCCTGTACTTGAGAACGTAGATCATTCTATGGAACAAATTCACTTTCGTACTCGTACAGTTGCAAGAGTTTTATTTGATCTTGACATACATAAATCCGCTGGTCCAGATGGTATATCCCCCATCATTCTGAAGATGTGTTCTTCTACGCTAGCAAAACCACTGCGTAAGCTTTTCTATCTATCCTACTCATCAACGACTCTTTCCGAGTAGATGGTAAACAGCATTTGTCCAGCATGTACCAAAAAAAGGCGAATCTTCTTCTCTCTCCAACTACCGACCAATTGCTCTTACGTCCCTTCTTTCCAAGGTCATGGAAACGCTGATAAATCGTCAGCTTATGAAATATCTCGAGACACGAAAACTTCTTAATGACCGGTAGTATGGTTTTCGCAGCAACAGGTCCACTGGTGATTAGATGATATATCACACCGAGAAGTGGAAACAATCAATCCACCATAATGGATAAAGTAAGATTGTGCACTTGATATTTCAAAGGCATTTGACAGGGTTTGGCATCAAGTCCTTTTGTCGAAAATGCGTGCATTTGGAATCGACGAATAACTTCTTCTATGGATTAGACATTGTCTTTCGAAACGTTCAATTCAAGTTGTTTTGGATGGTTTCAAGTCTGTAACTCACTCTCTTTCTCATTTTTATAAATGATCTCCTGTCTGCAACTTCTAATCCAAATCATTCCTTCGCTGATGACAGTACCCTCAGCTTCTCATATTCGTCCTCATCCCTCACCTTCGAACGTGGACTCTAAACGCCAAAATATGTTAAGCTCATTGAATTTCGACCTTGACAGCATTATCAAATGGGGTAAGTCTAATAGAGTGGAATTCAATGCTTCCAAAACACAATGCTGTCTTCGGTAGTAAAAGCGAAACGAAAGTCTATAGCCATTATCCATGAATGGCACTTACGTCGAAGAAACCGAAAAGCTTTCTATGCTAGGTATGTGTGTTAGTAACGACTTACGTTGGAACGACCACATATTCGAAGTCGCTAAAAACGCAGCGAAATGTCTAGGTTTCCTAAATCGATGTTAGAAATATTTCACCCACTCTGATCTGGCCACAATATATATAACGTTTATACGCCCAAAACTTGAATTCGACGCCCACGTCTTGTCAGGTGCACCAAAATCAACATTGCACCTTCTAGATAGGATTCAAGCACGTGCGAAAAAACTTATAGGAGACATAAGAATAGCGAACTCCTTAGTTTCGCTCGAACATCGTCGAAACATCTCCTGCCTTACCTTGTTTTATCGCTATTTTAACAATCAATGCTCAAATGAAATAGCCAGCTGCATTCCTCCCATTCAACAATTCAGCCGCAATACTCGTTACGCAATGAATGCAAATCAGTTTACCCTCAAGCCTATCTTCGGACGTACGCTGAAATATAGAGATTCGTACATAAACCGAACAACACGAATGTGGAATGCTCTACCGACCTCTGTTTTTCCATTCCATTATAACTTACAGACATTTAAAACCAATGCGCCTCGGTATCTGCTTTCTTCTTATCCAGAATTTCCTTAAAGGCCGCACTGTGCTAAAACATATAACGGGTATTCACACCCCCTTGAGTGCGCGCAAATTATAAAAAAAATGTTATATAAAAAAAATTGTCAATTTCTTGCAAAGTATTTTGTCAAATTGAATGAAATTTGATTTATGTACTACTACAGGGTGACCGCCAGGAAGGTATACTACTTTATTTGTTTATAATTTTTGATTTAATGAAAGAGAATTGATCTTACATTGATAAATGTTTTACCTAATGACAGCCATTATATACGGAATAACAATCTCACAAATGCGAGCCCTTTCGAACATATTTTTCATAACATTCTCCCACATTTCACGGGGTATTTCATTAATTGCATCAGGAATATTTTGTTTGAGTTGCTCAAGCGTTTCTGGTTTGCTTGCATAAACCTTGCTTTTCAGATGTCCCCACAAAAAGAAGTCCGGAGCAGTCAAATCAGGCGACCGTGGAGGCCAACCAAACTCCACCATTTCTTGAAATAACTTGTTGTAGAAAGAGGTCTGGCAGTAATTCTATTGTAATCCTGGCTGTATGCGATGTGGCACCGTCTTGTTGATACCACATGTTAATCAAGCCCAAGGCATGCAGTTGTGGCTTTCAAATGTTTTTAATCATATCACGATATCGCTCCCCATTCACAGTTACCGTTACGCCTTTTTCATTTTTAAAGAAATAAGGTCCAATGTTTCCTCCTGACAAAATTGCACACCAGACTGCTACTTTTAATGGATGCAAAGGTGACTGATGAATAATTTGAACGTTTTCCATTGCCCACATCCAACTATTCTGTTTATTCACATATCCATTCAAATGAAAATGTGCCTCGTCACTCATTATGATTTTTGTTCATGAAAATCGGGGTTGTCATGGGCTAGCTGTAACATCCTACTGGCATATATACGGCGGCGTACATATGCCAATAGGATATGTGGTCTAGTGGAAGAAGCTATTGTGTCAACTGAATCTGAAATTGAAACAAATGCAAATTCTTGTCCAAAATTGTGGCCAAAGTTGTTCTTTGAAGACCAAGCTCCTGAGCACGGCGTCGAATTGGGGTTGATGGATTGTTCTGAACACTTCCTTGAGAAGCAGTCATGTTTTCAGTCGATCTTGCAGTTCGTTGTGGTCCATGCTTATGCCTAACACCTACAGACCCTCTTTCTTCGAAATCATTCACTACACTATAAATAGTGCGTTTTGTTCGCACGCTGTTTCTCCAAAAAATTTCACAAATTTTATTCATCGAATATTTTTCCATCATAAATTTCCCACGTTTCCACGGCTGACACCCTGTATTTACAAAACCATTATTGGTGTGAGCATGACTGGATTCTAAACAACATTATCTATGACGAGAATTGGATGACTATCATCCAAATGTTCATAAAAACAATACATTTCACTTGTAGAGAAAGTTCAAAACATGGCATCAGGATAAGGACCTACTGTTATGATAAAATAAAGATAGGGTGTGAGAAATTATAGAACGCAAATTGTGGGTTTCAGGAAAGAAAAGTCAATATGGATGATTCCGTTCTAGTATTCTTAATATTTACTAAGAATACTTGGATTGTTTCAGCATATTTTACAATTTTATTTATCACACAACAAAAACTCTATACAAACTTAACATTCTCCAACTGTTAAACAAATATTTCATATATAACATTTGTTTGGCTCGTCAATGGTGAATATCTAGTAGTTTCAGAAATAAATAAAAAAAAATTTATGGCGCAACAGGCTCGTTAGTACCCAGGGCCTAGCTTTTTTCTCACAACCATTCATGTGTGCGTGTGTACTTCTTAGCACGATGGCGGGACCGCCTGTTTTATGCCGATTCCGAACGATAAGCTTTTCATGACAATTGATACTACTCGGATGATTTGTCAGATCATCACGAGAGGAGGGCCAGTGAAAAATCATTTAGGTGTTGCTACGGCTGGGAATCGAACCCAGACCTTCTGCACGGCTGTTCATCGCACTAACCATCGCGCCACTGAGCCCGTCCAGAAATTAATCTTCGGTATATTTTATACTAAAAACATCTTCGGTAGTATTCCAGCGGTTTAGCCAACTATCGGTTACAGAAAATATCTTTCAATAAGATCCTCACTCGATAATATTTTTACAGGGCAGTGGCACCCATTTTCTGAATTTTTATCAAGTTCTCCGATTTCTTTCAGATAGTGATCGTCAAAGTGAACTTCCATAGTTTTCGAATGTATTTGGTCAGTTCAGAACTCAAGACTCTCAAATGCTTCCAGCCGAATTTGGAAGAACTCTCCGATCGGATGGGATATGGTTGAAAAAAATATTAGTATTCTATAAAAAGCTCTATAAAAAGTGTTTGATGATGAACAGATTAATGAGGTGAAAGAGGGAAAACCATTTGTTGCTGAGGAGCTCGTTCAACAACACCCACCTATCATAGTTGTAAGTAGGTACTAAAAAAATAGTGAACATAGCCTAAAGGGATTTAATCTACCTGCTAGAAATCGGGTTATTGTTAACATTTTGCAAACAGGTAATGAAACATAAACGGCAATCACTTTATTAAAATATTCAATAAGGCATTTAATAAATGTTTTTATAGACAAGTAATCATTAGGTAAGTGGATGTTATCAATTAGGGACAATATTAGACAGGTAGGACCAATTAATGTTTCTTTTCTATGGGGCGTTGTCGGCCTACTCTTTGTTGAACAGCTAGAGGGGTTTTTATGACATGTTTATGCTGATAGGGTATTAGCGCCTTCTTCTTAGAAAATTTTTGGAATCTGTGAAAAATGTATTCCCCAGCTGCATAAACAAAAAGATTGTCTGGTGTCAATTGTGGTTGACCTAGTGATTAGTGTGTTAGAATGCCAAGCGTACAAGTAAGTAAGTTCTGATACTTTGCAGTGAAGCCAGAGGTATACGAGATGTGATCGTGTTCTTGGTTGTAGCAGAGGGTGGCACGCTTGCGGAAGGCCGGGCTGATGCTCGTCGTTGGGGTGGGTTCTTCCTGCTACTATCCTGGTTGCAAATATATACCGTGCCTCATATCGTATCCACATGAATACAATATAAATCAACATTAAAAATTTACATGCGTCTAATCCCCAAAGAGAATTGATGTCACCAGGACACCAGACTAAAGAAAAAAACATTATGGTATAGGAGAAGTTAATATGTGAAAAGAAAGAGGAGGTAGCAAGGGATAGAAAGAGAAGATTATTATAGATAGAGAATAGAGAAGGGGTTGGTCTGATCTTGATGACCTTGCAGATTTCTGCATCTCGGCTGTACCCGCCCTATAGTACTGATCTTAGTCAGTAACTCCATGGCTACCTAATACCGGTATATCTTTTAACTGATAGCCCCATGATGAGCATACGTCACACTTCCTATTCCGTTATCGCCTTTCATACCTTATTATCGCCGAGTAAAAATAAATCAGAAGGTCATTTCTCTTTCAATGATAAACATGATTAAGCAGTCGTTATAATAATATTTATTCAATGAAAGTAAACGATTTATACCATTGATATAATTTTTCTCTTAACCCCACTCTGGTATAAGAGTTCCATCTTAAATGGTGAATGAATTCAAATTGAAATAATTCTCAGACTAAATATAGGTATAATTATATGTTGTAGGTATGAATGAATATGTGTAATAATCTTAAATGTAAGTATGTATGCAAAAATTTAAAATAGGGTTTTTCTGTAGGAATATGTATGTAAATATAGGTAACTTATTTGTGTGAATGTGAGTTCAATTAAATAATTTTTTTGTACTTGATTTAAGTAAATAGGTGGTTTTTTAAATTTAATAACTTTTTTGGTAATTTTTTTTTGTAATGAGGTAATTTAGTATAGATTAATCGTTAATATAAGTATGTATGGGAAAGGTAGATTTTTTCGATGTAATTACTTTAGTATTTTATAAATTTCACTTGTAGTTATTATGTTTTGTTTGTATATTCTTATATAACTTGCCAAAAGAGGATACTAAGATACTTTAATTCTGACTTACGTATTCTGTTAGAAATAATATTGTTTTCCGCTGGGTGTTTTATGTATGATGTTATTGAATGAACCGCAGACTCCGCTTTGTGCGCACAAATCGTTGCCGTCGATTAAGTGTTGGTGTAAATGGAATGATTGCTGTATTTTTTTGTGTGTATGTAGCTATTTGGAAAAGAAGGTGTTAAAAATGTATCTTGGTATGATCTATATGGCAAATGATATTACCTCGGTAGCTTATAAATGTTAATACCTTTCTGTACACTTATTTGTAGAATGTAATTAACAAAAAAAAAAGATATCTTAACCTAAACACTTAACATGCAGGACAATACACAAAAATTCGCTTCACGTTCAGTTGATCTGTTAGTTTGGATAGACTTCAGATTTTAATTTGGCCAGCAGTTTAAGCATGTGGTCCGCTATTTCTTTCGAACAATAGTACGGCTTCAAAGAGAATCGATGTGTCTTAACTGCAGATCAGCACTGATGACTGGTAATCGTCGGGTTTTTGGAAATGATGATGATTTCGTGCGATCGTGTACTTGACGTATTGTTAGAGGGCGACTGTCGATCGTTTTAGCGTTTGCCGATCTAAGATTAGCTACTCGCTTCCCAAGAGAAGTTTTTGTAGGGTATTGAGGTTATTCGCGCAGTAATTTCTGCTGACACGCGGTTGATTTTAGCACTGGCACTTGACACTTTCTTGTCAAATAGAATTTCTGGTTCACGAGTCGTTATTTGGGTTCACGAGGTTATTTTCCTGGCGTGATCGTGCTTGGAATCCCTGTACGTAGTCAATGGAAGTATTGCCGAAGATGCACTAGTAATCACAAAAGTTGTGTCTGTGCACTATTAAAAAAAAATAATTTCTTAACATTACTGGAGAATCGATCTACGAGTTATCACGTTTTTGTTGGTAATACTAATAATATCAAACTCAGAATTAACCGAAAAATATTTTGATTTTGTTTGATTTGTTTGAGAACTTGCTCACTCAATACTTTTCCACTGTCAAAAGACTCGTGCCCACTTGACTTTGGTTTTTATAGGTTTAAAATTTTGCATTTAGTGAAATGTCCACTGTGTAAACAATGGCGCATCGTGCGTTATGTAGGTTAGCCAAGAAAGGAAGAGTGCCATATCTGAGCGATGGGCGTTACATTTTGGAAAAAAAAAAATTAAATACGTTCGCATGATAGGATGAATATACGTATCCTTTGTAGTAAGATAAGAACCAGTGTCACGCTACAACTTGTAGTTGCCGGATCAAGAGTTTTATGTAATTCATTAGGGGTGTAACATCAACGATCATTATCTTAACCGAATATTTTGTTGACCTCCAACGTTATGTTCTTATTTTGTCTTTGACTAGGAATGGGTTGAAAAACGAGATAATGAAATTCAAAATTACCGACGAATTCGAACCAATGGCGAATTTACTGGGTTCAATAGCGAAATGGTGAAATATAACACCTGAGTATACCCTCCTTCAGCTCTTATGCCTAACATTTTATTTCATGAAGCATTTTTATACAGCAATTGGGTAAATGATTTTGTTCGCCTAGGATAACGGTAGATTTAAAAGTTTAAAAAAATAAAATTTAAGGAAATGCATTCATACAATATATGTAGGATGAAAATGAATACAATGATTCCGATGATGATAATATTCATGATGCTGGTGATCTGGTCGAATTTCCTGCTCCATTTGAAATAACTTTGTCTATCTAAACAGAAAAGGTGCCAGTTTTTGTATGGATGTCTAAACTCTCCTTCCTTTGCTTTTACGTCAGCAACTTAAACTTTACTATTCTCTACTATCCATTTCGGTGGTCGAACATTATTTTCGTGTTCGATGACTAACGCACTGATCGTGATGTTGGAGCATCAGGGGTGCGAACAATTCCTTAAAAGTCAGCTTAGTACCGCTCAGGGTCCGATCTTTACGGTCGTCACCTTAATCCTACTTTGCCGGTTTTTTTTACGATATTAAACGAAAATGTATATTACTGTTACAGATCATCCAAATTGTTAAAAAAAAATTCGTCTGTGTTGAAAAACACTATAAATGGCTATCAAGATTTATAACGTAGTCAATGTAGACAAGGAGCGGATGGGATGTTGTTATATTGACTAAAGAGTTTGCAGGCTACAATGAATTTGATGAAAATTTAAGTTACTAAATATTCAGAGTCTCATGGAAAACACATTCAATGCTTGACGTCTGTTATTGCAAAAGCAGACTTACATTTTATTTCGATAACTTTGTTTAAACATTCTAGTATTCCTTCTTGAAGTACTCCATATAATGTATGTATGTATGTTCTAGAAATAGAAGCGATAGATATTACTCAGATCATAAGAGTACTAGCACACCGCACTAACCATCGCGCCACTAAGCCCGTCTCAGAACTCAAGTGCAGGAAAATTATACAAACCGATTACAAACATTGAATGGTTGGGTGTTGTAGAACGCGGGTAGACTCTGATTGGCTTTAACTTGGCAATGCCCAGTGTTGTTACTCTGACTACACATCAAGTGCTTATTTTTTACCTCCAAGTGGTAAACATCGGGTACTGGTCTCATCCAACCGGATTTTACTTGCTAAAGGATGAGCGCGAGTGTTGATAACACGACGAAAAACAGCAACACTATAATCAGCCAGGTCAGAATGGCACGGAATGAATACCCGGCCTGCTGTTCCAGGCAAAGCTAGACAAGCTGCTTCGACAAATTCGGACAACAGGTTGTCTAAGAATTTCAAGGGTTAGTCAGGCCCCTTGAACAGAGATGGTGGCGGATGAACCGAAAGGCCGAAGTACGATGTATAAATCGTGCTGGGTGATTTTAACGCAAAAATAGGAAGAGGAGACATCTTTAGCAGTATTGTCGTAAAACAAAGCCTACACGACAACACGTCTGGTAACGGAATTAAGCTAATTGACTTCGCTACGGAACGAAATGTTAGTATAGCCAGTACACGGTTTGCTCACCTCAATATCCATAAGGGTAGATGGCGGTCTCCAGATTAACGAACGGTCAACCAAATTGATCATATTGCGATAGACAAGAGGCACGCATCCAGTATTTTCCGAACATTCTGCGGATCTAACATCGATTCGGACCACTACCTTGTTGCAGCCAAGGTAAGAATGTGGATATCCATCACGCAACAAAAATCCAGAAATACCGTAAAAAAATTAATGTCGAAAGACTGCAATCGCAAGAGACTAAACCTCCCTAAACCTCTCGATTAACACAATACCACCAGCATCAAATGTCGAAGAACAATGGCAACGATGCCAACAACCCATTAGATCAGCCGCAACTGATGTGCTGGATTTCTCGCGCCCTCTAGCACGAATCCCCTTATTTGATGAGGAATGCCGACAGATGCTCGCAGCAAAGAACGAGGTCTACAAGGCAAAGCTGCAGGTGAAGACGAGAGCTGCTGTTGAGCTCTACAGAAAGAGAAGCAAGGAAGAACACCGGCTTTTCAGAAAGAAGAACAAATAGCAAGAAAAGCGCACGACCGAGGATGAGGAGCGGTACCACTCCAGAAACGATGTTCACAAGTTTTACTAAAGTGTAAACGTTAAAGCCAAAGATAAAAGGCTAGAACAGAATCCTGTCGAGATGAATAAGGAAATATCGTAGTTGAGACACAGTCGATGCTGAGGATATGGAAGAACCACTTCTGCAGACTGTTAAAAGGCGATGACGAACAACATTCCGCTGTCAGGCAGAACGAACCATTCAATATCGGGTAACACGACAGCGAAAGCTGCCAACCATCGGACCTGAGTGAAGTGAGGACAGCAATATCTAAACTGAAGCTTAATTAGGCGGCCGGAAATGATGGTCTTCCAGCTGAGCTTTATAAAGCCGGAAGAAAGTATGCCTGAAGAATGGAACCTCAGCATCGTTTGCCCGATCCACAAAAAAGGAGACCTTCTAAACTGCGCCAATTACAGAGGCATAAGTCTCCTCAACATCGACTACGAAATCCTACCTGCCGTAATATGTGAACGCCTGAAACCGTTTACCAACAACCTTATCGGCCCTTATCAGTGTGGTCTTAGGCCAGGAAAGTCCACAACCAATCAAATCAAATCTTCACCCAAGAAGTCCAAATCGATACCCACCACCTTTTCATCGATTTCAAGGCCGCATACGACAGCATTTATAGAGATGAACTATACAGAGCCATGTCTAGTTTTGGTATACCGTCCAAACTCGTCCGTTTGTGTAGGATGACGAAGGAGAATTCTCTCGATGGAGATCAGGGTCGGAAACGACCTCACTGACACATTCGATGCCAAAAAAAGGATCTAGGCCTGGCGATACGCTGTCATGTGACTTCTTCAATCTGATTCTTGAGAGGATTGTGCAAAACTCACGAGCCAACACCAGAGGCACAATTTTCCAAAAATCTGTACAACTACTAGCATACGCCACGATATTGACATCATTGCCACGTTTGCTAGTATAGAGAAGGAAGCGGCAAAAATGGGTTTAGCTTAAATGAGGGCAAGATGAAGTTTATGCTGTCAACATAAAAGGACACACAACAACTACAAATTGGACAGAACGTCACCATTGACAGATATAACTTTGAGGTAGTACGGGACTTTATCTATCTCGGCTCCGCTATTAATTCTGCCAACAACATCTCGTCAAAAATTAACCGAAGAATTACTCTTTCCAACCGCTGTTTCTTCGGCCTAAGAAGGCAATTCAGTAGTAAAGCCCTCACTGGAACTACTAAGGTGATCTTATATAAGACCCTGATCATCCCGGTCCTGCTCTACGGCGCTGAAGCATGGACCGCCTCAAAAGCGGATGAAGAAATCCTTGGTCGATTTGAGAGGAAAATTCTTCGAAAAATCTTCGACCCCGTTTGCGTTTGGAGTGCGCAACTAGAGGCAGTTAGCTAGGACCGGTCTAATTGGAGAGGCATGTTCGTTGAGGCCCAGGTTCATTCCGGACTGTAGCGCAACTTAAGTAAATAAGATTACAAACATTGGGCGTGTATAGTTTAAAAAAAAAACCCATCATCGAGACGATGGTATAAACAAGGGATGGTATGCTGTTGAACTCGTTTTGTTCAAGTTGGTTTGGTGAGTACATGTTGTTCTCAAAAGCTAAATAAATTCGTTTTTGGGTACATATATGAAAATCCTTTATATGCTTCCCTTAATAGTATCAGATTCTTACTGACTAAATAACACCGCCATTCGATACAAACTCTTAGTTACCGAAACTTAAATTAAATATATCAAGCAAAAGCTTTTGACAGGCTACTCTAGAAGGGAAATATCATACATATTGTGCAATATGTAGGACTGTATGTAAAATACTGGCTTTTTTTTCTTGGTACTAAAAAGAATAATGAGTCCATTATGCTCTCAGCCATCAGTCACATCACAAAATAGCATTATCTGACTTAAAATAAATATAAACAAAATTTCGATTATTTAAAACCAAAAATCAGTGGTGTGGTAAAATTTATATTTTCCAATATTCTATTTTATTTTTAATTAAAGGTTTGGTAAAATTTTATGATTGCGGGTAAAATATAATCTCTTCAATAGAATTTCCCTGTTCATAAATTGCGTAATTGCTAACTATGCATGCTCATGTCAACCTTCCGCAGGTAGAATAAATCTTTTTATTAATTTGGTCTACCTGAACATTACCTATAAATGTCCTCTCCCCTGTCATCAAATTAATTAGTTCACCTTTAAACGCTGTCACTAAAAGACTTATCACACAAGAGGAATATTTTTAAAAATGTCCACGACTTGCCGTATACCCAAATGTTCATGGACCGGTGCCAAGTCCCATCTCCTAGATCACTGTAGACAACATCACCCAAAGTTTGTCAAGGACATGATCAACGACAAATTCTTCAACTTCACCTTAAGAGACGTCCTCACAAAAGCCTTTCTATTGAATGGTAAAAATGGACTGTATTGGTATATCCTCAGTGCATCAGAGTCGGAAGACGGTATCGAAAGAGGTATCTTTGCTGTAAATGGGAACAAGCATTCTGACTATGTCGTCAAGTTGGGAAAGGATCATACTGAGTACATCACATATTTAGGGCCATATCCCATCCGCTCAGATAGTTCGTGCACATTCGACTGGAAGCTAACATTTGAGAGTCTTGAGTTTTACACTGACCAAATACCTTCGAAGTCTATGGAAATTCACTTTGACGATCACTTCTTGAAGGACATCGGAGAACTTGATAAAATTTCAGAATGTGAGTGCTACTGTCCTGTAATAAAATTACAGAATCTGGATGTGAATGTCAAGGCATTTTCTGTAACAGATAGTTGGCTTTACCGGGGGAGCTCTAGTGAAGACATTTTTTAGTATAAACAATTTCGAAGAGAACATAAAATTGATTTCTGGAACTATCATTCGATTTTGACGAACCCATCAAATGTCTGGGATAAGACATATTTTTCATTAGACGTTGGAAAATGTAAAAATTGTATAAATATTGTTAATAGATAAATAAAATTGTAAGCTTGCTGGAACACCTTTATCGTTATTTTATGAATACTAGAACGTAAAACACTTTTTTTTTAATCAGCAATAGAACGCTTGGCCTTCCAGCCTTAACGCTTTGGTCGATTTTTCCAAACTTCGTATTGAAAAGTTTTTTTGTCAGGTGAGTCTAGATAAGCCACTTCGATGCTGAAGAAGAGGTCGCGGCACGCTTGCGATTGTTAGGCTAAACTCGTCGGACGGGGGTTGTTCTTGCCCCTTCTCCTAAACATCCCAGCTCAACAAACATTTTATCTCGTGCCAGATTATAATAAAAATAAAAAAGAAATGAAGAAAGCAGCTCTACTTTGACCACGGATGGAAAATATGGACTCTAAAAGGAAAAGACAGAGAGGGAAACAAAAGAGGAATTTAAAATTTTGAAATGCCTCTGGCAATACACTTGAAAAAGACTTTGAAAATAACCGTATGGCTTTCCCACCCCTTTGTGTCTCGCACACGTAACACGACCGATGGCTATCCTCTAGGCCGATTTCACGAGGAATAGCCTCTTAACTAACTCAACAGTAGCAATCAAAGTCCTGAAAAGCAGGTAATTTACTAATTTGCCTGTCCGCCATCGAATTTTGCCAAACAAATTTAACTATCAGAACTGCCGTATATGGAATGACTTTAATCCAGAAATGCTTCATAATTTTTTTTACAAAGGACTGCGTCGAAGATGTATTACTTTCAGCAGGATTCGGTTCCAGGAAGATGGAGCGACTTCGCACGTAGCCAGACCACTCTATGCAGAGGTGCAACGAACATTTCGAAAAAATTAATATCCAGAATCTTCACTTTCAACATGCCCCCAAGGTCATTTAACTTGTTATTAACAGAAGAATCGGTGGATTCTATGTATAATTTTGATTTACTTACATTGTAACTGTTTATAATCGAGCTTTTGGTAAAATTTCCAGAGTTTTAGTTACTGGTGCTATCCAAGTTTCTTTCGAAATTTTAAAATAGGCTGGACAACGTGGATCATATGATAGTATCTTCCTTAGCTTTGCAGGTTTATTAATGTCTCTGATACTTTTGCATACCGCAGCAACCATCTCTGTGTAGAACTTGAGATTAACAAATAACTTGTTGTCCGAATATGTCAGACTGGCTTTTGTCATTCGTAGGTTTCTTAATAAAAGCCCACTCAGTCTCATACGTTGCGGCCATGTATTGATAAAAGGCGATCAAACTGAGCACATTAGGTAAGCACCCAGCAGTTGACACGTGGAATGATAACTGTTGGGTATTAGCTTTATGAAAACGCTAATGTGTACTAGATTTTAACCGCCTTAAAACAACCTTAACATAATTTAAATATTAGTATCGCTTGTTTTCTGCACAGCATTTCTTCCCGATTGAGAAGTGAAATAAGAGGGTGTTTTTTTTTTTTAGAGGTATAGAACTTTGAATTGAAATAAAACAAAAGAAAACCGTTTTATCCACTTAATCATAATGTGTTGGACTGTATCAAAGTAAAGTCTTTTTTTTAAAAGCACCCTTTTCGGTGGATATTGGTTGTTACAACGCTGAATAGATCCATCGTCAACAGACCAGGCGTGTAATTGCTAGATTTAAACTTGATTTGTAGCCGCCCTATCCTTTTTAACAATTGACAAAATAGGAATTCGTCATTCGGAGTATTCTTCTGGCTCTAGAATACCTTGACTATATTGCCGATCGAGTTATCCCTCATATAGACCCTTCAAAGTGTATACACCATGGTGGTAGCTTTACTGCTGGCGTTCCTTAATGCTGATCGTCCGGAAGAACAAACAAGTTACAGTGAGAATAAGTGTTTAAACCTGTTCAGTGCTGATTCGATGCTAAGTTTGGCCTTGCAAGCATAAACGCCTTCGACACTTATACCCAGCGACTCGAAAAAGTGGCATCCTAACAAGCTTGTGCCAATTTCATAGCGACGTCTTTTTCAAGCAAACTTGGAGAAACCTTTTAGCAAGATGCGGTTGAACGATGCTTCTTTCATGACAAATTAGGGTGATCCCGATTTTACTTCGAATCTGTAAATATGGTCTTTAGTGACAACTGCAAACGATCTCTTTTGTAATGTAAAGATTTAGTTGACAGTAGGTTCTTCAAGATATGATGTCCGTTGTAGCGCAACATGAAGTGCTGATTTTGACAGTTTAGATATTTTGATGGGGTGAGTGGCATTATGGTCAGTGCAGTTAACTGCCGCGCAGAAGTTCTGTGTTCGATTCCCAGCTCACCAACACCATTCACTGGGCCTCCTCTGGCAATGACTTAGACAATTCATCCGAGTAGCTACAAGAAAAGCTTACAGGATCCCGCAATCGCAATTTGAAGAAAAAAACAGACGCACACCTTAACACGTTGTGGTATCAAGATAGTCCATGGGTACTAACGAGCCTGTTGCGCTAAAAACTTGTATTTTCCATCCATTTGTGATACAGCAGACGCGCTGTATGTAGATGAGCCTTTAGGCTGTAGAGTGCTTACATTGCCGAATATGCTTATGACTCGCTCTGACTTCATGATTGGACTTGTTGTATGGCAGCATCGTCCGGATCTTGATTACATCGAGATAAAAGAGAATGTCGGTTGTTTGTTAAAATTGTGGTTCAATTTTTAAGGCCGACGTTGAATGTGAACCACACCTAAATGTCAAGTCTTTTTCTGCATTTCATTTGACATTTCTCAATTTCAGACAAACTCAATTTGAGCCATGGAGAGATACGGCATGTGGCCACCGCGGCTGGTTGGAATAAGCCAAGTCTAGAGGTCCAATTTGCAACCACTTTTTGAGCGCCAAGAATATTGGCTTCCAAGTCCCCTAACGTTTCTGGTTTGTTTGCGTGGGCGAGCGACTTCACATATCCCCAAAGCAAATAATTCCATGGTGTCAAATCACACGATCTTGGTGGAAAATTGGCAGGTCCAACCCGCGAAATTATGCCCTCATCGAATGTTTCCTTCAATAAATCGATTGTGACGTGCGCTGTGTCGCATGTAGCGCCGTCTTGTTGAACCACATGTAATCCGCATTCATGTCATCCAATTCGGGAACAAAATAGTCGGTTATCATCGTTCTATACCGGTCTCCATTAAAGGTAACTGATTTTCCAGCGTTATTTCGGAAAAAGTATGGCATGGCTCCGCCAGCCTATAGAGCACACCAAACAGTCTGTTTTTGTTGATGTAATGGCGTCTCAAGGGTTTCATGTGGATTCTCTTCACTCCAAATGCGGTAATTTTGCTTGTTGACGTAGCCGTTCAACCAAAAATGAGCCTCATCACCAAACAAATTATGCGATGAAAATCAGCATCGAGTTCAATCTCATTTTCGGCACATACACTAAAATCACGACGCATTGCATGGTCTCGCGGCTTTAGTTCTTCCCCAAGCTGGATCTTGTACGGTTGTAAGCCAAGATCTGTGCGCAAAATCTCCGATAAAGTTGATGGACAAAGCTTCAATTGCCGTGCACGGTGGCGAATCGATTCATTCGGGTCCTCTTTAACTCTTCGCTCTACAGCGGCAATTGTTTCTTCGGTGGACACTGTTCGACATATCTGCGGATGCGTATTATCACATAGAGGAAGCGTAGGGCGAAAACGATCCATGGTTAACCGAATTAATTGCTCTGATGGACGATTATGTCGAAATGGATGAAGCTTTCGGTAAAATTCGCGAACAGAACCATTATTTTCGAAATTAGCACGATTTGCAAGCGTTGCTCATTTGTCAACCTGTTCATGATGAAATGGCACACCAAACTGAACATAAATGACATTAGAGTTGTCCGATTTGACCTAAAAGTGTCAGTTTTACCTTATCTTATTTTACTTTTGATGACGCTTACAGTCCGGGATGGATCACGACCTCAACAAACGAGCCCATCCAGCCCAGTTCGGCCTCTAGCTGGCTGCCTCCAGTTTCGCACACCAAGTTGGTTGAGGTCACCCTCCAAATGAAGGCGCCACCTGAGGTGGGGGCTTCCCCTACACGAACAGGTAGGGCGCTGGTGTTCATACTCTCTGACGCGAAATTCGAAGCTTTTTGATCACGTTGACGTCGCTGTAAAGCCTGTATAGTTCGTCGATGAATCTTTTCCTCTATAGTCCATCGATACCAACTGTACCGAAAATTATCGAAGAATCTTCTTTTTAAAAAAACCGAAGGAATTTTCATCTGCTTTTGTCAATGTACATGCTTCTGCGCCATATAGCAACACTAGGATGACGAGGGTCTCAAATAAAGTACCCTTCACTTCACTGCTCACAAAACGAAAAGCAACAAGTTGCTAAAGAATTACGACTCGGTTCACGTACAAAATATATCTCGTTAACTACAAGCCAACACTTCATCTTCGTATAGTCCCATATAATGTAGCACGTTTCAAAAAACAGCACATGGAGCATAATTTTTATACTTACCCCGAATCCCATCTAACCATATGGGCCACTTCAACCAGAAGAAGGATACCTACCTACTCCTCTTTATATTCATTTCGCTATCACGCATTTTTCTATTTAAAAAAAAAATTTTTTTTTTAAATGGAAACTCTTCAAAATTATGTGCATAAACCAAGATAATGTAAAACGTTCACGTTTCTCACCCAAGGCATGTGGAATAAAACGAAACCTACATTACTGCATATTTCAAACGAATGCGAAAAACTCTTTTTTCCCGCCACACTCTCTGGCATACGGACACGGTTAACGGTTTGTATTTTCGGTGGAAAATCCATTACGGAGGGCATTTTAAATGAAACGAGATGCACAACATGTACGAGTTCTGAGTATCAACGCACGAGTATTTTTCCAGCTTTCAATTTCGCAGGCGATTTTTCTGGGGAATAGCTATCTGTCAGAATTCGAATTTACTCGCATAAACAAATTATGCTCATGGATATGCAAAAAACAATAACAAAAGGGATGAGGATATGGGATGGCATGGCGAGGTTAATGTGATGAAATATTCCTCTCGATTTGCATGAGGATAATCGATTTTGGGAATTTATTAGATACAAAGAGGTCGATAAAAACCATCTGCCATGATGCACAGATTGTGAAGATTAGGTGAGGGTGGTGTTTTTTTCTAGCCAAAGTAATATTGACTCTGAGAGTGAATTAAATTTTACGAATGCCATTATATGGGGAATGACCTTTTTCATACTCTTCGATGGTCATTTCGGATGTAATGGGAGGGTTTTCGATTTTACAAATTATGAGGACGTTACGTTTTATTGGAACAAAGTGGGCTTTAAATTTGTTTTAACAAGATGTGGGAGATATGGTAATGTCCTGCCATAAACACGTTTTTAAATTTTAAAATTCTTTCCTGGTTAGAATTTACGGGTTTGACGTCAATTTCATTCAGTCAATGTCCTTAATGTAGTAGCAATTGCTGTATTTGTAATTTTAATATGATGCTGTGATAGGCTTTTTTGGGTCGTTTATGAAATTAGGTTCATATATTTTTACGATAAGGGAATAATATGAATAAATGATTGCATTACATGCTTTGCATAGGGAAATCAGATTTATTAAAACGAAGTTTAATATCGAATTAGTTGAACAATCGAAATCGTTGTTTGATAAGCAGACGTTAACATTGTTAACCAAATACCATTGATGTTAAGGACCATTAAATGTTCTTAACACGAAGATATAAAAGTGGATTTGTCATAAGCAACTATAGCAGCAGACATTATGTAGACACAAAGATGTTTTATCACGCACACTGGATCCTGGTTGTTTTAAATTTCAAGCTTTGCCAAACAAAATCAGGTAATTCAGAATATCCTGCGAATGTATACCAATAGCAAAAAACTGAATTTATTGTGCTAAAAAGCGAAATACAGAAAGAGGCGAAATAAAAGGTAAGAGCTTCCTATAAGAGTTGTCAACTATGTCAAAAAAAATCACATGATAACGATTCCACCCTGCCCAAATCTTTTTTTTTTTGTTATCGAATGTTTCTCCATAGTCATTCTACACAGTTGATCGAGCTTGGAGCGGTATCCAAGGATTAGACATAGCCCTGTATATTTAATCTCCATAAATTCAGTCGTATATAGGTTTATCGAGGATCTGTTGTAATGTAAAAATTTTATATTTGGTGTACTTTCCTGGACTTAAACCAAACTGTTACGTGCAATTTTTGACAGCTAAGTGCAGTTATTCTTCCGATTTCCTCCGACACAAATTCTTAGCAGAATTTATTTAGTGAAGTGATTTTTCCGAGACACATAACTCGAATGCAATTTTAACGTCCGAAGAAGTATGCGTTGCGTAATGTTGTCCGCTCCGACGGATACCTCGCTAGGTCAGAATTTTTTCTTATCATTTACATCAATTATTTTTCTTAGTTTTCAGCAGTGAAACAGTGGCATGTCTGATGTTTTCGAATATATACGAAGTTGGCCACTACAACCCATGACACCTCCAGTGTGAACAGCACACCATGCAGTACCTTTGAGCGGGTGTAATGGCTCCTCATGCATTACTCGTGGATTTTCGGTGCCCCAGAAGAGATAGTTCTGCTTGTTCACCTACACGCTGAGGTGTAAATGAGCCTCATCGAAAAATCGTCCACTTCGTGCTCGAGATTGAAGATGGCTTGTGCGTAGGTTACACGCATTTGGCAGTAGACAGGCAGCAGCTGATGCACGGAATGGACTTTGTATGGGAAAATGCGTAAGGCTTTAACCGAAATTCGCCCTAGGGACGACCGGCTGATGGCTAATTTCGAGGCACGGCATCTGGTCGGCGGCGATATTCTCGGTACAACGGGAGCTCCGGGGTCGGCCATTCTTGGCAACGTCTCGTGTGGTCACATACTCTTCAATGTTGGTGGCCAAACGGCGCAGTGTTTGCGAAGTCGGGGAATCGGCGACGGAGTTCGCGCTGCGCCAACAATACAGACGAATTGTTACGCAAACAAAATAGCCACGATTATTCCGTGTTCTTGGGGAGTGTATCGCTCCATGGCTTGTTCAGAGGGTGATCTAATTTTGCCCACCTTATAGCCGTCCATATATAATAACTCAATGAGCCGATCACTTACTGGTGAACGGTTTCAGAAGTTAAAATTTTGCGGCAGATGGAATGTTGAGGATGACTAGGTGTATGTAGTTGACGTAGTGCTTTGTATCGGGAAAATTTCACTGTTCATGATTTCAAATCATATTGACTTGGCTTATAAAGGTCGTCAGGAAGTTTTTAATTTCTGGGAGCCTTAACTGCGAAATCAACGAGTAGGTTCGTTGTACCGAATTGGACTCCTTCGGTTTTTTTCTCCAAGGTCTGGAGATTTGAAGAGTTCTTTCCTAGCCATAATCAGCGATGTATGTGGTCAGGTTGTTGGTTAACGGTTTTAGACGTTCACATTTACGTAGATTTTTTTGGCAGTGCTAAGAATACTAATGGCACAGTTCAGAGGATCTCCTTTTTATGTTGATCGGGTAAACTCTGAGGGAAATTCGCTAATTCTGTCAGTATTATTGCGGTGCTGATTGAACAAATTGCTTAGATACACCACGGAAGGAGAAGATGACGAGGAACAGCTGTGCACTTTGATAACGTTGTTCTATTTTTGCTACTGCTGTATCTACTGTCTTTGTTTTATTAAATTGTGCCCTTTTTTAACAAAGGCCACCAGACATGTACCCATAAGTATTTATGAAACCGGCTTTGGCAGTTTACGTTATGCTGGTTCTCCATTAAAGATGTTATTTCAAGGGCTTATATGAAATCCTCGTGTCGTATCTTGAGCATACCCTCTTTCGTGTGAAACTTGGAAACAAATATTCTGGGTTCCAAGAATTGTTGGCAGAAGTACCCCAAGGAAGCGTCTTTGGACCACTCTTTTTTTTTATATTTACATAAGATATCCCACAAACAAACGATACAATAGTTGCCACCTATACTAGCAAATTGCACAACAATAGAGGAAACAAATATGAAATTACAAAAAGCTCTTAACGTGGTTAATGAATTCACAAAATCCTGGAGGATTGTACTTGTCGAGAGCAAATCGATTCATTTAGATTTTTCGAATAAACGGAAAAACAATTCGCCAGTATTTCTCAATACGGTTCGAGTCCCTTTTTGCAAATGAAGATAAATACATCGGAATGACACTCGATGCAAAATTAAAATGGAAGTTGCATGTAAGAAAGAAATGCGAAGAACTTAAAAATAAATACAGAGAACTGTACTGGTTACTCGAAAAATATTCGAAGCTTAACATTGACAACAAACTGCTATTATACAAGCAAGTGCTAAAGACGGCCTGGACTTATGGTATACAACAATGAGGTTGTACCAGTGAAACGAATCTAAACATTCTACAAACTTTTGAAAACAAAATGTTTAGATCATTCGTCAATGCGTCATGGTATATAAAGAATGAAGATCTACGCAGAGATCTAGGTATTCCCGCGGTTAGGGATTAAATGAAATATTTTGCACGCAAACATTAAAAACGTTATTGGGACACGTTTACACAACGGTTCTCCAAATTCTTGACAAAACAAATTTATTGCGGCGTCTTCAATGAACTAAGCCCTTAGATTTGGCCGGCCTCCCATTTACTTAGAGCTCCACAGTTCCAAAGACAGTTCATGTATATACTTTTCTGATTCTACAATTAAATTTCTCTGATACTAAAATCACCATTTTGCCCAAATAAATAACTTACTTGATCGTGTTGCAATCAAATTGGAAAACTAGAATTTTAAATTCTTAAAATCCATTAAGATTTATCCGGTTGATATTCAGTCTTAGCCACGTTTACTTGAACTTGCTACTTGTTAAAACAATACCAAAACACAATTTGTTCATAATCACATAGTGATTCATCACAATGAGCACCCACTCATGTTGAACACATGAAAATTCGAAATAACCTGCACATTACAGAAAACAACAACCACAGCACTACCCAGCTCAGTTTGGGCAAAATCTCAGGACAACCATTCCCAGTCGCCTTGAATGGCAGTCGGATACGATTGGGACCAATAACTCCATTCATAACTATACGGATATAGGTCTATAGCAGAGTCAGGAGTGGAGTTGTATTTTCCGAGATGCCTTACCTTCCGATCATTGGACCATTTTCACTGCGGAAACAATCACAGTTAAAGAAGCCTTGTCTTGGCTTGAAAGGAATGTAATATCCACGAAGTACATAATTATATTGACATCTTCAGTGACAGACAAGTGGAAATCTATTCCCTGAAATCCAACTCGTTTAAATCGAAATCAGCCCACGAATGCCGACTTATCTCTAAATGAGATGCGAGCATTTCACCATTCACATCTTCTGACTGCCGGGCCACAGACACATTGCAGGGAACTACAATGTGGATGAGCTTGCCAGTTGATATGCCCCTCGCTACATGTATATTACAGATCAAGCTGAATGCGATCAAGAAAGGCAACAGCAGACAGATAAACTTCACAACATGTCAAATATTCAGGCAAATCTGGACTAACTCGTTACACCTCCCTACATGTATATTACAGATCAAGCTGAATGCGATCAAGAAAGGCAACTGCAGGAAACTCTGGACTAACTATTCTCAGAAGCGCTCCATCTGCTAGACAATCCTGCTAGACACTGTCTTATAGGCCTACACCCAAAAATACTAAGTATCTCTAGCAATGACTTTTGTAGAAACAGCTTGGACGGAAAAGAGGAGAAAAGTATTACTCACGTTCTCCTATCTTTTTCAGCTTTTTCAGCCAGAAGAAAACTCCACCTAGGAAACTAATTCTTTAATAATCTAGGTGTGCTGGATAATAAAGGGTGGTTAAATTTCAAGGGCCGATGTTGATGATTGAATAAAACACAAATTGTTTAGGAAATAATTACAATTTCTTTTTATTATAATAGTATTGGTGTGGTTCAATTATGTATGCAACAAAATATTGACCAAATAGCCGCCGCGACTTCGGCAGCACACCTCCATCCGATGGTCTAACTTTTCGATGACGCTGAAGCATAATTGCCGAACTATCTTATCCTTCAACTCTTAAATTGGTGCTTTCAAATAATCCCAAAGAAAGTCCAACGGTGTCAAATCACATGATCTTGGCGGCCAATTGACATCGCCACCGCGTGAGATAACAAGGCCAACGAATTTGTCGCGCAAGAGAGGCATTGTTTCGTTAGACATCCACATCCACATCCACATCCACATCCATACCATCGAATTCCGGCCATAAAAGTTCCATTAACAGTAACTGCCTGACCGACCTCATTTTGAAAAAAAAAAATACGACCCGATGATGCTGCCAGCCCATAAACCACACCAAAAACAGTCACCCTTTGGGGGTGCACTGGTTTTTCGCAAATCACTCCCATTGATGATGCTTGAAATGGTCAATAGGCTTTAGTTCTGGAGTGGATTGCACCTTGTAAGCGTGTAAATGCAAGTCTTGATGCATAATGTTCATCAACGACGAGCGTGAGAGGTGCAATTGTTGGGCACGACAACAAGTTGAGGTGGACCGATATTCAGCCACAGTATCGCGAACAGCAGCAATATTTTCTGCAGTACGAGCTGTGCGAGATCGCAACGGTGTTTTCACATCTCCTACAGACCCGGTTTGCTCAAATTTTTGCACGATTTTTCCGATCTGCACATTTGGACGATTAAATTGACTGAAAAAACCACGAAGTTCACGACATGCATTTTTATTTGAACGCTCATTTTCATAATATGCCTGAATAACTTTAACGCGTTGTTCAATTGTGTATCTTTCCATGGTTCAAATTGAAATAGTCTGAAATTGAGAAATGTCAAATGAAATGCAGAATAAACTCGACGTTTAGGTGTGGTTGACATTCAACATCGGCCCTTAAAATTTCACCACACGTTATTAATGTCTGAATCCTCCTACGCTATTTAGTTAGCTCTGAACTAGACGGACGAATATAGTCAAATCAATGTAGACCTTTCTGGTCTATGTGTGCACACGCATCGCGTGCAGCCACTACAACCTACCTAACCTATGGTGTATCTCCGTCAACCTATCTCATTTAGCAATTGTTGAGAAAACGATCTTAGATTCTAGCGTAAATTTATCCACCAATATGACCCAATTTGCAATAATTTTGTTTTCCAAAGATCACCTCAATCACCGCATAAGGATCTGTCGATGATTTAGACATGCTAGAATGATTCATATAGCACTAATCCTAAAAAAAAAAACCAATAAACCATCCGATCAGATTAAAATGTTTGATTTCTTTAGCAATTACTTGCATAGCACATTTGTAATGCTTGTACACATATGTTGTGTGTTTTTTAAGAAATCGTCAATGAAGAAGCCCGTTTAAAACTTTTCGGTTGCATTTGTAGATTTTTATTTGATAAACTCTAAACGTACGGAAAGCATCTCTAGTTCAAAGGTTAAGGGTTGTCATAGAGTAATTACTTAAGTAGCTTCCTTATGAAAGCGTAACAGACGCAACACCTTGTGTGTCTTAGGTTGAAGCCACGTCAAGAAGTATAAGTTCGTCCCACTCTCTACAGTTTTTGATGTACAATTTGATTGGCTCCAATATTCACATTTTGTGGTCTCTTTTTTTTTAACCACCGAGCAACCATAACCGAAACTTTGTTTTTCTTTATTTTTTAAACTGCTAACATCTTTCGATTCGCTGGGCTTTTCAGCCAAAAATACTTCATAAATAAGAGAAATTAGTTAACCATACAAATCTGATCTATTTTTATTTTTTTTAATCTTTTTGTTTTAATATAAAACGATTTTTTTCCTCACCACCATTTTATTTTTTTCATTTTGCAGTTTTGCATTTTTAACTTTCTTTTATAAAGAGAAAGATATTGTTTTCGTAAAAATTTTCGACATCGAGATTTTGATTGATTCTTAGACTACGATGATAGCGGAACTCAAAAAAGTGGTTTTTGGAATTTCGTCCGTCTAAACGGACGGCATAACGACTTGACCGGTTTTCTTCAAAATTCGTCTACAGCGTTTTTGGTCATAATTCTAGGCCATTTTTGTTTTTTTGCTTTTATTCATTTTATTTACGGTACCTGCCATATAAAAATCACACAAAACCTCAATTTTCTCGAAAACTGCTCCTACGATTTTGAGTTTACTTCTTATACAGTGCGGTTCACATGGTTAGCCGCACCATTTTTCTCTCAATAAATTGCAGTTTTTCTGTTTGTTTTTTTCATGAACTACCAAGCAATGCATTAATTGGAAAGGTTATTAAATTCTCTTCGAAAAAAACTAAATTCAAGATTAGTGAGAGACACTTAACGGTTGTTTTGATCTCTTTCTTCCCACTAGTGCAAAAAAGCTCAAATAAATCGGTTCACTTGGTTAGACGCACGAATTTATACAGTTATTTCTTAATGCTGGGTAATGCAAATTAAATTTTGTTAATGAGTAAACGTTGTTAAAGTTTTTCCGAGTGTTTAAAGTGAATATGGGTAAAAAGAAAAATGTTGACGGTGGCGGAAAAGGCAAAAATTGAGGCCTATCACTCAGAAGGTTTTTCTATGCGGAAAATTGCAAGCAAAATAGGAAGAAGTGATAAAGCAGTTCGAAATTTTTTATCAAACCTTGCTACCTATAGCAAAATAACAAAGGAAGGACAAAAACAGCCTTAACACCACACGAGAAGCGAAAGATAATAAGAATTGCCTCAAATTCAGCACACTCCAAGATGAAAATCAGGCAATTAGCGGGGGTAAGTGCCAGCAAATCAACGGTTCGTCGAGCTATTTTAGGTGCTCCACACTTGAAATTCAAAAAGTTACAAAAAAAAAAAACCACCACTAAACGCTGCAAGAAATGAACTTCGGTTGGAATTCGCGCGTCCTCATATGGCATGGGATACTCAGGTTGGGAGTGTTTCAAATTGGAGAACTGTGGTGTTTTCTGATGAGAAAAAGTTCAACCTAGATGGTCCTGATGGGTATAATTTTTATTTTCATTATATCCGCAAAGACGAATACTTTTTGAATCGCAACCATTCCAAGAAAGGAGGAGTAATGGTAGTGGGGGCCATTTCATACTATGTTGCCTTTGAGTTGGTTTTTGTGTCTCACAAAATGACAGGAATGTCTGATAAAGCTCTTTTGCAAACAGCTTTTCCAGTCATAAGAGAGCTTTTTGGACCAATCCAGTGGATTTTACAACAAGATAATGCTCCGATCCACAACACGCACGTTGTAAAAGCATTTCTCGCTAGTGAAAATGTGGAATTGTTGCCGTGGCCACCATACTCACCTGATCTAAACATTATTGAAAACCTTTGGGGATGGCTGACCCGTCAAATTTATGAAGGAGGCAAGCAGTATGAAAGCTGTGAGGAGCTTATTGCAGCAATTAAAGAAGCCTGGTCTAAGATTTCATTAGACTATTTAAAAATATTGTATGAATCGCTTAAAAGTAGAAGAAGAAAGTCGCGGAGGTTGTACAAAGTATTGAAATTGTGCAAAATAATTAAAATAATAATAAAAAAGCAAAAAAAAATGATGGCAATCGATCAACTTCTTCTTTTTCAAACTTTTAACAGGTGCGTCTAACCAAGTGAACCGATTTATTTGAGCTTTTTTTGCACTAGTGGGAAGAAAGAGATCAAAACAACCGTTAAGTGTCTCTCACTAATCTTGAATTTAGTTTTTTTCGGAGAGAATTTAATAACCTTTCCAATAAATGCATTGTTTGGTAGTTCATGAAAAAAACAAGCAGAAAAACTGCAATTTATTGAGAGAAAAATGGTGCGGCTAACCATGTGAACCGCATTGTATAGCATATTATTTCCAACAAAACTGCATCTCCAGTTTTGTCCAGAAAATTCATAAAACGGATTTTTGCACATAGGCCTTACAAAGAAATTTGTCAATTTTTCGCAAAATATTTGGCCAAATTGAGTGAAATTTTTTTTGTATACTACAAATACAGTTTTCATGAGTTACACGTAATTGGTTTTGGCTGAATTATCTCTAAACGGAATTTTTAGTTTTGGCCAGTTACGGAAAAAATATTTATTATTCACACGGACACCGATTACTTTCACTTACGGAATAATCGTTAGTAACGGGTGGTTAAATTTTAAGGGTCGATGTTGAATGTAAACCACACCTAAACGTTAAGTTTTTTTCTGCATTTGATTTGACATTTCTCAGTTTTAGACTTATTCGATTTGAACAATGGAAAGATACACAATCGAGTAGCGCGTTAAAGTTATTCAAGCGTATTATGAAAATGGGCGTTCAAATCAAAATGCATATCGTGCACTTCGTGATTTTTGCGGTTAATTTAATTGTCCAAATGTGCTCACAATCGGAAAAATTGTGCAAACATTTTAGAAAACCGGGTATGAGATGTGAAAACACTAGTGTATGCTCATACAGCACGTAATGCAGAAAATATTGCTGCTGTTCGCGATAGCGTGGCTGAAGAGCCGTCCATAAAGACTTGCATTTACACGCTTACAAGGTGGAATTGACCCAAGAACAAAAGCTTCTTGACCATTTCAAGCGTCATCAATGATCAGAATGGTGGCAAGAAATGGCAACAGCGGATGATCACTTTTCGAAGCAAATCATCTTCAGTGAAGAGGCACATTTTCACCTCAGTGGATTCGTTAATAAGCATAATTGCCGCATTTGTGCAAATGATAATCCAAGAGGGATTGTCGAAAAACCAATGCACCCACAAAGAGTGCGGCTTATGGACTGGCGGCAGTAACTGCCGGTGAGGCAGTTACTGTAAATGGTGTTCGCTATCGTGAGATGATAACGAACTTTTTATAACCCGAATTGGAAGATATGGATATGGACCATATGTGGTTCCAACAGGACGGTGCCACTTGCAACACAGCTAACGAAACAATGGCTCTTTTTTGTGCGACAAATTCTATGGCCGTGTTATCTCACGTGGTGGCGATGTCAATGGGCCGCCAAGATCATGTGATTTGACACCGTTGGACTTCTTTCTTTGGGTTTATTTGAGAGAAAAGGTGCGAGCAACAATTTAAATGCTAAAGGATGAGATAATTCGGCACATTACCGGCATAGAACCTCAATTATGCCTCAGCGTCATCGGAAATTTGGACCATCGGATGGAGGTGTGCCGCCAAGGTCGCGGCGCCCAGTTGGCCAATATTTGTTGCATACATAATTGAACATAGCCATGTTATCATAATAAAAATAAATAATAATACATTCCTAAATAATTTGTGTTTCATTCAAAATCAACATCAGCCCTTAAAATTTAACCACCCTTTATAATCACATTTCGACATTATTTATATCATTTTTAGCATCATTAAGTAAAATAAATATTATTTTCTATTTTGGCCAAATTGTGAAAAACGTTAAATTAACTCGCTGTGAAAGAGAAAGTTGCGTACGACCCAGTCGTGATCCCACAACTCGTTTTTTCTGTTCCTTTTATTTTCGGTGGGAATGAAATGTCAAAACTGAACAGAAAATTGAAAAAAATAAACAAAGTTTCGGTTTCAGTTTGTTTTTGCGTTTGGCCTTTAAGTTTAAAGAAATTTAGGAAAAATCTTTAGACCCTGTAGCATATTTACCTACTTTCTCCCATCTTCTTGTCATGTCGTCAAAGACCTAACCTAACATATGATGCAAGCTTTTCTTATTTATTTCATTTATCGGCGACAAAACTAATCATTTTTAAGGTGTCTGTCAAAAATAGCAATAAATTTCATTGCCACAAACTGATACTAAATCATTTTCATACTCAAAATCCGCAACAGAATAACTTAATTTTAATTGCTATCATATCACTGAAGTAATAAAACACAGAAAATCCTGTATGATCCCATTTCCATTACCATTGTCCTTATCTCCTTCAATCACTCAAATCGAATTAGCAGTTGCATTAAATAATTAATTGACATATACCCGACGGGGATATCCTATTTCATACAGCATTCCGTGAATTTAATTGAAACCATTCCAGCATTCCAGAGATAACAACCAACGTAATCCTGATGAATCAAATCAGAATTTAATTTCAATTTATTATTACGCTATTTTTTCGGGTTCCTTGCACATAATACTGACAAATTGATTTTTTTTGTTGTTGGTTACTGCTCTTTTTCGTGTCCTTCTGTCATCTGTCAATAGTAAATATTGTCTTAGGGGAGAATTATGCGAATTTGTTTGTATTGTCGAATTTCACAAGAGCCTTCGATAACAATAATACGAGAATATCGTTGAATTATTCTGTTGATTGTGTTGACATTGGCCACAAAGGATATTATAAGCGGGTAATGGGCACTTGTTTGTTTTGCACATTGTGTGGATTGCATCTTGATATGGATAATAGAGCCGGACCTTCCACATTCATTGAAATTTATATGTATCTATAGAATCAATTTGGCAGCAAGTTAACCCCCATCCTCATCAAATGTATTGAGTTACATTTTTACGATCTCTGTCCATCTGCAGTATATCCTTGATGGATAATTTTAATATTCAAAATGCGGTCGTAACCTAGATGTAAGAAAACTTAAATATTCTCCAACGAATGCAGTTTTATATCTTTCCTGCATGTCATTAAGTACGTACTCAAAAATGGCGTTTCCTGCTATTACTCTGTTTGAGAGTAATGTTGGAAATTTGCATTTCGCCTGCGTCATCCATTCATTACAGAGCACTCTTCAATCGCCCTGATCCGTCAAGGATGATGAGCTGCAGTAATGGCATTCATTCGATTTTTCGGTTCTATTTTGTGAGCTGGTGAAAATTACGATTTTTTTTTTTTTACTACAATCACAAAGTTATGGCCCATAAAATGTTCGTTTCGTTTTTCCCACCGAATAAATATTTTAAATGGATAAATTGATTACTTTTCAGATGAATCCCTTTGGGATAAGTGCGAAATGTGAATGGCAAATGGCGATTCGTGTAATTGTCGAAATGTTGAGCCGGGCAAGCACAATGAATTAAAGTTAACAATGCATGCGAAGCGTAAAGTGGCAGGAAGTTAATTGAATTTAATTGCGAATCATGAAAGCGTTTGAGTGGAAAAGCGAGATAGTTGCCCTTTTTTATGGAAATGGATGCGACTTTATTGCGCGAACTTGGATAATGACTTCTGCCAGATAAGACTTAATTCACGGATACAAAGTGGACATGACAAATGGGGATGCGCATGAAAAAATGGAAGAGATTTAAACTGAAACTTTGTTTTACCCTAGAGATATTTTTTTGTGGCAAAAGTATCTCGTTGTTGTTGGAACTCTGTTTACTACATTAATAATAGAAGAAAAATGTTGAAGCAAATATTCATGCAAGGTGGTAAATAGCTTTAGATTTTTTATAATAGAATAATAGGGTAATTTATTTCACAAAGCAAACGAAACATACGTTGCTACTTGTTGTAATAAATGTACATTTGACATATTTCAAGGATACAAGGCTCGAACAGAATACTGTCGAGATAAACAAGGAAATATCGTAGTTGAGACACAGTCGATGCTGAGCATACGGAAGAACCACTTCTGCAGACTGTTAAACAGCGATGACGAACAACATTCCGCTGTCAGGCAGAGGGAACCATTCAATATTGGCAACGACAACGAAAGTTGCCAACTACCTGACCAGAGTGAAGTAAGGACAGAAATATCTAAACTCAAGCTTATTAAGGCTGCCGGAAATGACGGCCTTCCCACCGAGCTTTATAAAGCCGGCGGAGATGACTTGTTAAGAAACATCCACCAACTCATAAGCCAAACTGGTCGGAAGAAAGTATGCCTGAAGAATGGAACCTCAGATTCGTTTGTCCGGTCCACAAAAAAGGAGACCCTACCGTAAGTCTCCTCAACATCGCCTACACGATCCTATCTGACGTAATATATGAACGCCTGAAACCGTTTACCAACAACGTGATCGGCCCTTATCAATGTGGTTTTAGGCCAGGAAAGTCCACAACGGATAAAATTTTCACACTTCGGCAGATCCCCACCACATATTCATCGATTTAAAAGCCGCATACTACAGCTAGAGACGAACTATACAGAGCCATGTCTAGTTTTGGTATACCGCCCAGGCTCGTCTGTTTGTGTAGGATGACGATGGAGAATTCTCGCTGCTCCGTCAGGGTCGGAAATGACCTCACCGACACATTCGATACCAAAAAAAAGGATTTATTCAAGGCGATGCGCTATCACGTGACTTCGTCAATTTGATTCTTGAGAGGTTTGTGCAAGAATCACAAGCCAATACCATAGGCAAGATATTCCAAAAAAAATCGGGACAACTTCTAGTATACGCCGGCCATATTGACATCACTGGTCAGACCCAAAGTGATGCCATAGCTACGTTTGCTAGTATAGAGAAGGAAGCGGCAAAAATGGGTTTATCAGTAAATGAGGGCAAGACGAAGTATATGCTGTCAACACGAAAGGACACACAACATCGAAGAATTGGACAGAACGTCACCATTGATAGATATTACTTAGAGGTAGTACGGAACATTGCCTATCTCGGCTCCGCTATTTACTCTGACAACAGCATCTCCTCAGAAATCAAACGAAGAATTACTCTTGCCAACCGCTGTTTCTTCGGGCTAAGAAGACAATTTAATAGTAAAGCCCTCACTCGAACTGTTAGAAGATCCTATATAAGACCCTGATAATCCCAGTCGGCGCTGAAACATGGACCGTCTCAAAAGCGGATGAAGAAATCTTTGGTGGACTTTTTTTTTATTTCACCGCACCTTCGCTACCGATAATATGAAACCCTCTATCACTGTTTATTCAAGACAAAAGCGGCAAAATTTACAGCTTTACTACTTTGTTGAAATGAAGTGCGTCTAACCACGTGTTGCAGCATTTTTTTCCCTCTGTCTTTCAGTTGCACAATCTGATCTTAATTTGCATGCACTGCAGAAAATTTGCCTATTCAGAGCTTTTCACTGAACATATTTAGATCATACAATCCCACTCTTAAAATTGTTGTAATATGAGAGCCAGCCAATTGTGATACGCGACAATCTTTTGCATTAACCTTGGCTTATCTTAATCTAGTGATAAAGGACTTAACTAGTAACCAACGAAATGCGAGAAATGAACGCACTTGAGGGGCTCCTCTTGACGTTGATTCTTGTTTGGTCAAATCACAAAATGATGATGAGATAATTAAATGCCCAGTTGCTTATCTGTAAAATAATCATTTAGTGTATCCATAATGTTTCAATTAAGTATATTTCGTGGTTTTTAGTTCACTTTTCACTATTTGTTGAAAGCTGCTCTCTTAATTTTAACACACATACCTCATAACCACAATTGGGCAATTAACTATAATTTATGCACATGTAGATCCATGTTTTTAAAACTCAAACAATAAATTTTCGCATAATTACATTGATTGTATCATATCCATCGAAAAACATCCCTTCATAAACATTATCCTCAGATTACAGCATTGATAAACATATGCAAATCATCAACATCAATTTGTATTGTCCATAAATTCAGGATTCCCCATTGCCCCAGAGTGGGTAGATACGTATTATGCACTCTATGGACAAAGAATATTTAAAACCCTGATGCCCCAGATGGCGTATGCGTAACCACACTATGAACAAACATATAACAAATAACATCCACTCGTTGGTCCTTTTTTACGGGAAAATACGATTTTTTTTTGGTTGCCTTTTAAATATGCACAATCGTCAAGGACGATTGAGGGGGGAAACACAAACAAAAACAAACCGAAAATTTGAAATTCTGTTTCAGCATCAACGAATGCTCTGCATAACCTATAAAGCGAGAACTTTATTTCAAAGGAATTCATTTTATTTTTTTAATTTCGATCAGATAGCATCCTTTGAGAATGCTATCTGAAGTACAAATGAATACCGTACATTACCATAAAGGATAAATTAAATTAATGAGAAAAAGCAAAACGATTAACCCGTAAATATCATTCGATATGGATTGATCCAGATTTGTTCAAATAACGGGTCAAACTGATCCGGATAATTTGTGTAACCCCTTAACCAAAAAATTCTACGAATTTCAAGCGCACACAAAAAACGACAGACCTCCGATAAGTTAATTCGGACACAATTAATGGGGTAAGTCATCACTGTTGTCATCATCGTCATCGCGGTGTGATAAAATTAGTACAAAATAATCTCTTGAGCCCAGGCAAATTATAAAAAAAAAATATCGAAAGAATTATGAAAACAAACTCACATCTATCTAAAGATAAAGTTGCATCTTCTTAACTCACATGGTTTAGTAGCATTTAACTTTCGCAAGGACGCCAGTACAGTGACAAATGATAATGCGAAGTAACTTGGGAAAAAGTAATCCCATTTATCATTGCCTTCACTGTGCTTCAATCCCCATATTCACTACGACCTCCAGCAGCCTCAGCAAAACGGCTATAAAAGCACGCGGCCCAAACTTGAAGTTCATTATCCAAGGATTAATTAAATGAATTTTTACACCATTTATAAAGTTGAAAATTTGCACACTCATCCAAGTCGCCTACTTAGTTTGTAGGATGTATCTGTGTGCGGGACTTGTGATGGCAGACCCACTCTATGTCATATCCGGTTTCAAAGGAAGACAAAGGAAGTCGATTTCTTCGGATTATCCAAGACGATGGAGTTTCATATAGAACGTAGATATGACAATGAATCGTAGCGCAGTGAAGAAAATTCATCAAGTGATCCATTTTCTTTTTGTGCGGCGTTGTCATATTTATATTATTTTTCGATGTAAGCCTACATTTTTAAACAAAGTGTGGTTTTACTATAATTGTTTGTATAATTAGTTGAGTAAAATCTAAAGTTCGATTTTCTTAACGATGCAGATACAAGACTTATTATGATCAAGAAACAAATTGATACCGGAACCAAGAACTTACATTTTAAATGTCGCTTATATATCATCTTTTTCCTCCGTTGAGGCGTGAGCACATATAAGGCTTATGTTGGAGAATTTGGCCTTGATGCGGATTGTTACAATGCGTTCGCTAATGTGTTCGAAAACATAAGACTTCTTGCCTAAGTCTGGCACTTATAGCAAACCCGCATCCGAACAGTGCTTACTATAACACAGTCCGTAATAGATGTCACAGTTATTCATCCGGCTCATCCTATCGTATTTCCTGGATGGCAGTAATGCCTGCTTTGTAGCAGTTTAGGGTTTCCGCTAGTTGTTCGCTTGCACCTCTCCTCTTTAATGTTCTCACATTCCAGGTGCAGTTACGAACTTCGTTGTCCTTTTTTCGTTTAGCAGGATACAACAATAAAATCAGTATTTTCCGAGGCTATTGGTTGCTTTGTAACTGTTAGTTTTTTCCATGGTTGGGTAGTTAACCCAAAGCACAACCCCCAACTCGGAAGGCCAGTTCCAATTTATTATATACCCCTAGGACACGGGGCCATCAGTATCCACTACGGGATTGAGCGCTGCCGTTGGCCTTTCGGTTCACGCTCCACCATCTCTGTTCCAGGGGCCTGACTAACCATTAAATTTTTAGTCGAAGCAGCTTGTCTGGGTTTGCATGGGACAGCAACCCGGGTATTCATTCCGTGCCATTCTGACCTGGCTGTTTAGAGTGTTGCTGTTTTTCGTCGTGTTATCAACACTCGCGCTTATCGTTATAGCAAGATGGGACCAGTACCCGATGGTTACCACTTGGAGGCTAAAAATAAGCACTTGATGTGTAGTCAGAGTTACAACCACTGGGCATTGCCAAATTAAAGCCAATCAGAGTCTACCCTCGTTCTACAACACCCGAACCATCATGATTGCCTTATGGGGTTATAAATACTCTTTATACGTTTAACCACAGTACGAGCATTGGAGAAGGGGAAAAAAGAGAGTGATAGGAAAGATTCTGGATGTAGTGGAGACTTACTCCATGGTTGGTGTCCAACCCCAACTTCGGGGATTCACTGTTTCTTGCGTTCGTAAAATTTGAAGAAATTTTAAGATGGTGCATACTTTTAGGTATAACAACTGACCTTTGAATAAAAGTTAAATGGATTTTGGCTCGGATAGAACGCACAACCTTCCACTCAGCAGGCGATTATAACGAAAATAATTCGCCAACGGCTTTCAAGCAAATGACTTCTTGCCTGAGTCTTTCGCTCATAAAAAAATTCGCATTCCGAGTTGTCTCTACTTCTGCTGACTATTCCACAAACATGTCTTCGCTTTATATCACCTAGTCCATCCCATCGGATATCCTGGATGGCAGTAATGTCTACTTTGTTGCAGTTTGGCTCCCGTTTATTCATCGGGTGCACCTTTTCTGTTTAGTATTCTAACATTTCCGTGCAGATGCAAATGAAATCGTTCTTAATATTCAAAAGCTGTCGTATAATAACATTTCGAAAGCTCTTGGTTGCTTCGTTATAGCTTTAATTTTTTATTAGTAGTACTTATCTCAAGGCAACCGCCAAATCTGGAATGCGAAGCCTATATCTAAAACCCATTTCCTCAAATAAGTAGTTTACGAAAATTAAAGACCAGAGGATATAACCATCTGCAATCATAATCTCAAGACTCAATTTGAGCGTTCGGTTCACCTGAGCGAATTAAAATCAAAGCAGGCTGTACACTGACACTTTCGGTCTGGTATTATTGAAGAACCAGAGCGCCTTCTTTTTGACATACTTGCCTTCGTTACGTGATTGCGGATAATGATGTGAAAATCAAATATACAAATAATTATAAACGGTAACATATTGTGTCCTTTTTTGAATGAATTGTTTAAATTAGGTCTTTACGGGGCGGGATAAGGCAGTGAATATTTTCATCGCTGCCGCGGGCAACTGGGTAAGTCTAAGACATTCTTAAAAACATCGCATTGTTCTGCTAGGTTCGTTCCTAGCATACATGGCTTCCACGTTATTGTAGACCCTATTTAGGTGAAGCTTATTTTTAGTCCATATGTATGCCGATAATCCAGCAACGTTTTACCGCTTATTGAAAGGACTTTTCGAGAAAGATATTAAACATTAAAAATTTACCCAATTAAAATTTTGCTCAACAAATCAACTTACTTTCAAAAACAATAATTACAGAGCATAAACTCATTGACATTAATTTTTAATTTATTTTCCAAAAAATAAAATAACCTCAAAAGATTAAACATTCCCTGCAAGCAAAATTGATGCAAATGAATGTCCTCTGCACAATGCATAGTTGACACAATAATCTATTTTTATCTACTCATTAGAAATGAAAGTGAATTCCTTATCTTTGTGAAATCACCGCTTGCAGAAATGGTCCTCTGAACACCTAAGATTTTGTTCAGTTTTACGCGCACAAAAGGAAACATTCCGCTCGAAGGCACTTTCAACCGCATTCAACGTATCGTAACATCTATCTCCACCCCATCATAATCATCATCGTCATCATCGTCATCATCATCATCATTATCATCATCATCGCTTTCATCAGAAACTATCATTGAGGAGTAGGTTTCAAACCCTCGGGGCACCTTCAAAGCACCATCACAATGAAAGATTGAGAACACTACCCAAGATGAGGGGGATGAGGGTTGCCCGTCAACTACACGGACCGAACACTTCGCCAATGTGCTACAATTCAAATTATAGTTGAAGGTCGGTGCCTGAAATAAAGATGAATTCGTTCATCGTACCATTCCTAAGTATATCCTTAGTGGAGCCAAGAAATCTGTTGATCTAAGGTTTGTGTGCGTGTGTGTAGGATCTCGAGGAGAGTCGCTTGCTAAATAATTAGAACATTTCGTACAGCAAAAGTACCTACAGAAACCAGGTGAAAATTTGGAGCAATTTCTTTCTTTTTTTTTGTTTAAAGTATACGCGAATGCGGTTACCGTTAAGGAAAGGGAAATGAATGCCAACGAAATGAGGTCGTTAAAATTTCATAAATGTATCTGAGGCCTAAATGCCATGCAAGTCTCTAGCGCACACTAAACTGCACAGCACATAGTTTTGGTGGTGATGTTATTTTCGTTACCATACTCATACCACCCCCTAAGGCACATGGTTGATATATCTAGGTACCCTTGATGATGAGGTGGTGCTCTCAGAGAAGCGCTTGAGAGAATGTTTTGTGCAACCCATTGTCTAGGGTTCAAAGAATAGAAAGAGGTGAATCTTTTTTTATGTTCAGTTTTGTTAAGTGCTGAACCTATGTTTGGGGTGGGTTTCGAGGGTAAAATGGGGGAAATTTTCTATAAACAGCTAATTAATGTTTATCCGGGAAATTAATTAATCTTCCACAGCAACAACAAGAACAGGGGTTTATCTACTTACAGCTGTTTGTTTCATGGTTACATGAGATGGTATATTATGAGGAAATTCGAAAGGAGCTAATAGTATCTGTAGCATAACATTAAGGATTCAATTACGGAAGCAAAGCTTTTATGATAAAGAGTGGAGCAGAAGGGGATTTAATACCCGTAACGAGCTACAAATTAATCATCGAAAGTTTATTGGCTGTTTATCGAACGTTTTCGCAATCATCTTGTATGGAGTGGTGAGTGGTCGTTGAGTTGATTAACGTGTGCCTCCGAGATTTAGGGGATCATTAAACAAAATAAGATTAGCAACATTTTTGTGCTAAAAATTACATTGATGGAGTGGTTAGCTGAGGATGTCTGACAAATTGTGTAGTGCTACTAAATTTTCTATAAAATGTGAGAAATAACCTACAAAAACCACTTTTATATGGTTTTTCATCAAATTTTCATAAATTTCAACCGTGTTACCATTCATTTTGTCTTCATGAGCATTTTGATTAGTAAGCATTAAACAATATTACTATCCTTTCAAAAGTAAGTCGGGAATATTCGATCGGAATGTTCGAGTCTGTAACCGTGGTGGTCAGTTGGCATTACCTTTAAGATAATATGGGTTGTCGATGTAATTGCATTATTGAGTCTGTGAAGTTGCGCTGTTTTTATTCCTCAAATATTGAGCCGTTAGTATTTTGATATAAAAATGTTGTCAGTTATCAGGGAATAAAATGTCCGTGTACTAGTTACTGTAACGCCAGTTTTACCATCATGAAAAGTAAGATCTGATCAGTGATTCATACGTAGCTACTATTTCCGCATCGCTCGATGATTATGACCGTCAAAATAAAAAAAAAAAACGACTACGCCAGCAATCCGTATTTTTTCATAGACGCCAATAGGAAGACGGTTACAGTCGCTTCTGAGCGATGTGGTCAAAGGATAACCACTTTTTTCGGCCGGCGATTGAAGACCATGACATGGACTACATATGGTTCCAACAAGATAAGTCAACAGGCCACGACCATTTATGGCTTTATTTGGTGAGAAGTTTCCTGGTCACGTAATTTCACTATTTCGCGACGTCAATTGACCAACAACATCATGCGATTTGACAACTTTAGATTGTTTTCTATGGCGCTGTGCAAATAACCTTGTTTTCGCAAATAATCCCCGAACTGTAGGGGCAAAAAACCAAAAACCAACATTACTCTAGTTATTCCAATATTCCAAAGGAATCGCCAGACTTCGCTCGGGTACAATTTTAATGACGAAAAATGTAATTTCTGCCTCTTAGACCTCGAATGCTCCTCGAATTGAAATGCAGAAAACGTGAAGGTGTGAAAACCACGTCGAAATCCGTTAAGCAGTTCTATGCCACTTAGACCTCGAATGCTCCTCGAATTGAAATGCAGAAAACGTGAAGGTGTGAAAACCACGTCGAAATCCGTTAAGCAGTTCTCGAGATAAGCGTATTCATACCCTTTGTGGGAATAATTAATCAAAAAACAGCCTAAGAACATCAGGTGACCACTTTTGCGCCATCTGGAAACGTCTCAAAGCATACAAATTGTTTTTATTTTAAATACATGATATGAAATTTGTTTCTTTTTAAATTATGCTATGCCTTGTGTTCGATTCCCAGCCGTACCAACACCTAAATGATTTTTCACTGGCTCTCCTCTCGTGATGATCTTACAAATCATCAACTTTCGTGAAAAGCTCATCTCAACTAAGCCGCTCGGATTCGTCATAAAACAGGAGGTCCCACCATCGTGCTACGACGTGTGTACTTCGTAGCACATGGCGGGACCTCCATGAATGGTATTGAGAATAAAAAGCAAGGCCCTGGGTACTAACGAGCCGGTTGTGCCATAATTTTGTATACTCTATCCGATAGGGTATATGAGTTTTAATACATAGTTTGTAACATAGAGAAATAATTAAGCTAGCTATACCTCAAAGTATATGGATCGACTCAGAATCGATAGCTGAGTCGATTAAGCCATGTCTGTCCTTGCGTCCATCCGTCTGTAGGTAACCGATTTTTGGGCCTAAAATGTTGAGCTAGGATAATGAAATTTGGTTAATGTGATCCTTCTACGTGCTGTTTAAACAAGTGTAAAAATTTATGAAATCCGCCCACTGCCACGCCCCTTTTTAAGAAAACCCTAATTTTAGGCCAAACCGTTAAAAATTTTGGAAAAGTGTCTGAACAACATATCTAGACAATCCTAATGTCTATATTTTGTCAATACAAAGTTTTTTACCACGCCCACTTTTTGTAGGCGTTTTAATACAAAAACCATTTGTATACCCTGCGCCATACCATGTGTAGGAGAAATACGTTGTTTTTGGTCGAACGATGCAAGATTTTGCTTAACTGTCTGAATAATATGATGCGACAATTTTAATTTTAATATTTCTTTGCCATTAAGCCCACATTTAAAGGATTATAATTTTAAGGATGGGATGGGATAGGGTATTAAACGATCCACACAGTGGATTGTAGCCTTCTCATATGTTTTTTTTTAATGCCTTTTGAAACTGATACTGATTAATTTTTTTTTTCGTATCTTTTTACATATTTTACATATTTTACATATCTTATAGATATCTTATAATAGATCTTATTCAGCTATTCCTCGAATTCTTTATAACCATCGTTTTTTTGTTATTTGCAGATTCCGAATTAGAAGAATTCGAAACGCCAGCACGATATCGTCCGGATTCACTAAGTGCCCTCAGTCGTGCCACACGTTTCACTGAAGATGAAATCAAACGAATTTATCGGGGATTTAAGGCTGAGTGTCCGACGGGTGTTGTCAAAGAGGATACGTTCAAAGTAATCTATTCGCAATTCTTTCCTCAGGGAGGTTCGTGCGGTACAGTATACTTATTTTTGTTAACACTTTTCTAATCGAACATAGTGTACTAATTGTTGGTATTTTTGTTTTCTGTCTTTTTTCTTCTTTTTCTACCTCTACCCAAAATAACAAATACAAAAACATTATATCGTCCTATCATTTTGATTACTGATTTTTGTTTTCTTTTTTTTTGTTATTAACAACAACAACTTTCTGCATTTATGGCGCCTGATTTTATGTTAAAATAATGTGTTTTATGATTTATTTATGTTTTTTTGTTAACATTTTTTTTTATCGTGATCGTCGACCGATTTTTTATGTGGAAACGGAACAAAACAAAATTAATGGTGTACACGATAAAAATATACGCTCTATGGCGTTGCACTGCAATTTTTCATTATGTTTGCTCGTTTGTATACCTAACATTAATTTTTATGTTTTCGATTTTGCAGATATAATTTCTTTTTATTAACCTTTCAAAGTTTGTTGTTATTTATTGCTAATTTTTGTTTGTATGTGCGCTTATAAATTGTTGGTACCTTTTTGCGCGCCAAAGTTGTGTTGAAACGTTTATTATCAGTCTAATAACAGATTTATTGAAATATGGAGAGGGCCATGTGCATATGATGTTGGAGATATCGAAAGTCTGAACGAGTACTGGAAATACGTACTTGCAGTACAAATTATATGTGAATTCGACAAGAATAAATTGGCTATCGAAATTTTTATATGTTAATATGTACAGCATGTTTTAATTAATCGTTGCATTGGTATTTGTTATGAATTCCAAGGCAGTTGATATATATTTATGTACGCAGTAAGAAAGTTGGAATTCTATTAAACTAATGGAAGGAACTGAGCAATGCAATGGTGGGGAATATAGCTGCATAATGGAAGTTTTGTATTTCAAAGCAAAAAGAACATGGATGGACAATGCGACGTGTTTTACATATGTACTAGCAGGTTCGTAGTAAAACTGCAGTGCACTTATTTAAAATCAGGAGCAAGTATGTTTTTGGGGACCTTAGGCATGGATACTCGGCGTTTTTCAAAGTCATGTTCAAGAGCACATTAAATTTCAATTAAAGTGAATGCAATCACTTAAGTCGGTATCTGTATGGTGGTCGCTTTTAAGCTCATCGATTTTTCTAAAATTTGTTCTAGTATACGAAGGCTAATGGCGTGTACGCATTTTCTGTGAAATATAACAGATGGGTGTAGTAATATATACCTCTCGTTGTATACGTCTTCCCATGAACACCTATTGATATACCACACTCTTACGTCTTTGACAGTTTTTCTCCTATTTAATGTGGCGGCTGAGAATGTGTATAGTCTTTATGATTCTGTTATTAAAACAGCTAATCACTCGCAGTTTAAATTTCATCGATTCCGTTCCACTAATTTTGGTGTCAAAAATGAACTACGCTCTGGAAGCTCGATTTACAAAACTGTCGGCAAAAGCATGAAAATGGTCGAGTCTGTCCGTCACATAACCACTTTTTTGAAACCGATGAGACAACCATTGGATAAATAAACATTTGAATGAGGCTCGATAACAAAAGAAGCTCGATATATGGATATCATGAGTTAACGCAAAAAAAACCTTATGGACCTAATTTTCATCTGCGAATCACAACAAATTCGACCCATTTCGAAGCGGATGGCTTGAGATGATCGATTGTGATGAAAATTGGCTCACTTACAACAACTTCTACCAAAAACGGTCTTGAACGAATCGCGGTGAGCCGGTGCAAATGATAGGCAAGCCAAGAAGATTTTACTCTGCTTTTGGTGAGACTCACAAGGAATCATCTACTATAGGCTGCTTCTATATGAAAAAAAAAACTCTTAATTTCGAACTGTAATTTCAATAATTGGATCTTGTTGTTGTATTATTAATGGCTGGTCGGTTCAGCTCCTTTTTTTTAATGATACTGGGATACTCTATCCACTGGTTGATATTGGTCGTGGATGAGGATACAGCTGGGAGTCTCTCCATCAGTTCTTATTTATAGACTTTGGTAATCTACGTTTCATTAACTGGACCCACGTGAAGTCTATTTTTTTTATAACCAAACGTAGTTCCTTCACGTTGGAATAGTCGGGCTCTAAATTGGGCTGTGACTATTAAATGGTCAGGTCATCCAGAATATTGGATTGTTGAATGTGTCGATTTGACAGGCGATTCTAACATCTAGAGATCGCTAGGTTAGTTTGTGGTAACGACCTCATTGGATGCTAGTGCTGCTGACTAACCCGCTGGGGATCCTTGTCGATGCTCGCATTTAAGCCCATTGTACAATTTTTACATCGTATTCTAGGCTGGCTCCGTAGGCTCTATCCAGGAGGTCGTAAAATTTCTCTATGGTATACATCGCAGGGGCTTGTGCACATATAAGGCAGATGTTGCGAAACGTTTGCTCTGATGTGGATCATAGCCAGTCGACCAATAACCAGGTTAAGTCGATTACACTGCACCCACAATGCATCCGCGTCCTAATATGTGCTGCCTTGGTTGGCCAATGTTCCAATACGGAATTTAATTTTATATGGCCGAAATTCCATGTCCGTTGGCATTTATTTACTATTGTTTAATTTGTAGAAGCCCAAGCCTTGACAGTAATTTAACTTTTAATGAATTTGATGCGCTGTCAGACTCCATCTCTAGAATTGCATCCCTCACACTGAAATCGTCATTGCGGGCGATTTCAATGTGCACAATTCTACGTGGCTTCAACATTCTGGACATACAACACCCGAAGGAAGGTATGTTGAGATCTTTGCTGAGGTAAATATTCTAACCCAGCTTGTAAATGAGCCAACATGCATACCGGATGATAACAGTCAAGTCGCCAACACCCTGTACTTGTTTCTATCCTCTCACCCTGATAAATAGACCCTCAATGTATTATCGCCTCTATGTTCGTCAGGCTACTGTGTCATATCATCGAATTTCTCGCACTCCAACCACAGAGTTAAAGAAAAAATTCCCGAATAGACTATATGGCAATACGAGAATGCCAATTGGGAAGCATTAAACAGTTTTTTTTAGGAATTTTATCTGGTCACCATGTTTCCTCGATATTGACGTGGATGCTGCTGCTGATATGATGTCAAACTTCATTCTCCTTGGTATGCGATCATTTATTCCCAACAGAATAAAAAGTATCGGACCAAAGGCAAAAGGTTTAGTTTATTAGTTAAGTTTAGTTCCCATTTAAAACGTGTCGAATTCCTATACGACCAAAAGTTGAGGCAAGAAATTCTGCAATGTTCCAGAGGTAGTAAAAACTTTTGGTCATTTGTCAAAAATATAAAGAATTCGGCCTCAGTATCAGTTCCGACGCTCGTTCATTATGATATTATAGCCGTCAGCTCCTAAGACAAAGCCAATCTGCTTGCTGCGCAGCCAGTTCCATATCGCCAGATTCTGCCCAGTCTCCTCCTGTACTTGAGAACGTAAATCATTCTATGCGACAAGTTCACTTTCGTACTCGTACAGTTGCAAGAGTTTTATTTGATCTTGACATTCACAAGTCCGCTGGTCCAGATGGTATTTCCTCCAGTATTCTGAGGAGGTTTTCTTCTACGCTAGCAAAACCACTGCGTAATATTTTCTATCTATCCTACTCATCAGGTCTCTTTCCGAGTAGATGGAAAGCTGAATTTGTACAGCCTGTACCAAAAACAAGGCGAATCTTCTTCTCTCTCCAACTACCGACCAATTGAACTTACGTCCCTTCTCTCCAAGGATATGGAAACTCTGATAAATCGTCAGCTTATGAAATATCTCGAAACACGAAAACTTCTTAATGACCGGCAGAATGTTTTTTGCAGCAACAGGTCCACTGGTTACTTGATGACATGTCTCACCAAAAAGTAGAACCAATCAATCCACCATGGTTGAGAAAATAAGATTGTTGCACTTGATATTTCAAAGGCATTTGACAGGGCTTGGCATCAAGCCCTTTTGTCGAAAATGCATGCATTTGGAATCGTTGAAAAACTTCTTCTATAGATTAGAAATTATCTTTCGAAACGTTCAATTCAAATTGTTTTGGACGGATTCAAGTCTGCAACTCACCAAATAAATGCTGGTGTCCCTCAAGGCTCAGTTTCGTCTTCGACTCTCTTTCTCATTTTTATCAATGATTTCCTATCTGCAAGTTCAAATCCAATTCATTCCTTCGCTGATGACATTACTCTCAGCTTCTCATATTCGTTTTCAGGTCTACGTCCCTCATCCTCGGACCTGGAATCTAGACGACAACATATGTTAAGCTCATTGTATTCCGACCTTGACAGCATTATCAAATGGGGTAAATCTAATAGAGTGGAATTCAATGCTTCCAAAACACAATGCTGTCTTCTGCCGTTAAAGCGAAACCAAAATCTAGATCCATTATCCATGAATGGCACTTATGTCGAAGAAACCGAACAACTTTCCATGTTAGGTATGCGTGTTTGTAACGACTTACGTTGGAACGACCACATATTCCAAATCGCTAAAAACTCAGAGAAATTTCTTGGTTTCCTTAACCGATGTAAAAAATACTTCACCCCTTCTGATCTGGCCACAGTATATAAAGCGTTTACACGCCCTAAACTTGAGTTTAACGTCCACATTTGGTCGGGTGCATCTAAAACAACATTGCGTCTCCTAGGTAGGATTCAAACGCGTGCGAAAACAATTATAGGAGACATTAGGATATCGAACTCTTTAGTTTCGCTTGAACACCGCCGAAAAATCCCCTACCTTACATTGTTTTATCGCTATTTTAACAACCAACAAAAAAAAAGTTTTCGCATCTTTAACTCTGTCCAACGTATTTCCTAAGTGAGATAGATGTGGGAAAAGAATGTAAAATGAACGTTACTAATCGTCAGGACATGTGGGGTTAATATAAACCATAAGTTTGGATTCCCAGGCATTTGGTTAACGTAAGGATAAATGATAGCTCTTAAGCTGGGGCATAGAATAGAAAAATAAGTCAACCTCATCTTACAAAAAACCCGAAAATAAGATAGCCATGTTGGTTATATAACCTCAAAATCTAGAAACAATCTAGAGCCAGCCTATTATTTGGGACTGCAGAACATAAACTCCATTTCGAAAAATCATCCGTAATTTTTTTGGAGAGGTACGAAGTGCTTTATTTGAATAAATCCAAAGCTCCCACTTCTAGATATTTTATTATGGGGAGGATTATCTAAGCCTTCGGTCAGACTACTAACTCAAAGTTGTTAGGTTCAGTATCAAAATTGAAATAAAAAACGCTCGTAGCGTACTTAATATTTCACCAATTCCACTAGTATTGAAATTATAGATTCAAATTTAAATGGGTTGGGATTGGCTTCTATCTCCCACATCACTTGCCATAGTCCGCCATTTTTGTTAAATTCGTTAATCTCCTCATTTTTATTTCCTTAAACTTACGCTTCTTATTTCATTATTTTAATTAAATTTCCTTAATTGTTTATAAGTAAAGTTATGAAACAACAACGTAAGTATTTGTAATTGCTAAAATGTTGATGTGTCATTGGATAGTTAATTATTTAGTCCTTGTCTTTTCCAAAAAAAACGCTCTTCTCCTTCTAGTAACTGTGTTTATATAAGTGGCTTCCCCATCCGCCTATGTGTATCCTTATAATAATTGAATTACCCGTCGTTACATCACTTTCATACGAGTATCTCATCACATTTATTATCATCAGGATTATCATCATCGTCATCATTGTGAGCATCAGCGTCATCCTTCAAAATCAAATCTCATTTGGTCGAGAGAGAGAGGCTGAAGTTTAATTTGATTATATTCACACCCGTGCCCGTATCGTAGCATAGTTGTGTACTCAAGTGACCAAATTGGATCTGGTATCTGTCTGGCCATATCGCATTTGCCTGGCTGAACATAGATAAAGGATCCACTCGTTCTTTCTCTATGTCATTGTGTGCGACGTTCTCCTAGACTGGGACAATTGTGATTTCGTGCCATGGTCATAATTTGAATTATTTTTTATTCTTCGTTGTTGTTGTTGTTTGTTCACACATTCATCTGTTTAAGTATGAAAACACTGGCCGGTTGATCGATGGTGTATGACACTGACATGGATATAAGGACTAAAATGAGGGCGATCAAAAAACGTTGGTGACAGCCGACAGCCGGACGACGAGGACAGCTCCAGCGATGAGAACAACAAGGTGAATGTTATGAGCGATGGTTGTTGATGTCCTCCATGATAGTTTGACAATATTGTGTGGCTATTTTGCCAAGTTTAATAAAGGACATGCACATGCTCAAACATCTAATCATAGTCCATCCTTTTGCATGTGTCCAATGAGTATTATATTAGCGCTGCTGAATCTATTATAACCGTCAAAAGTTTCCGACACATATGAAAGTTGATTATGTATTCGATTTGTTTGGTGTAGGTGTGTGTGCCTTGGTTTTCTATTTTTAGTTATACCCCATGTCCAATCATTGTTCTTGCAATGGTGAGGATAGAGCTATGCCTCCTGGGAAATCAACAATCAACTCATTTTTGGCACTGTAATGTCAGGCAGGACAATGTTTAGGGACCGCAACAGGATGATGACATTTTCAATTTTTTTCCTTATTCAGGACATGCTTCCTGCTGTCTTGTGGGTATTTAAATTGCACACGAAAAAAAAGGACGAGATGTATAAATAAAACATAAGTTAGACAAATTTTTCTAAAAATGACCCACTGGGTGAATTAACATAAATTAAGGACACACGCAAACCTAATGAACCGAACTAAGGTCAAATTGTGCAATATCACAAGGGACATGTGTGGGTTTGTTTTTGTTCCTATGTCAAGAAAAAGGTTTTCTTTTTTTTTTCTATCCACCCCAAAGACATTTCACAAATGCCATTCCCAGACATCCGCCACCAGAAAAAAAAGGACTTTTATTCATGTATACCATTATCTTGTGGAAAAAACATCCTTATTTGCAGGAATCCTATTATATTGGTATTAACAAGATGTGGCTGCCTTTTCCTTAGTAAACTGCCCGTTTTGTAAGGGTACTGTAGAAACCCAAACCATATATCATACAAAAAAAAAGTGGCAGCAACTAATTTCATTTCAAGGATAACCGTGCGTAACCGCGTGAGAATATATGACATAAAGTAATAATAATAATATATGTATCATTACGTGCTAGGAATCCATTCAAGACCGCCACGCAAGGACCGCAGCTACGCGTAATGAATGTGTGATCCTTCGCATTTAAGTTCACGTTGAATTATTAAGGTTTGGTAGTAAATTTAGAGGTTTGTTTCCCGTTCGAATGGCGGTATCACGCTTCCCTTTTTTTTCGTGCCGCCCAAGGTAATATGATAAGCAGAGGTTGAAGGCTGAATTGAATTAGCTTTTTCTTTGATAACCATCTGGTGAATGGGGAAAAAATTGTATCTGCAAGGAGGTGCGGGAAATTGATATCAGGAGAAAGCTTAACGATGATTTATTGAAAGTTATGGAATAAATTATTATTTCATAACTGTGCTTGATTGTTGGGGATAAAATGACTTGTGGGTATTTTAAGGCCACATTAATGTACCCCGGCAATAGATCATTTGTTTAGTAAAGAAGTTTGGTGAATTTTTTGAGCTCTGGGACATGGTTCAAAAGTAATAAAACGTGGGGAGATCCTGGCGTAGAATGGGGTTTGAATAAACGAGTTTTTTAGGTGCTGTATCAACGTTGGTCAGTTAAGTTTGAATATTTTGGCACAGTTACATCAATCATGGATAACGGGTAATTTATTTTTAGACAATGTGTTTTGTAGGGCTTGTGACGCATTAGAAACACAGACAGAACTATCTACGAGAGATTTTTTAAGAACACGTTTTCTTCGATGTCATCTCGTTGGTAATAAACTAGATGGGTAATCGAAGATACACTGATTTTGGTCCCAATACGACACAGTAGAGCCAACATTAGATCTTGATCGACAAATGAAATGGAGCAGAAGATTCTCCAATCGCCAATCTTTTGGTGCTGGAAAACCAAATAAGGGCGTACATCTTTCGATTTTGGGTCATCGTCTACATAAGCGTAATGAAATCAGGCTAACATATGACATTATAGCGTGCAGATATCTTGATTCATTCATTTGCGCACTTCAAGTTTGTTTTGCGGAACATTTATGCCGAGGTCTTACTTTACTGGGTAATAATGGGTATCGACGACTCTGCGATATGAAATTTCAAAGTTCATTTCATGTCCTAGCCGTGTTAAATGTCCAATGCTGAGCATTTGAGTCGCTTTGCAGCTCCAATAGTTCGTGGTTGAACCTTCGTCTACTAATCAACATAAATGCGACGGAATATTTTCCTGCTGATATTATACAATCTTGGCCCCATAGAGCCAGACTAGAATGGTCCGCAGTAAACAAAAGTGATTCTTCGCTCGAGTTCTGAAAAGATGTCGATGTGAAAATTAATATCTAAGCCGAGGCAGACAAACTCCCTTACCAACTTGAGGTTGTACCTATCGAAGATGACTTCCTGTCAAATTCGTAGATTTTGTGTATCTGTTGAGAGCATAAACTTGGCCTTGCCCAATTTTTCTTCCTTATCCGTTTGCTTCCATTTAGTACCACATACGGTCTGACATAAGGTGTCAATATCGTCGGCGTATGCTAGTAGCTGTGTTGACTTATCAGCTACAATCTTTCCGTGCCCTTCTCCACAAGATTCGGTTCGAATCTTGTTGACCTTGACTTTTCATACTTCGCTAAAACTAACGAACATCATTTCCGTAGTGGAACTTTATGACTTTGGTTGCGAGTGTATGTAGATATTAAATGTCTAGCCAGGGGTTTATCACGCGAGAAAATCGCAAAAACCTCATATGCAGCTAATAGTATTGGTGATCGCATGGTCTACGATTTTAGACGCTGGCTTAGCATGCTTTTTTACTAAAGGGTTTCTAATATGTTAAATGTCTCTTGTCGGCTCATTGCTTCCAGTCATTTAGTCAAAACTTTCTGGCACTAGCGGTCATCAAAACGGATGTGCTGTCTTCATTGTCGTTCTCTGACCTAAAGGCTGTGAATCTATGATGCTCTTGGTTGGTACATACATTTAAACCGGTTCGGTGTGGTCATGCCAGTATATGCTTTTGGTTTTTACCTTGTATCGACCAATGATGTCGATAACGTCACACAGTAAATGGACTGATTTATTCAAAAATAGTACCTTCGGTTTTTTCGGTTTTTACAACTTTCGCGAGCTTTAAAAATCGCATTATAGCGCAGCGCCTGCCTTAAAGTAATTCTGGTAGATGTTTAAAGAAGTTAAGATGAGTTGCTTCTTAAATGAAGGTGCATTGCGTTTCTTAAAGTTTTATGCGTCACAGCTATGTTACTTTTGGTGGAATCTAGAGCTATATAGGGTTTTAAGATGGGCGAAATCATACGGGGCCCTAAATGTTAAAAATATGATGCGTCACGGCTTGATATGCGATGATCTTTTTCAGATGAAACAAATGACTGTGTTTCAAATAAGGGGTGTTCTTTTTAGAGGTATAGAACTTCGAATTGAAATAAAACACAAGAAAATCGTTTTATTGTCCATCAATTTGGCTTTATTGGAAGGACAATTTTATGGCATTAATATTTAAATATGATTTCGGGCTTGTGGCACTAGAGGTCCAGTTTTCAACCACTTTTTCGAGCATTTGAAGCCGTATGTCGGCAATAACGCCACGAATGTTGGCTTCCAAGTCCCTCAACGTTTCTGGTTTGTTGGCGTAGACAAGCGACTTCACATATCCAAAAAGAAAGTAATCCAATGGTGTCAAATCACACGATCTTGGTGGCTTATTGACAGGTCCATTCCGCGAAATTCGAATCGAGTCAATAAATAGATTGTAACGTGCGCTGTGTGCCATGTAGCGCCGTCTTGTTAGAACCACATCTCACCCTTATTCATGCCATCCGATTCGGGAACAAAAAAATCGGTTATCATGGGTCTATACCGTTCTCCATTTACGGTAACTGACTTTCCAATAACATTTCGGATTAAGTATTGCGCAATGACTCCACCAGCCTATAGAGCACACCAAACAATCAGTTTTTGTGGATGTAATGGCGTCTCAAGGGTCTCATGTGGATTCTCTTCACTCCAAATGCGGCAATTTTGCTTGTTGACTTAGCCATTCTAACAAATATGAGCCAAATATGTGAAAACCAGCATCGATATCAATTTTCGGACCATACACCAAAATCAAGACGGATTGCATGGTCTCGCGGTTTTATTTCTTCCACAAGCTGGATCTTGTAAGGTTGTAAGCCAAGATATTTGGCAAAATCATCCATAAAGTTGATGGACAAAGCTCCAATTACTGTGCACGGTGGCGAATCGATTCATTCGGGTCCTCTTCAACACTTTGCTCTAAAGCGGAAATTGTTTCATCGATGCGCACTGTTCGACGTGATGGACGATTATGTCGACAATAAAATGGACGGAGCTTGCGGTGAACTTCGCGAACTGGAGCATTATTTTCTAAATTAATTTGCACGATTTGCATGCTTTGTTCATTTGTCAACCTGTTCATGATGAAATGGCAAACCAAACTGAGCTTTAGAGTTGCCCGATTTGACCATAAAATGTCTGTTTTATCTCTATTAGAAAAGCAAACCTTTTGCAAGGACATTCCGTCGGACACACCCGTTAGATCTCATACTCTTAAACACACTTACTTTAGATGGTATCTTGTATGTGAAGTTTAGAAGGTGTCTAGCACCGTTTCGCCTTCTTGTAGATGGATTTGCGTGTATTGTTAGTAGCCTATCGTGAATTCAGCTATCTCTTGTCCAACCTCTATTAGAATTTCGCGGATGCAGTATGCCAGTATCATCAAAGAGGCAGCCGAATCCTTTTTAATCATATTTGGATACTGCATCCACTGGGCATTAATATTGATGAAGGCTCCTACGGTCTCTAACTCAGTTGTTCTTTGAAGACTACGGTTGTCTCCGATTCTGTTAAGCTGCCAACGTAAAGTCGCCTTTTCCTGCAAGATAAGTAATATTCTCTCGTTGCGAAATTGAGCTCAGAATATGGCTTCGATTGGTTCTTAATGTATGTACATCCATTGTGTTGGTTGCGAGCCTCGCATCTATGAGTAGTCGGTTTGGTTGGTAGTATGGAGGAAACCTTGTGCTACAAACCACAATATTAGACGCATTTAAAATCAAACCAAAACTATGTCCTATTCAATATTTGTTGAACCTTCATTTTAAACAAAACACCAAACTTTTGCACCTTTGTATCGACATTTCATTCGTTCATTTGAACTAACAAAAAGTTCCACAGTGCAGAATAAACACCTCGAAGGAATCTCCCCATTGCATACGATTTTGACATACACAAAGTCTATTCCTTTTAATTAAAATCCCCATTTCATTGTACAACACGGTGAAATATCCTTGCGAAAAATATAACATAAACTGCTATCCTATACCCTAGGTACACCACTCGCAGTTTCCTTTCAAGCACCAATAAGCACAAACCACTCGCAAACGAAAAAACCCAATTAAATTTCTTTCTTTACCCCGTTCCCGACATGAATCCGTGGTTGTATACGAAAAAACACAGGATTACGCTTTAGTCGATCTCGAAAACTAGAAACTCAAAATTCTTCATGAGTGTGAATCCTTCGGCCTGTCAGGCGAACAAACTAAAAACGAAACAAAGTAACAACAGCAACAAACAGGAACAAAGAGTAGAATTGCAGATCCTATTCAGCGGCACTATTAGCATTTGCTCTTCATTTCATAATGTTCTCCTTCACGAAGTAGTCAAGGACATAGTCCCTGCAAGCAGGGCCTACCGAAAAAAAAATAACGAAACACAGTGATGTGCAAAATGTTACGTATACGCCAGAGTGTTTTTTTCAGTTTTTCAGTGAATGTCCTTGCAAATGAACTTGTGCGCGCAAAATGTATGCCACTGACACCTGATAAGGAAACGCAATCCATTTGAAAGGCACGCGGCATACTGATATTTTACATCATCCAAAGTCATATTAGCCAGGACGTGTGAAGTGTTTTCATTGTATTTGGTCTGTGTACTCGCAGGTGTTCATTTAATTCTACATTCGTCCCGCTCGACTCCTGCAAAAACATATCCCCTTGCTTTCGTTGATTTTTTGTGTATAATTGTATGGGGAACAGAATGACTGCAAATATCCTTTTCTTCTGCTCCGCCCGGCTTTCTCGATCCATTTTGAATGGATGCACACACGTGGGAGACACTCGTATGAATGGGGATTCTTTGAATTGCTGCACCTCTTCTCGCTGGGATGATTATACTATATAGTGCGCTTTTTATGTACCCGCTTGTCCTCATTCAAGCAGTTCTCATTCTACTATTTAAGCTTCGTCCTTTTTTCGACTGAATGGCTATGAAAGCACACTCCCGACTCGTATCCCATATGCATGGTTGGTATTTCTGTGTATTTGATATTTTTGGGGCCAGACTCAGAAGGGCTTGTGTTCTTTTCGCTTTTTTTTTATAAATATTTGCATTTGGTTAATGTGTGTATGTGCGTACGTGCGTACGTGTAAAGTGTTTACTCAGCTCTTTATTATATGTGTACAGCCTTTATATTCTATTGTTCTTAGTTAACCACTCGAAAGGGAATAATTCTTGTTTAAAAATTGCATTTTGTGTTCCATGAGCGCAGAGATGTTCTAATACTTTCATTTTTACCGGTTTTTTTTTTCCTTTTTCTAACTTATACAGCAAATCCAGCCCTGTATGCACATTATGTGTTTAATACCTTGGACCAGGACAACAGTGGAATCGTTAGTTTTGAGGTAAGTTTGTCCAAATCAGTTTATTTATTTTTTTATCGTATACAATGTAATAAGGCTGGACAAGCTGAAGGGAAAATATATGTTCAAAGGATACACTTTTATGATACCTTTTTTATGGATAGATTAGTTTGTAATGGGTGTCCTTGCGCCTGAGGAAGAAAGGTAGAAATTGCTAAATTGCTTGCCATTAAAGGAAAATAAATTTGACGATCAATATCTTGTTTGTAATAAAAAAAAATGACGGTACACATTTTATATACAAATATGAGAGATAAATTGTAGGATTATTGTACAATAACCCTCCTACTTTAATTCCGGAATGCTCAGAAACAAGTTATGATTTCATCATTCGATAGGTATGACATTGGTAAAATTACAAAGCCCATCATTACATGGCAAAACTTTAAAATTTGACATCCTAATTGTCAAAAAGCCTTGAAATGTTGAAAATAGTATAAGGCTGAAACATAGTAAAAAGTTTCTTACAAATATAATTTGCAGTGCGGTTCAAAATGCATTACCCAATCGGAATATGCTAAAACTTTTGTAAATACTGATAACTGTAAATTTTGTTTTGAGAAGTGTTAGGTGAACAGGTACGGAATACACATCCAGAAGCTTTTGGGCATGGAATACATGTAAACACTTTTTTAAGAAATAATTTTTCAGTGAATTTATCGCAAATTTCCAGCGGGACTTTAATAAAATTTGACAGAACAGGCGCCGAAAGACATGTTCCACTGGTTCTACCGAGAATATTGCTGATACAGTTGAAAATTACATGAGGTCTCTATCGACTTGACGAAATACTACACAATTATCCAACACATTCGTTTCTGCAACGCAGCTTTTCATTGCAGATTGTAAGTCTATTAGATGCTAGTATGACACCATCAATCCTTTATAAACTACGCCTACACTCGCTTGAAAACCTCAACAATGCTTTTTCCTACTGGGCCACTAAGAGTGAACATAGCAATCTTGGCATCGTAGCAGGACTGAGATAATCAGTTCTAAGTGGTTAATTGAGTCTGAGTTTGCCCTGACATATCCTAACCATTTGTTATCCCTTGAAGATGAATGGATTCTTCTTATATTACTCTCCACTTCGATTTGCGAAACCTTGGACCTGTGATGCTGTTTTTTCGTTGTCAATTCTATCCTCTTCTGTAGATCTTGTAGAAGATTTTCTCTTATTTGCAAGTGGGCTAAAGCATGTCATATCTGTTATAAGCTATCATGGTGCTGATAGCTTAAAATTTTTCTTGTAAAAAGATCAAATTTTCTATTACCACCAGATACTTCTATGGAGCTGCTACTACTTCTATTGTAGGTAAATTCACATTAAAGCACATACAGAGCCTCTCAAATTGTCAGCAATATACGCGAGTCAGTGAAACCGACAAGGCTCTGTATGTGCTTTAATGTGAATTTACCTACAATAGAAGTAGTAGCAGCAGTAAGACCTCTGGATAAGGGAATGTTTGAAGGCGCCTTCAACGGCCTTTGAGTACCGCATTCCGAAGGAACCCAGCGGTTAAAAGAGATTGTGTGCAATTGCACGGAGCGGTTTAATTTCGAATTTTAAGTCGAACGTTTCGAAAATTTTACAACGAATGTGGACATTTTTAAAAGGTTTTGCCGCATGACCGATGAAGATGCGTTGATTGCTTCTGAAGAATGAAGATACGACATGGTAAGAGGGCATCCACATAGTACTCGGTCACATACTATCGAAATGATAAGAAATCAGTACGCACCACGACGACCAGTAAAAGTCTTATTTGAGCACTTTTTTGAAAAAAAAAATGAACTAACATCAAAACAAAACTTGTGACTGAATTCCGTAACATTCGAGGCCTGAGATATCTAAAGAGAAAAATTACGCAATCTGGTCCTAACAAATACAAATACAAATTTTTGTCGCAACAGGCTCGTTAGGACCAAGGGAATAGCTTTCTCACAACCATTCATGTGTGTGTGTGTATTTCTAGCACGATGGCGAGACCTCCTGTTTTATGCCGACTCCGAACGTCGAATTTGAGATAAGCTTCTGTTGACAATTGATACAACTCGGATGATTTGTCAGATCATCACAAGAGGAGGGCCAGTAAAAAAGTTGTTGCTACGGCTGGGAATCGAACCCAGACCTTCTGCGCGGCTGTTCATCGCACTAACTATCGTGCCACTGAGCCCCTGGTCCTAACAGAAACACAAATCAACTCGATTACAGAGCAAAATGATTTTCAGTGCCCTGATTATGAACTGCATCCACGTCTCCGTTTTGAGGGTGAACTTTATGCATGTACAAGATTTGACCCAGCATCCCAGGGAGACGAATCGAAGGAACGTGGGAACCTCGATGTTATTTGTCTTAGAGTTGTCTTCCAGAGTAGTTTACATCAGATTTATATGATCACAAGATCTCGATCTCTGCTCCATTAGGAAACTCAGACCATTCCTTTAATATCCATATCAATGCCAAGGAAACATCGACAAGACGAAGGAGCGTTAAAAAAAGATCACTGAGACCTCATTTCGTCAAAAAAAAAACAGCGAGCAAAAATTCCAGCTCAGGAATTTCTAACCCAAACAATGACTTAAGTCGAATGCAGTGGTTCTGAATGCAACTCTCGAAAGATCGGTGTCGGCTTAGTGGAGCACGCTTATTAATTCCAGGTAGTCTGAAGGACTGAGCGACTATATTTCTTTGTCTTGGTACTCTCAAGTCGACCCATGTAAGAGGGCCCGGGCCAATCGAGGCAACATTGAAGTACAAACAGGGCCTTGATATCAAACGAAGGCTCTTCACTACTACCCATGGGGTTCATTTCAAAAAGAGGGCTTCAGCTGAAGTGCTTTTCTATTTAAAAAAAAGACAAAAAACAAATACAAATCTATGGCGCAAGGGGGTCACCCAGGGACTATCTTTCTTACAACCATTCATGTGTGCGTGTATATTTTTTTGCAAGATGGCGTCACCTCCTGTTTTATGCCGACTCCGAACGGCTAAGTTGAGATAAGCTTTTCTTGACAATTGATACTTGTGTTTTCTTATTTCTCAAACTATCTAAAGCATTTTTGATCAAGCTTCAAAATTTAAACTGTTGAACTCTCTGTTTTTGTGATTATTTTCACTTACCATACCTTGGCAGTATATGCACAAGTCTCGTAGTGCACAGTGCGCAGTGCATTGTTATGATCTGGATATTCTATTTCTTTATTCGCCGCTACTAAATACATTTTTCTTAACAACAAAATTTAGACAATTGTTATGAAAACATATTACAATTACAAATTGAGGAATTTAAGGTGGTTGACCTTCAAATAGAATCGAAACTCTGCATAAACATTACAACCAACGTCCTTATCAAAAGATAAGTTTCCATTCTAACAACTTCTTAGACCTACAAAAACTAGTAATTTCATTCATACCATCCTATTGAGAATCTCTATTACCCAGGCTACAGGTAGAAAATTGTCACTTCAGGCAAGCATTCTTGTTTGTACTCCCATTGGCAAACAGTTTCGTCCTTTGACTGCCTTCATTACAGAGCAACAAGTTTCACCGAAAGCCTATAAAACTACCACCACCACCACACCACCGCCGCACTAACGACATCGACCGATTCTAATGATACCGAACCAGGAACCATAACATCGTCGCCACTTGCCAGTATGTTCCTTTGTTGGCTTATCGTCAAAGTTGAAATTGATTTTCACAGGACGAAAATTGCAAAAAAAAACTCGAAGAGGAAATCACTTTGTCGAAACTTTTCTTTACCACCCGGGGGACTGCGGGGTCCTTGATTTATAAAGCCATACGACAGTGTTTACCTCAAGTACTTCCTTCAACACCGGGGTTGTGAATGCAAATTTCCCCACCGAGGACTTTGTGTACACTCCGCACCGCCACCGCACCGACTAAAAATAACGACAACGACAAATATAGCCGACAAGGACGACTACATTGATGGGGCAGCACGACGGTGCCGTTAGAATTTATTGCTTCAAATCACGGAGGGATTGATGTTCCGGTGTGGTGATGGTGGCAAACTGACTAATGACAATTCAGCGTGCAAAAATTAAGCGCAGTCACGAGTCGGAAAATAATGACTACACCCTTGGGTTTGGGTGTTGGTACGACTTCTGTCACTGTCACAAAGTGGATATTGTACCATATAAGCCTTTTTGTCGACAGTAATCGATAGTTAATTTAGACGCATAAAGGACTCTTCATCATTTGTCCAAAACAGAGCTGGATACTTGTGTAAGCTCTCGAATTGCCTATGACAACTTGTGTCATGGTGTGTAACAAGCTACGCCACACTGCAGATGGTAATTTGCAATCATGTTGTATTACATAACTCACAACTATCTTATCCTTGTGGTCCTCGCATATGAACTAGGTAAATGTAGTGATTTCGATGTATGTCAAACTTTCTAGAAAATCTGTCAACTCTTCACAACACGTTCAGTCGATTTCAGTACTTCAAGACCAACGACACCCTCACTCAACCCATATATGAGATTCGAAAAATGCAAAAGGACATTTCTAGCTCTTTTTGTCGTACAAAATAAAAAATCTGTCGTGTAGGGGAAATCGATAAATAGAAAATAAAAATGAATTCCACAAGAAAAATCCACATCCACACAAAACACCCAGCCTGACAATAACTTATCAGATTTTGTTTATACATTCAAGCGCTTGTTTTGATATTCAAAATGTTGCATCACTTTTCTTATTCTTTTCGACAGGATTTTGTTCAAGGACTTTCGATACTATCTCGTGGATCTGTGGAGGAAAAACTACGTTGGACGTTTTCATTGTATGACATCAATGGTGATGGCTTTATTACTAGGGACGAAATGACTGACATTGTGACTGCCATATATGAGCTAATGGGACGTCTGCCTGACGAGTGTCCTGAGGAGGAAAAAATTCGCCATAAAGTTGAGCGAATTTTTAAGGTGAGTTGGCAATTTTTCTGTTTCTAATTTTTATTGTTCGGAATTTGTGTGTCCTTAGGTAGATGATGGAACGATGGAGTCATGTTCTATTCGAAATTTTTGACATTAAATAGATAAGTCAGTTGAAGGGATCAGGAAGTGGGAAAACGTTTAGGTAACAATTTAGGGATTGTTGTTAAGAAAGGGGTAAAATGACTGCTGACACTTCAAAATCATTATCCGATATAGTCGATTGTCATTCGGATCTGAAAGAGGGAACGGAAAAAGTGACGCTATTTTTTGGTACAATCGCATGACCATGAAATGCTCTTTCATTGCTATTGATCATCTAATCATTTTAATGACCATTACCCATTGCTGATACTGTACGATTTTCTGCAGTTTCATATTTGGAAAGGAAGAAAATTATTTCGCACAGGCACTAGACGAATCCTGTTTAAAATTTCAAATTCAACCATTATTTTGTTTTGCTGCTTGTTCTGAAAGTCAATGTCATTAAGAAATGCAATATAATGTGGAAAACTAATCACGCCAATGAAGGATCCATCAACCAAGTAGCAAAAGACTTTCTTTCAAACCGAATGCTTGAATGTCTCCTTAGAAGTGATGACCAATGCAACTAGTACTAGACCATCTCGCTTTCATCCTTCAATTTGTCTTTTGGATGCTTTTTCAGACTACTTCGACCAGAATCCACGCACAAGGCTTTGTAGGCACTGCCTCCGAAGGGATAGGTCTGGCCCTGGTACTAAAGAGCCTGTTGCGAAAAAAATGCTTTGTAGGTACTGCCTCCGAAGGGATAGGCCTGGCCCTGGCTACTAAAGAGCCTGTTGCTCAAAAAATGTTTTTTGTCCACGAAAACATTTCGCGATGAATAATAACCATGAATCCAGCGCAGGATTATTCTTAAATTTGAAGGTGCGAAACTTGATATCGTGAATAAAAAGGGCGTTGCCAAGTTATTCCGATACCAATAGGAAAATGCATAATTCAAGTTGAGGTATTGGTTTCGCCGGAGCATTTCGCCACTCCTAGCTCATACACAAATTAGAGTAATTTGAGCACCATCGGGTCGAAAACCAGTATTGCGGTAGCAAACGCTGACTAAGAAGCATCAGCTTTACAATCCCAGTAATTGGCCTAAAGTCCGACTACATATTGAATATATCCAAAGGCGTAAACGTGCCCCATACGATTATTTTTCATCTTGATTACGGTTGGCGAAAGCCTACCTAGCCGGCCGAAAGTCGTGAGCTGAGTACTCCATTTAGCGATGAATAAAACTCGAAGCAGACTGTATCGACATTTAACAATAATCCTTACGTTATATTTCTAGCTTCGCCAATATATAACTCGGTTGCGGATTCTAGATGTTCGCCATCGATGGGATGTAAAAAAATCTTTCCAAATCGAATACCATTTCCATACATCCGTAGGTAGCTATTTCAATTCGGCTCGAAGCACCAATTTCGTATAAGTGAATTCCTAGACATGGTGATTAGTGCTATAAACTGCCGTGCAGAAGATCTAAGTTCGATTCCCAGTCCTAGCTTTTGCTCGAACAAATAAAACTGTCTTTCGCAGTAGGGTTAGTTTGCTTAACCATATATGGAGACTGTTGAGCAGTCGGGCGGTCAAATTAAAACAATTATTTAAAGTGATAATCTAGTGCTCTCTAAAATCTTTATTGATAAAATTAATTACAAGTTTTTGTATTGGAATTTTAAAATGCTAACAATTGTGCTCCTACCGCCCAGTTTCCTTACCACAAAAGAAACAACCTTTTACATTCCTAAACTGACATCTGTCAGTTTATTTAGGGTGTGTTCTGATCCACATCACAAAGGTGCTGCCAAGTTTTCATCGCAACAGAACCCACCAGGTTTCCTTATACGTACCGTACCAACCAAAAAAAGAAACCCATGTGTTGGCAGTTAAAATCCAATAAAAATGTGAGAAATTAAAATAAATAAACTTGTAAAATGATGGCTCGTTTATTCATTCTACATACAAACTAAACTAAATTTTAAAATGTTCACTTATTATTCTCTTATTGCAATCATGACAATTAATCACAAGATACTCCAAAAATAAGACGGCTTTGAAAAACTCCGACCAAACCATTTATAAAAGCGCACCCCTTCATATTTTTAATTGCTCTTTAAAAACCACAACAGGCTCTTTTTCACCGCCCAAACTTAAATTCAGTTAAAACGCAATTAAAATTTTTCATCATCTTCAGGACGCCCTCATTCCGTTTAATGATGATAAATTAAACAACAAGACAACCCAGATGCTTCATTATACCGCCAGCTGCAAGGACAAAAAAAAACACAAAACCCAAAAAGGATAATTAAGACATGACACCACTTCTCGTCACAACACAACAAAAAAAAATACATGCAACCAAATAAATTGCAAAGATACAAAGTATCTTTCACCCAGTCAAATGCACTCGTTATATCCTTCAGAACGTATAGTAAATTCTGAGAATATAAACATAAAAAAAATGTCATATCCTTGGACACAAAGGAAAATGCGAACACACGTATATATTGTCATTAATTCAACGAACAAATCAATTTTTCTTAAGTTTCCACCCCTCATTTTATAAAATAGTCCATCTAGGGATTAACGTCACGTGTATGAATTACTTAAATCCCTTTGCGTGTGCAAAGAACAAAATGGATACCCACTCAAACGTTCAACGGCCCATACCTCAGCTAGAAATTTACACACAAATTATTTTTTTACTTGAAAAATTACGCCATTAGGCAAATCCTTATTACTATGCAAGGACTGCTCAAAGAAAATTGATTTACTTCTCAGATATAGATTGAGTCCTGGATTAGGAAAATTATTCTTAATTTAACAAATTCCAGTGCTAATTGAATTTTTGTACATCTCTTTCTAATTTAGAAAATGGACACCAATCGGGATGGCGTTGTAACTTTAGAAGAATTCCTTGAATGTTGCCACAATGATGAAGCAATTTCTAGATCTATGTCTGTGTTCGATACAGCATTCTGACCATATCCCGGCGATGTTGTCGATGATGGCGAGGAGCGCCGCCACTGCCGTCACCGCGCAATGCGGCCACATCGTCATAGCACCACCAAGAAAATAGCTTCTTCGATAAAGGATACACATAGTCAAACTAATATTAAAGAACAACAGTCCCAGCAACAGCATCATCGTCATCACAGCAAAAGTAGTCATACCACCTCCTCGAGTAAAGCGAAGAAGAAACTCAAAACGAAAGAAGCGGCATCGACGATTCCTGCGGTCTTGTCAGCCGACGAGGATAAGGATGTTGCGAAAAACACCACACCTGCCGATCGGAGACAACTCAATTTAGCAATCACAGTGGAACAGCCTTCAACATCACCACCCGTAACAACCGACGAAAGCAATTATTTTCGCAACAAGGATATTATTGTGGTGGTTGAACCACCAGCTGCTTCACCCTCGATAATGTTGTCGGCAAAGTCATCGCCCGGACGTCAGCCAGCATCCTCGACATTGCCATCGCAGGAGTCCACCTCCTTGTCACGGTCGGCATCAACTAGCTCGCTGGCATCGACATCGTCAGCGGAGGCATCTGCCTCATCGTCGTCATCGTTTTGTCGCCATTGTTTACGTCCGCAAAGGGAATTGCAAATCCGCTACGTACGGCATCGTCGTCACAAGAAACCCGAATCCAACCAGGAGCTGCCAATTATATCGCACCATAACTACCACCACCATCAGCACAGCAACCGTCATCATCAGTTAGCCACCATGCAGCAACAGCAGGAGCAGCATCATCAGATGTCAGCACTGTCAGAGGTGATGCCAAATCATCGAATAAATAAACGGTCAACGGCCACCACATCATCTACTGCGACCGCAATGCGATCAGGCAGTGGCGGCTCACAGCGCACACATCGAACAGTGATAGCGGCGCCGACAACTACAGCGATGACAAGTCGTCAACGACAGCGTCAACATTCGCACCGCTATTCGCAGCCACTGACAACGACAACAATACGAATCGAGTCGGAGGGTGGTGGTGTGGCCAGCATGTCACGAAATCAAAATCTAAATCAAAATTTAAGCGTCACCACGCCGAATCTTTTGACGGTAAGTGGTGCTAGTTCAAATCGTTCGAGTCGTAGCGGACCCGCAAGTAGTAGTAGAAGTGGAGAGATAGAGCAGCATACACCAGAATCGCCATCCCTGGTGAAGGTGCGAACGTGGTACACTGTAGCTAAACAGGGTGTTTCGTGTTAGCGCAGCGCGTGTGATTTTGTTACTTAGTATCTGAAGAAGATTCGGTTTTAATTTTATAAGAAACATTTTTATTTCTCGTAGATAAATACACTCACACATAACGGTACATACACTGATTCATAATCGAAGTTTAGGAAGCAGAGCACAGCAGGAGGGATGGTGGATTTTTTTTTGTTGATGTAAGTTATTGATTTTCAGTGACATAAGGCGTTTAGGTGTTTTGAATATCAATAATTGCCCCTGAAACAACTATAAAAAGCTTCTACCCGAGAAGTCTTTCATATATCTAACAACTAATGTCTTTTATTTTGTTTTGGTACATTAGGGGTGAGATTTCAAAAAAAGGTACTACGACCTTAAATATAAAATTTCTGTTCACGAACGACCCTTAATAAAATGTTAGCTGAATCAGTAACTTTTCGTACCTATCCTTCTTAGTTTTTGGTTAGAGGCAAATTCGTGAAAGGTTTTATTATATAATCAGGACGATTTGATTATTTATTTCTTCAGTCGTCCCCTTTATAGTTAATTTGCCTATCGCATTGGTCTTGCATCATACTTCTCTGATTTCATCATAGACTTTAGGCCTGTTTTTGTGAGAATTTTGCATAGCAAAGTAAAAGATTCTCAACAATGCTACCAAACCTCAAACTGCTAATTAATATTTGAATATTGCATTGAATCTTACTTGTCATCTTACTCGCAGTAAGATGACGTTAGCTATCAAAATACAGAGTGGGGCCGTTTCCCTTATTGGTTGCAAAAAACACAACTTTTGAACGAGTTAAGAAGTTTTGATTTATATTACTCAAATAAAGGTGAAACCCACAGTAACCAATTTCGAGAATTTTTTTTTAAAAAAAATTGGTACACAGGGTGTTTTAGTATCATGTATTGTAATACGCCTTTTTGTTCAATGGATTTTGTGTGAAAAAAAGTAAACGACCAAAATATACAAAGCTTTTAAAAAAAATTGCAAAAATATTGGTATGAAAAAATAAAATATCAACCTAAAGAATGTTTTTATTCAAATATTTAAGTTTTAATACTTACTTACTTACTTAAGTGGCGCTACAGTTCGGAATGAACCTGGGCCTCAACCAACATGCCTCCCCAACTATCCCGGTCCTTAGTTAACTGCCTCCAGTTCCGCACTCCAAGTTGGTTGAGGTCGGTTTCTACTTGTGCGCGCCACTTAAGGCGAGGTCTTCCTCTACTGCGTCCGACTTCTGGTTGGGAATCGAAGACTCTGCGAGCCGGAGTTTTGGTGTCCATTCGTTCTACATGTCCTAGCCATCTTAAACGTCCAATGCGGAGTCTTTTGACCAGGGGCATGTTGCTGTACAGCTCGTATGGTTCTTGGTTTAATCTTCGTCTCCACAGCCCGTCAATGCAAATGGGACCGTGGGTTTTTCGAAGAATTTTCGTCTCAAATCGACCAAGGATTTCTTCATCCACTTTCAAGACCGTAGAGCAGGGTCTTATATAGGATCTCCTTAGTAGTTCGAGTGAGGGTATTACTACTGAATTGCCTTCTTAGCCCGAAGAAACAGCGGTTGGCAAGTGTAATTCTTCGTTTAATTTCTGACGAGATGTTGTTGTCAGAGTTAATAGCGGAGCCGAGATAGATAAAGTCCCGTACTACCTCAAAGTTATCTCTGTCAATGGTGATGTTCTACCCAATTCGTCGATGTTGTGCGTCCTTTCGTGTTGACAGCATATACTTCATCTTGCCCTCATTTACTGTTAAACCCATTTTTTCCGCTTCCTTCTCTATACTAGCAAACGTGGCTATGACATCACGTTGGGTCCTACCAATGATGTCAATATCTTCAGCGTATGCTAGCAGTTGTACAGATTTTTGCAAAATCGTGCCTCTGGTGTTGACTCGTGAGTTTTGCACAGTCATCTCATGAATCAAATTGAAGAAATCACATGACAGCGCATCGCCTTGCCTAAATCCTTTTTGGTATCGAATGTGTCGGTGAAGTCATTTCCGAACCTGATGGAGCAGCGAGAATTCTCCATCGTCATCCTACACAAATGGACGAGTTTGGGCGGTATACCGAAACGAGGCATGGCTCTGTATAGTTCGTCTCTATAAATGCTGTCGTATGCGGCTTTGAACTCGATGAATAGGTGGTGGGTATCGATTTGAACTTCTTGGGTTTTTTTCCAGGATCTGCCAAAGTGTGAAAATTCGATCGGTTGTGGACTTTCCTGGCCTAAATCCACACTGATAAGGGTCGATCAGGTTGTTGGTAAATAGTTTCAGGCGTTCACATATTACGGCAGATAGGATCTTGTAGGTGTCGTTGAGGAGACTTATGCCTCTGTAGTTGGCGCACTTTAGAGGGTTTCCTTTTTTGTGGATCGGACAAACGATGCTCAGGTTCCATTCTTCAGGTATACTTTCTTCCGACCAGATTTGGCTTATAAGTTGGTGGATGTTTCTTACCAAGTAATCTCCGCCGGCTTTATAAAGCTCGGCGGGAAGGCATTCATTTCCGGCAGCCTTATTAAGCTTGAGTTAAGATATTGCTATCCTCACTTCATTCAGGTGGTTGGCAGTTTTCGCTGTCGTTGCGAATATTGAATGGTCCATTCTGCCTGATAGCGGAATGTTGTTCGTCACCGCAGTTTAACAGTCGGCAGAAGTGGTTCTTCCATATCCTCAGCATCGACTGTGTCTCAGCTACAGAATTCTGTTCATCTCGACGGAATTCTATTCGAGACATGTATCCTTGGCTTTGATGTTTAACACTTTGGTTAGACTTGCGAACATCGTTCCTGGAGTGGCACCTCTCTATATCCTCGATCGCGCGCTTTTCTTGCTTTTTTTTCTTCTCTCTGAAAATCCGGTGTTCTTCCCTTCTTTTCTGTCTATAGAACCCAACGGCAGCTCTGGTTTTCACCTGCAGCTTAGCCTTGCATCTGTCGGCATTTTCGTTCAAACCAGGGGTTTTGGATCATAAATGTAATATAAATGGTCCTTTTTATAAGCTGAAATAATATTTCTAATATTTCTTAATTCAGTAAAAAAAATTAGTTTCGGATTTTTTAAGCACATGTGAAATATTATTTTCGCATCGAATTTTCAAAAGTTGCCCCACTGTGGCCGTCCATTTTCTTTGAATGAAACAAGGGAAATGTCAATTTATGTAAGGAGTAACAAACTCAGCAATTCCAAATAAAAATATCAGCCCCGCCTGATGTTGAGTAGGTGTACTCTCAATCCAACTCAATCTTACTTTGCATAAAAAGTTGAAGTAATTCCCAGTCATTTGTTGTACTTGTACTCCATGTGAAATCTTACTCCACTTGGTAGCGAAATCTCACGAAAACAATCCTATTGGTTTTGAGCTTGTAATAATTCCTCAAAACTCCGATTCTTTTACCGAAGACAAGACTATACCATCAGTCCACAATAATCTATTCGGTTCGCTGTACTAAAATGGAGAAATTACCGCGTTTTGGTCTAAATGGTTGACATTTTGGTCTAAATGATTGATGTTTAGGCTTTTTGTGTGTAGTCTGACAACAAACATTGTCAAGTCAAATGCATAACTTGTCATTCATAGCTAAGAAGTAATACCCCTTCATCTCACAGACCGTTTAAGATTAGGATTCTGAAGAAGATGAGGATCAACACAAATAACGTCGCACAATCTTCCGATGCAAATAAGTCATCCTCAAGTTCAAGTTCAAGAGATGTAGCCTTGGAATCTCAACGTTGAGCCAAATTCAATCGGGGAAGAGGATTTCAAATTAAAATTGTATGTCATCACCTGCAAAACTCAACCTTCTGTCGGCTGTATAACTTAAAATGCTTTACCACCTCCATTAATCAGGAGAAGGAATGGCTTTGCTTGTTGGGCCTTATTCCAGAGTATGATCCAAGAGGTTATGAGAATTCTGCAGCATTGCAGAATGTGCTTATTGGGACTTTTTTCTGAGTACATCTGCATTTATCCATCCGGTATATGTTCTTCCTTTCTACAGTTACGAACTAATTCCACTTCCGTCCCTTCTTTCCAATTCATAGAAATGATGATATACCGTCAGCTTTCGAAATTTCTCTAACGACGAAAACTCCTTAATAACCGGTAACATGGTTTTCACAGCAAAAGATTCGCTGGAGATTTGATGATTTTACTAACCTAAAAGTTGAACCAGTCAATCCAATGTTTTTTATTTAAGGTGAAAACCATGTATGAACTTTCTATATTCCAACGACGGCTTTTCGATTTAAACAAAAATCATTAAAAATCGAAATGTTATTTTGACTCATTTTATTTAAAGTCCCACCACCATCGGTATGACAAGGGCTCGCTTATAATGATTCCATCGTGAATGAAGATGCCTTAACCAAGTGCTTATTTTTTGCTGGATGTAGATGCTTTTTTTTAAACTGTTAACCTGGAAATATCTGGAATATACCCACAAATTAAAAAAAATACCTTACTTCATTCATTCGTACCTTAAATACAACTTCGACCACTTAAATCATTTTAGAAGCATTTCTTATGGCTTCACTTATGTGTCCTTAACTTTTAATAATTAAACTTAGTTTGAGAACCCAGTGTGATATATTAAATATCTAAACTGGCTAACTGGACAAATGACACATTTTACGATTATTCATATTTAATTAACATAAAATTGTGAGTTCAAATTGTTTGTTTAACTCTCCATATAAATAAACAAATCCGATAAAAAAATCTCTTCAGTTATTTGATGTCTTACTTCCGATTTCGACACATCAGTTGGACAAAAAAGTCTGCAGAGCATTAAGGGCAATTAAAATATTTAAGTATCCATAAAATGTAGAACAAATAAGTCAAAGCTTCAATAAGAACTGCTTAATCTGCAAACTGCCAGGATCATACAATAAATATTCGCCTTGATGTTTTAGAAAATCGCCAAAATGTCTGTGACCATAAAAACATCTGATGTGTCAACACAATAGATTTCCTCCACCAAATCACCTCCTGCCGCTCAGCTGATAAAATTCCACATTATCTCACTTAAAATTACTAAAACACTCACAACAACAAAACATTATATTAAAACATTTTAGGGATCATAATTTACTATTAAATACTTTTTTTGTATAAAAATAATTTTAGTAATTAGTAAAAAAAAAAATAAAAAAAATCAATTCTTGTAGATAAATTTGAATGTATAATTGCGATAAGTGTTTGTAGGTTACATAAACAAATGAATATAAATAGTTCAGTCATTAATTTTATTTATTAAATATATTTTTGTATCATTATTAATTTGTAGTTTATTATTTAAATTTTTATTTAGTTTTAAAATTGGTCACGGTTTGGAAGTTCCTTTTTCAATACAAATACCCACATGCCTAAATAGGTAGGATATAGAGAGTAGGTTTTTGTGAATGCATGTGAATATTTAAACAATTGTGCGGTATTACATAGGAGTTTTAGAAGAAACAACTTTTTTTTCATTAATAAAAAAACAGATTATTTAACAATATACAAGGTGGTGCAAAAATAACCTTCCTATGTTTTTTGGTTGTAATTTAAAAAAAAAAATGAAAAACTTTGATTCTTCTTGTGGATTATTTTTATTTGGTCTTTTAATTTTTTTTAAAACAAGTCGAGAATATGATGTCATGTAAATGGCCGCCGCCACAGTTGATTGTCATTTGAGCCCTTTTTATGGCATTTTCCATCACTTTGGCCATAGGTCCTCATATTCTTGACGGATATTGTCTTTAAGAGCTGCAAGAGTCTGAGGCTTGTTGACATAAACCCGCGACTTCAAAAAGCCCCACAAAAAGAAGTCTGGAGCGGTCAAATCAGGCGATCTTGCTGGCCAGTGCAAATCGCCAAAACGGGAGATTAGGCGCCCGGGAAATGCATCCTTCAGCATATCGGTTGTGGCACGTGCAGTGTGTGCCGTTGCACCGTCCTGTTGGAACCACATGTTTTCCAATCCCAATTCATCAAGTTGCGGCAAAAAGAACTCGTTGTTCATTGCTCTGTAGCGCTCACCATTCACAGTAACCGTTTGGCCCGCGACGTCTTCGAAGAAAAAAGGTCCGTTGACTCCTCCAGCGAAAACAGCACAACATACAGTGACTTTGAGCGGGTGTAATGGCTCTTCGTGGGTTACACGCGGATTTTCAGTGCCCCAGAAGCGTAAATTTTGCTTATTTACGTACCCGCTAAGATGGAAATGGGCCTCATCACTCATGACTATTTTTGATGAAAAATCATCTTCCTCTTGGTGGTGATTAAGGATGGCTTGAGCGTATGTTAGACGCGATTGGCGGTCAGCAGCTAACAGCTGATGCACCGTCTGGACTTTGTACGGAAACATCTTCAAATCTTGTACCAAAATTCGCTGTAAAGACCGTCGACTGATACCCATTTGCGTGGCACGTCGTCTGGTCGATGTCGACGGCGCGGCGCTTCCATGACATCTTCGGCTACAGCAGCAATATTCTCTGCAGAACGGCTACTCCGGGGTCTGCCATGCCTGGCAGCATCTCGTGTTGTGCGAGTCTCTTCGAGGCGAGCGGCTTAACGTCGCAGTGTTTCACCAGTAGGCGTTGGACGGCTAGGAAATCTGCGACGAAATTCACGTTGTGCCAAAGTCACCGACCGATTATTGCTCAAATAAATAGTCACCAATATTCCGCGTTCTGGAGCAGTGTAGCGTAACATTGTTTATTAACGTGTATTTCGCATGTGTTTTCTACACAAATGTCAAAACAGAACTGACATTAGGGGCCAATCGCAAAATTTATAGCATTTTCTGATAGGAGGATTACTTTTGCGCCACCTTGTATAACTTTCAGGAGTCTTATTTCCACTAATGTATAGTGCAAGTCTAGAACAATTCAAATACACGGTGGGGCGAATAAGACCATCCAATTTGGAATACGTACAACTGTTATAGTAATAATTCGTATTAATTATTTTTTAATAAATGAATATGTAAATGTATATCAAAAGTGATACGGAGCCTACGTTTTTCTCAGCGATACAGTGAATCGATTTACTTTTTAACTAGCTGCTGTCTTCAAACACTTAGGAATGGGTTAGAAACCTTCTCTGTCTGCTAACCAAGCCATTGAATAGCCTTTCCTTTTCTATCAAGAAAATACATATCCACCTATAGTTGCTATGGATCAAAGAGTACTCATGGAAATTCATCGGCAACGGCGAACCATTTTAGTGCAATGTCAACTTCTATGAGGTGAAGATAAGCCTGAAACCCAGCTTGGTGTAGAAATTCGAGAAGAAATCCTGCAGTTATTTATTTTGTTCAACTCGTGGTGACTTGTCCTAACCTTCCCATTTGAACTTTTGAATTCGTGCAATGAACTGCCGCGAAGAAGGTCCGAGTTCGATTCCCAGCCGTAGCAACACCTAAAATGATTTTTCACTAGCCCTCCTATCGTGATGATCTGACAAATCATTCGAGTATTATCTATCAACTGTCATGAATAGCTTATCTCAACTTAGCCCTTCGGATTCGGCATAAAACAGGAGGTCCCGCCATCGTGCAAGGAAGTACACAAGCACACATGAATGGTTGTGGGAAAAAACCATGCCCTGGGTACTGTAGAGCCTGTTGCGTCATAAATTTATTTTATTTATTTTTGTTATCAACTGTCATGAATGGCTTATCTCTACTTCGCCGTTCGGAGTCGGCATTAAACAAAAAATCCCGAAATTGTTCTTGCCCACACGCACACATGAATGGTTGTGAAAAAGCTAGGTCCTGGGCACTAACGAGACTATTGTGCCAAAAATGTGTATTGTTTTGACACAAACAATAATTTTGCTGTCTTAACCTCCCCTATAACTTCCTCACCTACGAAATCGAGTAGGATACCACCGGTTGTTATGTCGTCACAGTGTCTTTCACGGTTAAGAAAGACACTGGTTACAATATGTTCCAGGGACGCATCCTCAATCCTTAAAAAACTTTGTGCAATACCCACAACTTGAGAGCAAGAATCGTCTTCGCATGACTAGTGCCACAAAGTAGTGCTAACAGTTTGCCGAATACCGCAAAAAAGGGTTTTTAGAGTAAAAGAAGCAAAATTTTCTGCAATTTAGAAATCATATCAAATGTTGAATTTTCATTTAAAGAAGAAATTAACGAAGTCAATGGGCTCACACTCGAAACTTGCGTGCCATTATGAACACCAAACCTATTTAGCAGCGATTTCCATTTCATGAGTCAAATTTTCACGTGTTGACACACATCGCTCGCAATACCAAGTTCTAAACATTTTTTTTTTAAAACAAAAAGAGGTCTACAGACGAAATAGACAAAACAGTGTTTTGTCCAAACTTTTTCTGTGAACAAAAACTGTTTTTCATAGAAAACATTCCCAAAAGTGAGCGTGGATTTAAATTTTTTTCTGATTAACTACACGCAGTGACTTTATCTTAGTACCTTGTTCAGATACTCTTTCAAAATTCTTTACGATTTAACCAAAAACGACGTTTTTCCTGAAAAGTTTTCCAAATGGAGAAATGGACAAAGACAAAAAAAAAACTCCAAAAGAAGATCGAATGACAAAACAAAATAAAATGCGGAGAGCGAAATTTGTCTAACTGGGATTTAAAGACTTTGTGAGCCAGAGTCATAGTTTATCTTGTACGTCAAATGAGGAGTTTCTGACCAGGTCTATGTCGCTGTACAGGTCCAAAGCAAGGTAACACGAGATTTTATTTTCAGTGGGAGATTACCCTAGTTTCAGGATTAAACAAGAGTTAGGTAGAGAGTTTTTTTTCTTCTGAGAATTGTAACCCCGAGTTGACTTTGAGTTAACCCATGAACGTTTTAACAGATGATAAAATTGTAAGTGATGATCAATTATGTTCATGTATAAGAAAATATATACAGGGTGTTCCAAAAGAAGTCATCCGATGTTGTTTGGCTATCACTTTTGTTTTCTAAATGAAAAACTTCGGTTCCGTTCTTTGATTATGTTTATTTGAACCTATAGAATTTAATTATTCAAGTGGAGAAGATGATATCGGCCAAATGGGCGCTGTCACAATTGATTGCCATACGGGCTCGTTTTATGACATTTTTCATCACTTCAACGAGAACTTTAGGCGACAGATTATCGCAGTCGTGTCCTTGAGGGCTTTAAGGGTATCGGGCTTGTTCACAAAGACACGGGACTCCAAAAGAAAACCAAAAAAATTTTCTGGAACAGTTAATTCAGGCGATCTTGCGGGCCAGTGCAAATCGCCAAAAAGAGAAATTAGGCGACCCGGGAACGCCGCCTTCAGAATATCTGTTGTGGCTCGCGCATTGTGTGCCGTTGCTCCGTCCTTTTGGAACCACATGTCCTCCAGTCCTAATTCGTCCAATTGCGGCAAAAAAAAAAATCGGTTAACATGGCCCTATAGCGCGCACCGCCCACTGTTGTCGTTTGACCAGCGGCGTTCTCGATAAAAAATGACCCCGATGATCCCTCCGGCGCATCAAATGTCAAAATAGATACGACATTTGCGGCCATTTGCAAAAATATGAACATCTTCCAATAGGGTGATTTCTTTTGGCCCACATTGTACGTGTAGGACATATTAAGATTTAGATCTCAGCGATTCAAAACTGTTTGTGAGATCGTGATCAAACGATTTTCATTTGTTCGGGGAAAAGGTAAAAAAATTTCGGTAACATTTTCACAGTTAAATCGATAAACCGTCAGTGTTACCATTTTAAAACATCAAATATAATCCTGCACTAAATAATGTCTTTATGAGTTTACCCTAAATTAAATTCGATCCAGGGTTAGCTTAGTCTGGGTTAACTCAGGGTTAACTCAGCACCGAAAAACCGGGCCTTGGAATTTTGAGTTAAGGCTCAAGGTTGCTATTGCCTCGGTTTACAAGAGTAATTCGTCGTTTGATTTCTGACTAGAATTCTGAATCATAATCCTGCGCGGAAGAGAATTGGTGGTAAACTAGAACTAGACATGGTCTGTATAGGTCGTCTATATGAATTATGTCGTATGAGGCTATGGTTGTGGCTATTGATTTGGACTTAGTCATACTTATTGTAGTTATTCTCATCCTCTGGTGTTATTCCTTTATTCTTGCCAATATAACAGTTTGTTCTGACTAAAAGCAGAGAATCCTTCTTCAGCCTGAAAGAGTGCTTCTTCAAAATTCTCATGATCGAGTGGTGTCTCAAAGAAATACCTTTTGTTCATATCTAGTTACATGACACTTTGGCAGAACTTACTAACATCCTTCCTAATTTTGGAGCAGGATCTTCGACTCTATTCCCCTGTATTTTTTCACACGAAAATGCCGCGTTCTTCCATCCCTCTTCGCCTATAAAGCTCAATCGCGACTCTCATCTTCTTGGCTGTAGGTATATGGACCTCAGTCTAAGTCAAACCATAGTTTCTTCATGTTCGGCGAGAGAAATATTGCCTCAGTTTCGGCAAATCTTACGTGCAGGAAGTGCACATGCACATAAATAGTTAAGGGAAAACTTTAACGAGGGAAAACTACTAACGAGCCTGTAGCGCTAATAATTCAAAAATAAAAACTCGTTTTGTCCGGTATCAGTCTTTCGATATTAAATTTTTCGCAGTATTTCGTATTCGTTCTGGCGCTAACATGACTTAAACAAGCTAGTAGTCGAATCTAAAAAAGCGACTCGGAATGTGTGCCTTTAGTATATTGTGAGTGATCCTTTTTGATTGAACGTTTTTTAACCAGTAAAAGCCCATGCTCACTTATGAGTAATCAAGTGCTGTCTATTGGCTGCGAAGTCAATTAGCTAAGCCCGTTGCTAGATGTGTTGTAATGTACAAGGTGGGCCAAAAGAGATCACCCTATTGGAAGATGCACTTATTTTTGCAAATGGCCGCCAATGTCAAATCTGTTTGTGGACTAGACAGATGTAGAATACAAGTGAACAAGCCATGAACGCGGAATAATCGTGTCAATTTTTTTGCGTAGCAATTGTTTCTTTAGTGTTGGCGCAGCGCGAATTCCGTCGCCGACTCCCCGGCCGTCCGACACCGACTGCGCAAACCCTGCGCCGTTTGGCTCCAAACCTTGAAGAGTGAGGCACCACACGAGACGTTGCCAAGAGTGGACGGCCCCGGAGCGCCCGTTGTACCGAGAATATCGCCGCTTTTGCCGAGGATGTCGAGCTGTCACCGGAAACATCGACCAGACGCCGTCCCTCGCAATTAGCCATCTGCCAGTCGTTACTAAGGCGAATTTTGGTTAAAGACTTGCGCATGTTCCCGTACAAAGTCCAGTCCGTGCATCAGCTGCTGCCTGTCGATTACCAAAAGCGTGTAGCATACGCCCAAGCCATCCTCAATATCGACCGAAATCATAATGAGCGATGAGACTCAATTCCACCTCAATGGGTACGTGAACAAGCAAAACTATCGCTTCTGGGGTACCATCCACAAGTAATGCACGAGGAGCCATTACACCCGCTCAAAGTTATGTATGGCGCACTGTTCACGCTGGAGGAGTCATCGGGCCATTTTTTTTTCGAGAACGCCGCTGGTCAAAAGACAACATTGGACGATGCGCGCTATAGGGCCGTGTTAACCGAGTTTTTTCTGCCGCAATTAGACGAATTAGGCCTGGAGGACATGTGGATCCAAAAGGACGCAGCAACGGCACACACTGCGAGAGCCACAACCGATATTCTGAAGGCCAAACAGCGTCAGATGACTTTTTTTTGGCCCACCTGTTATAATACTGGTAAAGATATGTTTTTTTCTACCTCTGCTTTAATGGATTTTAAATCCGTTCTTCGGTAGTCTCTCACAACTTTTATCCAGAAGCTCGCAGAAACAGTCCTTAACAATATCTTGACTTATTTTGCCAAATTTGGCCTTGTTGTGGATCGCTAATATCTTGAAAGCATAAAACTTCTTGCCTAACGCTATCACTTATAACAATAAATACGATTAGGGTGATCATAAACCCTACAACCATTCCTTTTCAGGGTTTTTTTTTGGTTCGTAAATATGATGTTTTTTCTTGAATAAACACTTAACCCAAAAAAAAAGATAAGTTATCTGGAGGGACCGGTCAATGGTTTGCCGTGATGGCATTTTCATTTCACGCCATTCATTCTGACAAGCTTTTACTATTTTTCTATTCTGTTTTCACAATTGTAAGTTCAAATAGTAAAATCCGTTTCTGAGAGGTAAAAAAACAATTGATGTGTGATTAAGCGTGAACCCCCCGTTCTATAACACTGAACCATTTTTTTTATTACCAAACAATTAAGTTATCCCTGTATAAATATTTTTTTTTATGAAGCTTCGTCGTCGTTTTTTGAGGCAGACTTTTTCCTCTAGATGACTTTTCGTATTTTTCGTTTAATTGGTACAATTATTTCCCTATTGATTTAAAGAAAAAACGTAAATCTGGGTATGATGACAAATTAAATAATTCATTAGTGCTCAATTCAGAGAATTATTTAGTTTTATGACAATTAAATATTTTTGTTAAAAAGAATATTGCGTTCCTTTAACTACCTAAAACGACACTACAGTCAATTAAACCGAAATTCCCCTTGTATTCTCATGAGGTGTAGAAAAAAAAACATTTAGCCTTATCTTAGACAGCCTTGTCTTAAGGTTATTTATTACTTCTACAACTCCTGTTTCGTCCCGCACAATTTATAAATCCACCTTCTCAGCTCACCCACCCTCCCCAATTGGTCTGTCGGATGAAACAAGAAAAAAAATTTTCACCAGCCAACATTAATCTTCTTTCTTTTTTCTCTAATCTCTCCTAAATTCATCATTTATCACTTTTTCTTTCTTTCTAAAGTGGTCAATATCACAGCAAATCTCAACACTTAACACTCACACTACATCATCTTGGATAAATCTCCACACAGATAATTGGAATTAACTTAAAAAAAAATAACAAAAAAATAACTGAAAACTAAATTAGTAGCTTTACTTAAACGAAACTAAGAGAACTATACCATAAGAACTAAAAAAAAAAACATAGACATAGCTCGTATTGTTGTTACACCAACTCCAATGGAAAAGTGAAAATATTTTATCAAAAAAACTTTTTCCCCAAAAGAAAAAATTTAAAACCAAAAATATTCTTTCAACTGTAGATGAACAAAAAAAAAAGTATTTGTCAAAACGCGAATTATTATCAGGTTTATCAATTTCCACTTGGATTTAACTAAAAAAAAAACTGATAACCAAACTTGTTATTAATGTTATTGTTGTTAAATCTATTACCAATTTGTATTTTTTTGCAAAGAAAAAAAAAAAACAAAACCGTTGTTAAAATCAAAATCACAAAATTGTATCTTTCCAAGAATATGTAGCTCAAATCGATGTTATTTCATTTTATCTTAAAAAAATTAAAACAACAAAATGAAATTAAATTGTTTATTTTGAATTTTTTTTTAACATTAAAGGGTAACAGTGGAAATGAAGAAGCAGAAAATTAATTAAGAAAAGGCAAAGAAAATACTTATGAATGTAGTTAGAGACAACAAAAAAAAAAACATTAGTGCTATAGGTAATAATTAAAATAAATAAAATATTTACAAAATATAAAAACTAATAAATCTCGTGTCCAATAGAAATTCCGCAAAATAATTGCAAACAGCAAAACGAATAAATAAAAAACAAAAGTAATAAAATTGAAAATAATAACTTTCCGCTGTAGTCTTCCAAGAAAAGGCTTCGAGAATAAAATTCCTTAACATTGAAACAGATAGTTAATGCTAGTAGTACCTTGAACCAGCTTTTTTTGAAGTCCTCACCTCACAAGTCCAAATACAATTTTTAAACCAAAAAAAAATAAAAAAAAAAAATCTTTTAACTTCAGAGATAATATTTTTATATCACCAAACAACTACAACATTTTTAAGTTGGTTTTCGTTGCAGTACACTGAAGGGTAGATGTAAATAGGTAAACATTTTAGTAAAGTATTTCACTGGCAATCTTATACTTTATTTTAGCTATAAAAATCCACAATTTAGAACAAAAAAAGAAGAGTAACAATTCGTGAGAGCTTTTCTAAGCCCACATTCAAGAATGATAGTATTAAGTCTCATGAACTATGTAAACAAAATCAACCGCCAGTTTCAAAGACTGACAGAAATAGTTGTCAGTCCGGCGAATTGGGACAAATCCATCACCGTAAATAAAATCGTGAGTTCAGTTTTTTCCATGAAATCACTGCTTTGCAGACTAACAAAAAAGTAAATAAAGGCTATCTATAGGTATTCATATGCAAGCGACATCTGTAAACAAACACATATAACTAAAACAAACAGTCATGCGTCAATCATGGGTAATTTATTTTGACGTCCTTTTTTAAAAATCGACAAAATGACACTAAAGTCGCCTTTATCGGGTTATGCAAGGTGTCCGCGGGAAGGTATACTACTTTGTTTGCTTATAATTTTTGATTAATTGAAAGAGAACGGATCTTATATTGATAAATTTTTAATTTAATGTCGGCAATTATGTATGGAATACAATATCAGGTAAATGTCCGCCACTTTTAGTCTCACAAATGCGAGCCTTTTTGAGCACATTTTTCATTGCATTCTCACATATTTCATGTGGTATTTCATTAACTTCATCACGCATATTTTGTTTCAGTTGCTCAAGGGTTTCTGGTTTGTTTGCATAAACATTACTTTTCAGATATCCCCACAAAAAGGAGTCCGAAGCAGTCAAATCAGGCGACCAATCAACATCACCATTTCTTGAAATAACTTGTTGTGGAAAGAGGTCTCGCAGTAATCATTGCTGTAATCATTGCTGTATGCGATGTGGCACCATATTGTTGCTGCCACATGTTAATCAAGCCCAAAGCATGCAGTTGTGGCGTGTAAAAGTTTGCAGTCATATCACGATATCGCTCCCCATTCACAGCTGCCGTTACGCCGATTTCATTTTCAAAGAATTAAAATCCAATGATTCCTCCGGACCATATTGCACATCAGACTGTAACTTTTAACGAATGCAAAGGTGACTGATGAATAATTCCAGGGTTTTCCATTGCCCAGAACCGACTATTCTTTTTAATCACATATCCATTCAAATAAAACTGTGCCTCGTCACTCATTATGAATTTTTTCATGAAAATCGGGGTTTTCATTTGCCTGTAACATGCTATTGGCATATGTACGGCGGCGTAAATGATCTTGTGTCAACTGAATATTAAATGGAAACAAATGCAAATCCTTGTGCAAACCTGTGACGAAAGTAGTCCTTTGAAGACCAAGCTCCTGAGCACGGCGTCGAATTGAGGTTGATGGATTGTTTTGAACACTTCCTTGAACAGCAGTAATGTTTTCAGTCGATCTTGCAGTACGACCCATGCCTGGCCCTGTCACAAACAGACCCTCTTTCTTCGAAATCATTCACTACGCGATAAATAGTGCGTTTTGTTGTCACGTTGCTTCTCCCAAAAATCGCACGTAACCCTCTCATTGTCACAGCAATCGGTGATTGATGTTGATAGAATGTTTCAACGATTAAAACATGTTGGTTTATCAAATATTTTTCCATAATAAATTTGCCGTGTGTCGACTTCACGACTGCCAAATATAAACTGTCAAGACTAATGTTTACCAAAATGGCGGCAAAACAAAGTAGTATACCTTTCCGGCGGACACCCTGTACCTACACAGAGTGAGTTTTGTGCTCCAGGTCGGTGTTGACGACATTTGCGCTCTTTTAAGAGCGTTTTCATTTTCAACACGTAACATGTCTGGTTGCAGGCTTCGTACTTCGCTTAGAATATTCTGCTTTAGCTGTTTAATCGATTTTAGAGTACAATATTTTTGTTTTTTGAAAGCTACAATATCTCTGATTTATCAGTACATATTTTGTCCTTTTAATGTCCTCATAAACTGACGCCAAGGAAAACAAACTTATTTTTCTATCAAACGTTCATCAAAAATGTCACTCAGCAGGCCCGCAGTTTGCCCTGAAGTGTGCATAGTCGCTCCATCTTTTAAAATCACAAATTAGGATGTTACTCCGCTATTGGCCGCAAAATGTTCTTGACAATTGTTCTGCAGGATATAATTGTTTCTGGTGTTTCAGACTCATTCTCTAAGAAATAAGGGCTGATAACTGATAACTCGTTCGGCCATAACACCGCACCAATCATTGGTGGTGCTGGTATGTTGCACTTAATCCATCTGCTGACAGATCGATAATTTGCAAAACTCTGCGCACAGATTTTACGTTGCCTTCCCCGTTTCTCAAAACAGTCGACTTAGCAGCTACTCACGAAGGATGTGGGAGGAATTCTTGAATTTAATTAATATCGATATTTTTTTTGCGTCATAACAATTGATTGTTGACAAGAACTTAACGTCTTGTTGGGTACTCCAATATAAACTTAAAAAAAATTCAATTAGAACAAAAAAAAAAAAACAAGTACGTATTATGGGAAAAAAAGTTATTCGTGGTATTGATTGGTATTAATTAGCCCACTTTTTAAAAGTATAGCTTCTTTGGACTAATCGATGCCAAAACTTGTACCTCCGACAGTATTTACAATTCATATGAGTGATATTTTTAAAAAGTGCTGATCGAACCCTTCACAACGACACCCGATTGAACGCCATAGCTGAAAGCGATTTCCACACTACGCCAATTTAAAACTTTACATGCTATAATGCTTATGCATATAGTTTAAGCGACTCATCCTGCATTAGTGTGAGTCAAAAAATACCGCGCAGCTAACACGTAAATACTTAATATATCTGCTGTAAGCTCAAACTTTGTTTTCAGATTATTTATCTCGTAGTTATAATTGATTTTTATCTGACGATATTATGTCACGTCGTAAAGTTCAACTGACTGTAAATAGATATAACGAGACAACAGTTGTTTTCACCTCAAAAAGTGGAAAACTGCCCACATGGGTTTTTGTGATGATGTATCCCATCGTCGCAACCATAGTGGATATTGTTATCTAATTTCTTGACTCATTATAGCGGAATTTCTGCAACTATGATCCCCGGTTAATTAAGTGTAATACGTTGTTTGTCCACCTAATCCTGCATATATATTTGAAGTATCATCTTGTGATGAAGATGGTTGGGTGTTGTACATTTATGCTGTCAATCTTCAATCTATTTTGTTTGAGTATTCGATTACCTTGGATGCCGTGTGTATAAGAACTGTTTTTGCTGAATAGAAAATGTCCTACATTCCTTAATACAGGCAGTTTGAAAAAAAGTAATTGATATTTTCGCCCAGTGTATATTCTCATTCAAATATTCTCCTACTTCTTTCTACCCTTCTGTCAGGCTGTGAGAAAACAATTTTTATTTAAAAAAAAAATCAATCAACTTCCATCACTCAATCCAAACAATTTACATGACACATACCCTTCTTATCCTGTACTCCCTCTGTAGTAAATCCTCATTGAACCCACCCCACGAAACAATAAGCCCACTAACCAACATAATAATACAACAAAACTTTCCTGGATGTGTACATCCATCAAAACCAACATTGTAAATTAAAAAAAAAATAAAATGCCAAAGTACATAAAAAAGAATATATTTAGCAAGACGAATAAATAAATTTAAAAAAAAAAAACTTGGTAACATAAGGTTTAACAAAGAAAAAAATTAATACATCAACAATTGACCATCTATTTGTATAGAAATAAAAATATATTTTTAGATAAACAAATAAAACTTGATATTTAACTAAAAAAAAAACTAATATAATATACATAAAAAACTAACTGTTATAAGATGAATGTTTAGAAAAATTTTTAAATTTTTTCCAATTAATTATTTTACATTTCTTCCCACACATGAAATATCAATGATAATAAAAAAAAACAAAACGAACAACAATACATATATATAATATTTTCTTAATACTTGATGTACATTTAAAATAAAACAATAAATAGAAAACCTATAATGAAAATATATATATTTTATAAATAACAAACCTTCTTAAATAAAACAATGAAACATATTTTGTTTTGAAATTAATTTAAAAATGTTAATAAAAATATAAAAGTAATAAATAAAAAAAAAATCTCGTTTTAGAAGATTTTTATTTTTACAAATAGATGTAATTAAATTAGTACCTAATTAAAAGCAAATATAAAACAAATTAACAGAACAAAAAAATCTTTAGAAAAACAAATATCGTACTTGTATCAAGGTGAACTAATTATAATAAAAAAAAATAAAATAATTGAATAAAAAATAAATATTAAAACAAAATACATAATTTAAGACGATGTAAGAAGACGGATAATTAAATGGATAAAAAAAATTAATTTATTGTTGTTAGAAATGATGTTATAGAAATTGAAAACTGAATATATTTGATGAAAATAAAACAAAAAAAAACAACTCAGTAAAATTATGAAATTCTTTGTGTAAACATGATGAGACATCTTATCAACAAATGGAGAAAAAAAAACCGAAATAAATGAAAAATATTTAAGAAAAAAAATCATATAAAGTGTTTTTGTTATTTGATTTGTCTTTTAAGATTTTGGAATGGTAAGCAAAGTGGTATAACTAATATGCCTTCACGAAATATACGTCCAAACTGATTTATTTTGTTATGTGATTCCCAAGTCCCAGGAGTGTATCGTAAAAATTGCGTGTCATTAAAAAAGAGCTAAAAAAAATAAAAATAAATTTATGGCGCAACAGGCTCGTTAGTACCCAGGGCCTAGCTTTTTCTCACAACCATTCATGTGTGCGTGCGTCCTTCTTAGCACGATGGCGGGACCTCCTGTTTTATGCCGAATCCAAACGGCTAAGTTGAGATAAGCTTTTCATGACAATTGATACTACTCGGACGATTTGTCAGATCATCACGAGAGGAGGGCCAGTGAAAAATCATAAAGGTGTAGCTATGGCTGGGAATCGAACCCAGACCTTCTGCGCGGCGGTTCATCGCAATAAACCATCGCGCCACTGAGCCCTCAGAAGCTAAGCCAAACTTAATACTGCGACGGCAACGAATTAATATTTCAACGAAACCAATTGACAAAAGCCTGAAAATCACAATCGTTTGGCGTAGAAATAGAAATCATTTGAACTGTTCATACCAGAAGTTCAATATCCAGTTGGGTACGAAAAGTCCAAATTTCAAAATCCTCAAAACTGGAACACCTCAATATTATGTTACCATAGGTAACATGTGTAGGTATGTTTTATATCATTGAATAGGATACATTTCAGGGTATCGGATTTTGTACATGACCTTAATGTCCGTATCTTCTCTGTAAATCTACCCGTTTGTGTATACCGTATCATGTTAAATCTTGGAACCGTGCATTCGTCACCAAATCGGTATTTATTAGTTTGGTCTAAGCACACAAATCGTACAATTGGTAATATAACGGGTGATCCAAGTAGAGATAATTTTTTCAATAGCCTTTTTTGACAGATCACGTGTGAGTCGTGTCATGCTGTCATGGTATTTTTGTTTAGTATTGTTTGGCATTTCATAATGGAAAGACTTACGCGTAAACAACGTTTACAAATTGTTCAACTTTATTATGAAAATTCACGTTCTGTGAGGAATGTGTTTCGTGCACTTCGCTCAACTTATGGTCAACATAATCGGCCTACTGAGCGTTCAATTCGCAACACCATCACCCATTTTGAGACCCAGCATTCGTTATTGGATAATATTCGACCGAATAGACCACGTCCAGCACGCTGTGAAGAAAATATAGCGGCCGTAGCTGAGAGTGTACACGAAGACCGTAGAGAGTCGATTCGGCGCCGTTCGCAGCAACTCGGACTGATGTATGGAACGACTTGGCGCATTTTACGTCAAGATCATAAATTGAAAGCGTACAAAATACAGCTTGCGCAACCACTGAAGCCGCTCGACCTTTCCAAGCGACATCGCTTCGCTCTATAGGCTCTTGAAAAGTTCGAAGAAGATCCGACGTTTTCGAGGCAAATTTTGTTTAGCGATGAGGCCCATTTCTGGCTCAATGGGTATGTAAACAAACAAAATTGCCGCATTTGGGACGAAGATCAACCTGAAGAGATTGAAGAACTGCCACTTTATCCAGAAAAAACAATGGTTTGGTGTGGTTTGTGGGCCGGTGGAATCATCGGTCCATATTCATTTAAAAATTATGCCGGTGCGAACGTAACCGTCAATGGCGACCGTTATCGTGCCATGATAACCGACTATTTGATGTCTGAAATTGAAGCTCGTCATCTCGGCGACATTTGGTTTCAGCAAGACGGCGCCACTTCCCACACATCGCATCAATCAATGGACTTATTGAGAGAACATTTCGGTGAGCACATAATTTCACGTTTTGGGCCGGTCGATTGGCCACCAAGATCGTGTGATATCACACCGTTAGACTTTTTCCTGTGGGGATATTTAAAGTCAAAAGCTTATGCCGACAAACCCGCTTCGATTCAGGCCTTGGAGGAAAACATCACGCGTGTCATTCGCCAGTTACCAGTCGAAATGCTCGAACGAGTGATCGAAAATTGGACTCAACGGATGGACCATCTGCAACGTAGCAACGGCCAACATTTGATAAACATAATCTTCAAAAAAAAAATGCCAAAGAATGTTCTTTCAAATGATAATAAACATTCTCCATTAAATTTGAATTTTCTGTGTTTTTTTCTTTAAAAAAGTAGGGAACCTCGAAATGGATCACCCTTTATAAAGCCGGCTGCGCACACGCAGTTCCAACTGTCCGGTTTGCCTGTTCAGTTTTACCGGACCGCCATAGCGCATTCACACGCTCCGGTAAATATGTGAGGCCAATCTTGTGTGTTTTTGTCGTTCAAAAAACATTGTATCTACGGATGACGTTCTTGCCATAGTGGGCTTATTATTAGCAATTAATAGTTCTATGTACAATGTCTATGAATAATCCGAGACATTGTTTAGCCATATTAAACGAAAACCGTCTCCACACATGTAAATTTCACTTTAAACTGACGTCCTGAATGCCTGATGCTACAAACGCTCCGCCTTTTCTAATATCCGACGGACTGAACAGGAAAAACGATTGAATTTTCAATTTTTCTCCGAATGACTGCTAAGGCTAAAAAACTGACAACTTTATCATACACACGTTCAGTTTTTAGTGCGCAGACTGCCTAAACAGGCGAACCGGAGAGTTACAACTGCGTGTGTGGAGCCGGCTTAAGGACGAAATAAAGATGTTGCGATTTCCTAGATGTTCAAACACTTTTTCAAAATTCTGAGAAAAAGTGTAATGTTGAAAGACTGTAATCCTTACTGACCACTATGTCGTTCCCAGATCGCGCATTACTTAACAACTCGATTAATACCATACCACCAGCATCAGATGTCGAAAAACAATGGCAATGACTTTAACAGGCCGTTAGATCAGCCGCAACTGAGGTTTCTCGGGCCCACCAGCAAGATGAGGAATGTAGACAGATGCTCGCAGCCAAGAACAGGGCATACAAGGCTAAGCTGCAGGTAGAGACGAGAGCTGCCGTTGAGCTCTATAGGTAGAGAAGAGGGAAGTACACCGGCTTTTCAGGAACAAGAAAAAAGAGCAAGAAAAGCGCGCGATGATCGAGGATATAGAGAGGTGCCACTCCAGGAACGATGTTCTCAAGTTTTAGCAAAGTGTAATACGTCAAAGCCAAGGATACAAGGCTCGAATAGAATCTCGTCGAGATGAACAAGGAATACCGTAGTTGAGACACAGTCGATGCTGAGGATATGGAAGAACCACTTCTGCAGAATGTTAAACGGTGATAAAGAACAACATTCCGCTGTCAGGCAGAACAGCAAAAACTGCCCACCATTCGACCTGAGTGCTGAGCTTAATAAAGCTGCAAAGAATGACGGCCTTCCCGCCGAGCTTTGTAAAGCCGGCGCAGATGACTTCGTAAGTAACATCCGCCAACTCAAAAGATAAATGTGGTCGGAAGGAAGTATGCCTGCAAAATGCAACCTCAGCATGGTTTGCCCGATCCACAAAAGAGGAGACCTTGAAACTGCGCCAACTAGAGAGGCATAAATCTCCTCAACGACGCCTACAAGATCCTATCTGCCATAATATGTGAACGCCTTAAACCGTTTACCAACAACCTGATCGGCCTTATAAGTGTGATTTTAGGCCAGGAAAGTCCGCAACCGATCAAATCCTCACACTTCGGCAGATCCTGGCAAAAACCCAAGAAGTCCAAATCGATACCCACCACCTATTCATCCATTTCAAAGCCGCATACGACAGCATTTATAGAGACGAACTATACAGAGCCATGTCTAGTTTTGGTAAACCGCCCAAACTCGTCCGTTTGCGTAGGGTGACGATAAAGAATTCTCGCTGCTTCTTTAGAGTCGAAAACGACCTCACCGACACATTCGATACCAAAAAAGGATTTCGGCAAGGCGATGCGCTGTCATGTGACTTCTTCAATCTGATATTTGAGAGGATTGTGCAAAACAGGCTCGAACAGAATTCTTTGATTATCCTAGCTCAGACCTACAGACGTGACGGACGGGTGGGCGAACAGAGAGACATAGCTTAATCGACTCAGCTATCGATTCTGAGTCAATCCATTTACTTTGAGGTATATCTACCTAAATTATTTCTCTATGTTACAAACTATGTATCAACACTTATACTATGGTATAGTGTATAATTATACCCTACGGGCTTAAGATGCTAGTAAACTAGTATCTATATAAATAGTTAAAGGACCTTCATATGGATGTATTTTTGCTTAGGGCCAAGGTCACCCTAGAGTAAATTGCAACTTTTGTTGCCACCAGTCATATATCTACAACCATATATTATAAACCTCTAAGGACACTCAAAAATGTTTTTTTTTAGTTTTCCTTAGTTTGAATTACCTGAATACTGGAATGATCCCCTTCAAGCGATATTTGCTTAAAAAGTCATAAGCACCGGCGGCAAATATTTATTTCCATAAGCTCTTGGCAATTTGGCGTTTGAAACTTGCGTTCCAAGTTCACGTCCATGTCTCATCCGTATTTTAATCCTTCTAATGTCGAAACTAATTTCCACTGTTTGTCCGACGAGAGAGTCTACAACTTATCCGGCTTAAAGCAGCCAACTTGACTACATAAAAGTTCTTCCTCCATAATAACGAATTCACTTAAAAGTTTCGTCCTTATAGTTTCATGATATTCTGTATAGAGAGTGAAATTTTGGTCGTAACTTTATGCATTAGGAACATAAACACTGATTACTTTACAACTTGCGGTTGTAGTCCGCTAATAAGGAAAAAAGACACAACAGTGTGTCTGTGTTGGTGAACCTTTCTCTCTGCGTTTCAGAGTAGCGCATGAAATTTGTGAATCGAAGCGCTGTGCCATGGTGAAATGAATTTCCGAAATGAAGGATGCGTCGAAATTTAATAAAGGAATTCAGTACAGCGTATATGGTGTACAAATTGAAGATGAGCAAGGAAATAAGGACACAGAGCTAGGGAAGCATTCAGTATACTCGGATTCATAACGTTCGTTGGTGTAAAAGTTGATGCATCGTAGAAAGACATACGTCTTGTTTGGAAACTTGAAGTGCTGCGCACCCCAGAAGTTAGTTAATTACGTTTGGGTTCGCAGTACTGAGGTGATTTGATTGGGGAATAAACTTTGGAATTGCATTGCTGTTGCAATGTGCTGATTCATTAGGAAAATAATAAACTCAAGCTGAATGCGGGGTTTTCGTGCCTGTATACGATGCGAAGGTGTGTCGTCGGATTGGAGAGAGGTGCTGATGAATTTTTGAATAAGGGATACAACTTTAATTCTCTCAAAAGTTGGGTAACGAAGTATTTGAGATCTTGTCCTGTTTGCTTGGTTGATTTTGATATTGAAATTAAGCCTTTTCTGAAATTGTATATGGCCGTTTTTTTTATGTCATATTGGAAGACTTTTTGATCGAAGGCAAAGAATTGCATGCGAAGATTACATAATCTTTCTAGAGTACTATCAACTAGAGAAAGATCAGGATAATCTAATAATCCTGATAAACATTGGTGTACGAAACATATGGCACTGTTAAGTCTACCCTGCGGATACCCACATTGCAACAGACAAGATTCACATATCCAGTATTTTGGATGTCCGAACATTACGAGGACCACTAAACTGTTGCACTCAAAATAAGAATGCGGCGATGCACCACGCCACAAAAAATCAGAAATACTACGGAAAAGTTTAATGTTGAAACAGAGTGTAATGTCCTAAGAGACCACTAGGTCGTTCGCAGATCGCGAATTACTTAACAACTCGATTAATACCATATCACCAGCATCATTGGCATTGACATTGACATCACAGTACTTCGCACATGAATGCAACGAACTACAGACACGTAACAGCACTGGCGACTGAGGCCATCTGCTGGGATAGATCAAGACATTAAAAAAACAGAGAGAGACAGATAGACACACAGAAAGAAATACATATAAGATAAACCTACGTGGCACAGAGGACGAGACATAGATTTATATTGTCTCATGTTATCGCGCAGGTGGCCTCAGATAAGCTGGAAATTTTCGTAGAAAACAAATGCTGCCGAAGCTGGGGCTTGAACCCACAGCGTTTGGCTCAGTCAACTACGCATTCCTCTGAGACATGGCTACCTGCACCACCAGCATCAGATGTCGAAGATCAACAGCAATGACTTAAGCAAGCCACTAGATTAACAGCAACACCAGCAAGAAACGCCTGGATTGATGAAGAATGCCGACAGGTGCTCGCAGCCAAGAACGAGGCCTACAAGCCTAAGCTGCAGGTGAATACGAGAGCTGCCATTGAGCTCTATAGGCAGAGAAGAAGGGAACCACACCGCCTTTTCAGAGAGTTAAAAAAAAGGAAAAAAAGCGCACGATCGAGGTTATAGAGATCTGCCACTCCAGCAACGATGTTCGCAGGATAGAAGGCTCGAACAGAATCATGTCGAGATGAACAAGGAAATATCGTAGTTTAGGAATAGTCGATACTGATGATATGGAAGAACCACTTCTGCAGACTCTTAAACGACGGTGACGAACAACATTCCCCTGTCAGGCAGAACGAACCATTCAATATTGGCAACGAAAGCGAAAACTGCCAACCAACCGACCTGAGTGAAGTGAGGATAGCAATATCTAAACTGAAGCTTAATAAGGGTGCCTGAAATGACGGCCTTCGCGCTGAGCTATATATAACCCGCGGAGATGACTTGGTAAGTAACATCCACTCACTCAGAAGCCAAGTCTGGTGGGAAGAAAGTATGCCTCAAGAATGGAACCTCAGCATCGTTTGTCTGATCTACGAAAATGGAGACCCTACCAAAAGTCTCCTCAACATCGCCTACAAGATGATTTCAGTGTGGTTTTAGGCCAGCAAAGTCCACAACCGATCAAATTTTCACACTTCGGCGGACCCTGGACAAAACCCAAGATGTCCAAATCGATATTAAGCACCTATTCATCGATTTCAAAGCCGCATACGTTAGCATTTATAGAGACAAACTATACAGAGCCATGTATATTTTTGTGTAGGATGACGATGGAGAAATATCGCTGCTCCATCAGGGTTGGAAACGACCTTACCGACACATTCGATACCAAAAAATAATTTAGGCAAGGCGATGCGATATCATGTGACTTCTTCAATCTGGTTCTCGAGAGGATTGTGCAAAACTCACGAGCCAAAAGCAGAGGCACAATTTTCCAAAAATCGGTACGACTAGTAGCATACGCCGACGATATTGACATCATTGGTCGGACCCAATGTGATGTCATAGCCACGTTTGCTAGTATAGAGAAGGAAGCGGCAGAAATGCGTTTAGCAGTAAATGAGGGCAAGACGAAGTATATGATGTCAACACGAAATGACACACAACATCGACGAATTTGACAGAACGTCACCATTGACATATATAACATTGAGGTAGTACGGGACTTTGTCTATCTCGGCTCCGCTATTCACTCAAAAAACAACATCTCGTCAGAAACTAAACGAAGAATTACTCTTGCCAACCGCTATTTCTTCGGGCTAAGAAGGCAATTTAGTAGTATAGCCCTCACTCGAACTTCTAAGGAGATCCTTTATAAGACCTTGATCATCCCAGTCCTACTCTATAGCGCTGAAGCATGGACCGTCTCAAAAGCGGATGAAGAAATCCTTGGTCGTTTTGAGAGGAAAATTCTTCGAAAAATCTTCGGTCCCGTTTGCGTTTGTAACGCGCTCCTGATGTCCCCGATGACCATCGAGATGTGAATGACCTAAGATAATGTTCAGGTTAACCGGGCTAGGCCTTCACTGGTACTAGTAGCGGTCCAGTCCGCCGATGTTAAACTGGTGACTCATCTAAAGGTAACATTTAAGCTAACCGTCCTATCAATTCTATCTACCCTTATGACCTAAGGTCACAGGATCCTTAGGCAAGTCCGGGCAGACTGTTAGGAGGGGTGTCCAGCCCTCTGGTAGCGCAGGCGTGCTATCGCTCGCTAGCTCAACGAATCGTGGGTTCTTGCTACCAGGTCTAGCATGCAACGTTATTTTCCCGAGGTCCAAGGATGACGGTTTGTGGTGCACCGCAACTCCGTCCTCAGATAAACCTTTCGAATTGTATCGTTCGTTTACACTTCACTAAATTGGAAAGATGAAATTCATTTGAACAGCCAAGATTACAGTAAAGATCAACTATCTGCCAACTACTTAACTTTTTTGTAATCGTACTGCCCCCTAGGGTACGCTAGTATATTTACGAAACGGTAAGTTGGTGGAAAGGATTGGTAGGTTGTCTCGGATGAGTTGGATGAAGATGGAGAGGCTGTAACGAGTCTTGTAATGGCGCCGCGCACTGGCTATTGGTTGATGTATTTGGTCTGCCAAGACGACGTTTTGGTGTAACAGCTCATTAACCTCCAAGGCGGTGTTGTTTGGCCGGGCTTAGTTGCCGAGTAGCGGGCCGCGAATCGAAAAATTTCCCTTTTCCCCGCGATCACCGATGTACGTGATTTTAGGCAAGTGGTTGAGCAACGGCTAATAGCGACGTTATACTGTTTTTTTATGTTGTACGCGGAAATCATTGAGGGAACAATTGTGGCGATAAAAAAGGCACCTTTCACGTGTACACACAAAAACCAATTTGTGAATATGAGATGTTACGTGAAGATTTTTCCAACAATGCAGTAACAGATTTTCCTCCAAGGTTGTAGCTCGATACCGTTTTGAAGCTTTGCGGGGTATCACCTTTTTTTTTTCTTTTGCGGTACAGCTATGAAGTACTCGACAGAAAATCGCCGATTGCAAAAATATGTAGGTAGTACTCACGTATGGAACTTGATATTCCCTAAAGTTGTTGGGGATTTTTTGCCAAAGCACACGCGCGTGGTAAATTCGGTAGAACACAAAAAAATACCTTTTTTCAAGTCGGCTTATTTTAAGATTTTACGCATGCGCCCACCACCGGTAATATTAACGTCACACAGATTATATTTCAACTTTTGATACCGCTTGTCAACAGACAGATTGTTTTGTCCAACCGAAGCCAATGACCAAATGAAAAAGAAATGATAACCGAACGTACGACTCGCCAGCAAAACTCTGTCACACTCCATATCTTTGCGCCTTTTTGCCTTTCATATACAGTGCGGTTCACATGGTTAGCCGCAACATTTTTCTCCCAATAAATTACAGTTTTTCTGTTTTTTTTTTCATGAACTACCAAACAATGCATTTATTGGAAAGGTTATTAAATTCTCTTCGAAAAAAACTAAATTCAAGATTAGTGAGTGACACTTAACGGTTGTTTTGATCTCTTTCTTCCCACTAGTGCAAAAAAAGCTCAAAAAAATCGGTTCACTTAGTTAGACGCACCTGTTTGAAAAAGAAGAAGTTGATCGATTGCCATCATTTTTTTTTTTGCTTTTTTATTATTATTTTAATTATTTTGCAAAATTTCAATACTTTGTACAACCTCCGCGACTTGAAATGACATCAAAAATTCTACTTTTAAGCGATTCATACAATATTTTTAAATAGTCTTATGAAATCTTAGACCAGGCTTCTTTAATTGCTGCAATAAGCTCCTCACAGCTTTCATACTCCTTGCCTCCTTCATAAATTTGACGGGTCAGCCAAAGGTTTTCAATAATGTTTAGATCAGGTGAGTATGGTGGCCATGGCAACAATTCCACATTTTCACTAGCGCGAAATGCTTTTACAACGTGCGTGTTGTGGATCGGAGCATTATCTTGTTGAAAAATCCACTGGATTGGTCCAAAAAGCTCTCTTATGACTGGAAAAGCTGTTTGCAAAAGAGCTTTATCAGACATTCCTGTCATTTTGTGAGACACAAAAACCAACTCAAAGGCACCATAGTATGAAATGGCCCCCACTACCATTACTCCTCCTTTCTTGGAATGGTTGCGATTCAAAAAGTCTTTGCAGATATCATGAAAATAAAAATTATACCCATCAGGACCATCTAGGTTGAACTTTTTCTCATCAGAAAACACCACAGTTTTCCAATTTGAAACACTCCCAACCTGAGTATCCCATGCCATATGAAGACGCGCGAATTCCAACCGAAGTTCATTTCTTGCAGCGTTTAGTGGTGGTCTTTTTTTTTGCAACTTTTTGAATTTCAAGTGTGGAGCACCTTAAATAGCTCGACGAACCGTTGATTTGCTGGCACTTACCCCCGCTAATTGTCTGATTTTCATCTTGGAGTGTGCTGAATTTGAGGCAATTCTTATTATCTTTCGCTTCTCATGTGGTGTTAAGGCTGGTTTTGTCCTTCCTTTGTTATTTTTTCATAGGTAGCAGGGTTTGATAAAAAAATTCGAACTGGTTTATCACTTCTTCCTATTTTGCTTGCAATTTTTCGCATAGAAAAACCTTCTGAGTGGTAGGCCTCAATTTTTGCCTTTTCCGCCACCGTCAACCTTTTTTTTTACCCATATTCACTTTAAACACTCGGAAAAACTTTAATAACGCTTACTCATTAACAAATTTTAATTTGCATTACCCAGCATTAAGAAATAACTGTATAAATTCGTGCGTCTAACCGATTTTTTTGAGCTTTTTTTGCACTAGTGCTAAGAAAGGATCAAAACAACCGTTAAGTGTCTCTCACTAATCTTGAATTTAGTTTTTTTTCGAAGAGAATTTAATAACCTTTCCAATAAATGCATTGTTTGGTAGTTCATGAAAAAAAAAAACAGAAAAACTGTAATTTATTGAGAGAAAAATGGTGCGGCTAACCATGTGAACCGCACTGTATCCTTCCTCTTCACACAACGAATATGCCACCATCTTCGCTCGTAAGCTCCTAATAAGGCGAAACTTTAAATATTCACAAAAATGTTGATGCCTTAAAATTTAAATGCATTTATTCTGCACATTTTCATATAATTATTATATTTTTTCGAATAAAGCCCATTGCGCTAGTATGGTTAGAAAACTTCACCCGCCAAAACTGAGCGAAAATCTATACAATTTTTGTTGTTATTTATTTGTAATTTGACTCATTCACGATAACGCTCTGTGGCTTGGGGTATCGTTCATTTGAAAAAAAAAAAATTGTAATTTTAGATGGTTTCCCACACGTTGACGGGCTATGGAGACGAAGATTCAACCAAGAACTATACGAGCTATACCGCGACATCTCCCTGGTGAAACTCCGCATTTGACATTTACAATGGCTTGGACATGTATCGGGTTTTTCAACAGGGACGCTACAAAAGTTGAGCGACAGGGACAGCAAACGACGCCATATTTCTTGGCGCTCTTTTGACATTTCTCTTCAGTAAGGTTCGCCATTTCATGATGGAAAGATATACGATCCAACAACGAGTCGAAATTATTAAAATTTACAACCGAAATTCGGAGTCAGTGGCCTCAACGATAAGAGCGCTACGTCCAATTTATGGTCGTCATAATCGTCCTAGCAGATCAACAATTGAGCGTCTAATGAAAAAGTTTCAATCCACAGGCACAGTACAAAATGTTCCCGTGCCAGTGGGCCAAAGAAGTGCTCGTAGTGTCGATAATATTGCTGCCATTAAGGCTTCAGTTGAAGAAAGCCCAAATGTGTCTCTCACACGTCGTTCTCAAGCGTGTGGCATCTCTGTGACGTCGTTGTGGCGAAAAATCTTGGCCTACATCCTTACAAGATTAAGTTGACGCAAGAACTGAAGCCGTTTGACCACCAGAAGCGTCGTATATTCGTGAATTGTGCTGAGCAACAACTTGAAAATGATTCGGATTTTCATCGAAAAATCATCTTCAGCGATGAGGCTCATTTCTGGCTGAATGGCTTTGTCAATAAACAAAATATGCGGTATTGGTCAGGCAGCAATCCACACGTACTCCATGAGTCATCATTGCATCCCGTAAAAATAACGGTTTGGTGTGATTTATGGGCCGGCGGCGTCATTGGGCCGTACTTCTTTCGTGATGATCAAGACCGGCACGTTACTGTGAATGGTAATCACTACCGTTCAATGATAACCGAATACTTTTGGCCCCAATTGGATGTTATGGACTTGGACGAAATGTGGTTCCAACAGGACGGCGCCACAAGCCACACAGCGAATGTCACAATCAATTTATTGGAAACCAAGTTAGGAGAACCTGTTATCTCACGAGAAATGGTCCAGTCGCTTGGCCGCCTCGGTCATGCGATTTGACGCCGTTAGACTATTTACTGTGGGGCTACGTCCAGTCTGCGGTCTATGCCAACAAGCCAGCGACGATTGATGAACTTCGTACGAATATCGAACGTGAAATTGCAGCAGTATCGGCCGATTTATGCTTGAAAACCGTCGAAAATTGGGTTCAGCGTCTGGACTTCTGCAAGCGTACCCGTAGTAGCCATGCAAGAGAAATCGAGTTCCATATATAATGTCATCGAACGTACTTTCACAGGAATAAAGAATTTTATTGATATCCAAAACCGTTTTTTTTTATTTAAAAAAACTTTTGTAGCGCTCTTATTAAAAAAACCCGGAATGAATGGACACCAATGCTCCGGCTCGCAGAGTCTTCGATTCCCAGGCAGACGTCGGACGCAGTAGTGGAAGACCTCGCCTTAAGTGGCGCGCACAAGTAGAAACCAACTTGGAGTGTGCAACAGGAGGCAGTTAGCTAAGGACCGGGCTAATTGGAGAGGCATGTTGGTAGAGGCCCTGGTTCATTCCGGACTGTAGCGCCTCTTAAGTAAGTAAGTAATGTGATGTCAGAGCAACGTTTAATATAGATAAGCAAGCGGTAAACATCTGTTTATTAGGCAGTTTACTAAGGACCATAGAGATTAGAGAGGCATGTCAATTGAGACCCAGGTCAACTACGGACTGTAGCGCCACTTAAGTTACTTAGTAATTCGAAGTTTGTATCTAATTACCAAATGGTTGGGAACTGAATTGAAGATATTTACTTGAAGAATTTTTGGCTTCGGAAGGTTTTAAAGATTCCTTTAACAAAAATCATTAAATAATTTTTCACAACCGGCCTTGCCAATTTTCGCGCCCTATAATTACGATTCGATCCCAGAAATGATATAACTCCGAAAAGCGGATATAGGATTGAGCCAGAAGCAATCAGCTAGGTCTTGTAAAACCAGCCAAGGCGGACAAATAATGGAAATCATATAACATTTGCATTCACCAACGAAGCTACAAGAGACCGGAAATAATTGAATGTTACTTATTTGAATTTATTTTTATAAAGAAACTTCAATTCGGACCGTCTTGTATATAGAAGATTTGCATTTATTACTTTCCTTCACTTAGATTATCTCAACTTCAAGTAATGCCCGCAAGGAAAAGTCTCCACTTATCTCTTATAACAGAAACGCCTAAGTTTCTTTAGGTACTTAACCAATCTCATTGAAAAAGGAACGATTAAACCGCATTTCGTGGTTAGTAATCCGTGCAAACGATAGCCGGCCATAATTAGCACAAAAATACTGTAATAACAAAGAGGGACTGTAAGGGAATATGATATTAAGGATACTTAATGCCCTCGTTGTCTAATTACCATTGCCATTGTGGTTCACTTCACTTCGTTGAATGGATTAGCAGTAGTGTGAAGTGCCGCCTGTTTGTGGCGGATGTCCTTTATTAGTTGGTAGGCCTTTATTGATGATAGAGATGTCAATTCATCAAGGGTGGTAAGTATACAATGTTACATAACTAGTTGAAGATTGCTTGTCATATTTTCATGCTTTTGATATACTAATCCTTTCAAATAATGTTTTCGGCTAACTGGAACTGTGGCCGCCACCATTTATTTGCTTTATAAATACATCCTCGGACGTCTAGAAAGAAGGGAAAGTTATCATTTTGTTTGGATTTTCACCTTTGTGCGCATACAAACAAAACCAAAACCAAATGTACAAACGTATGCCCAAGCTATAGTATCCGATAAAGATCCAAAAATATCTCACCTGACCCAGTTTCAAACGTGTTTTCGAATATTTTATAACAACTTGAGGAACAAAGTAAAACAAATAAACTAATTTTTGACAGGCTAGTTGAGCTCGAAAATAGTATACGCAACAAACGTACCCCACCCTCGACATGAGATTTCTTAAGATTCTTACGTGGAATGCCAATGGCATTTGGAAAAAACTTGGGAACTTGAATTGTATATGCAAGAATAAGATATCGACATCTGCTTAATATCCGAAACTGACGCATAGAGCCTGATATCCGATGCTCTACATCCATCGAATAAGGCTAGAGGGGGAGCCTCACTATATATAAAAGAGTGTATCGAACATTCGATTGATCTTAAATTAGAAATCGAAACAATGCAAGTTAGCTCTATACAAGTCAGAAGCAGACAATCTTTTCTGAAAATATCTCCTGTTTACTGCCCACCGCGATGCAAGATTGAGAAAATTGATTTTGAAAACTTGCTTAATTCCCTTGAACAGCGTTTTGTCATCGGAGGGGACTTTAAGGCAAAACATATATTCTGGGGATCTAGATGCATACCACAGAAAGGTAGGATGCTTTACGATGTTGGTAGAAAGTACAATACCGAATTTCATTCTACGGGTAAACCAACTTACTGGCGGAAATTGTGTTACAAAAATACCAGATTTGATCGATTTTTTCATAGTAAAAGTTATGCCGTCCAATCGAATCAAAGTTGACGAATGCTTTGATCTTTTCTCTTATCATTCTTCGGTCATTCTAACAACGAGCGAGTCAATCATTAGAAATGAAAACTCACCCAGACTAACAAACGGGAAAACCAACTGGGAAGGCTTCAATGACGATATTAAAGATAATATTCGACTGGGTGTATCGCTTAGATCCCCATTTGAACTTGAAATCGCGGTTGACTACTTTATCGATGCCATTCAAAAAGCAGCATGAAACAATACTCCTCAACAACGCGAAATAGAGAGCTATAGTAATACCAAGTAGCCATGGGAAATAAAAGTTTTGGTTAGACAAAAGAGAAAAGTTCGAAAAAGATGGCACCAAACTCGTGCCCCACAAGATAAAAAAAAACATCTCAATCGGTTGAGTAACATGCTATCAAATTCGATTAAAAACTTTAAAAACCATGCAATTAAAGTCATAAGACGGCCAAAAAATGCTGTGCCACCAATTAGGATAACTCAAGACGTTTGGGCAAAAAGCGATAAGGAAAAGCAGACGTTTTTGCAGCGCATCTTGAGGAAATATTTAAACCATTTGATGGTCCAGAAGACATTTATTTATTCGGGACTACAACCGATAGTAATCTAGATAGATACGCAAGTATTGCTGAGCTTAAACGGGAAATACAGAAATTAAAGACTAAAAAAGCTCCTGGTTATGACCTCATTACAGGAGAAAATCTTACAGACCTATTTCACTTCTTCCAATAATTTCAAACGTTTTTACTCGGTAGCTACACCCCGTTATTGATCAGAAACGCCTTTTACCTGACGATCAATTTGGGTTTAGAAGTAAATATTCGACTGTGGACCAAGTTCACCGAATTACTGATGTAATTGAGAAAGTTTTCGAAGAAAAGAAAATTAGCTCAGTCGTATTTCTTGACGTGTCGCAAGCTTTTGACAAAGTTTGGCATAGAGGCCTTCAATACAAACTAAGACAAGTTCTAACTGAAAAACTATATAAAATTCTCGTGTCGTATCTTGAGCATCGACTCTTCCGTGTTAAACTTGGAAACAAATATTCAGAGTTCAAAGAAATATTGGCAGGAGTACCCCAAGGAAGCGTCCTTGGCCCACTCTTGTTCCACCTATTTACACCTGATATCCAATAAATAAACGATACAATAATTGCCACGTTTGCTGATGATACAGCTATACTAGCATTTGGCACAACAATAGAGGAAACAAATATGAAATTACAAAACGCTCTTAACGAGGTCAAGGAATGGTCGAAATCCTGGCGAATTGCACCAAACGAGAGCAAATCGATTCATGTAGATTTTTCGTATAAACGGGCAAACAATTCGAAAGTATTTCTCAATACGGTTCGAGTCCCCTTTGCAAATGAAGCGAAACAGATCGAAATGATACTCTATGCAAAATTAAAATAGAAGTCGCATGTAAAAATGAAATGCGAAGAACTTAAAAATAAGTACAGACAACTGTACTGGTTACTCGGAAAATATTCGAAGCTTAACCTTGATAACAAGCTGCTATTATACACGCAAGTGCTGAAGCCGGTCTGGACATATACAACTAAGGGGATGTACCTAAATACCGGGTGATCCAAGTAGAGATACTTTTTTCAATAGCCTTTTTTGACGAAATGTCATGCTGTCATGTTATTTTTGTTGAGTATTGTTTGGCATTTCATAATGGAAAGACTTACGCATGAATAACGTTTACAAATTGTTCAACTTTATTATGAAAATTCACGTTCTGTGAGGAATGTGTTTCGTGCACTTCGCTCAACTTATGGTCAACATAATCGGCCTACTGAGCGTACTATTCGCAACACCATCACCCATTTTGAGACCCAGCATTCATTATTGGATAATATTCGACCGAATAGACCACGTCCAGGACGCTGTGAAGAAAATATAGCGGCCGTAGCTGAGAGTGTACACGAAAACTGTAGAGAGTCGATTCGGCGCCGTTCGCAGCAACTCGGACTGACGTATGGAACGACTTGGCGCATTTTACGTCAAGATCTTAAATTGAAAGCGTACGAAATACAGCTTGTGCAACAACTGAAGCCGCTCGACCTTCCCAAGCGATATCGCTTCGCTCTATGGGCTCTTGAAAAGTTCCAAGAAGATCCGACGTTTTCGAGGCAAAATTTTGTTTAGCGATGAGGCCCATTTCTGGCTCAATGGGTATGTAAACAAACAAAATTGCCGCATTTAGGACGAAGAGCAACCTGAAGAGATTGAAGAACTGCCACTTCATCCAGAAAAAACAACGGTTTGGTGTGGTTTGTGGGCCGGTGGAATCATCGGTCCATATTTCTTTAAAAATTATGCCGGTGCGAACGTAACCGTCAATGGCGACCGTTATCGTGCCATGATAACCGACTATTTGATGCGTGAAATTGAAGCTCGTGATCTCGGCGACATTTGGTTTCAGCAAGACGGCGCCAGGCCGGTCGATTGGCCACCAAGATCGTGTGATATCACACCGTTAGACTTTTTCCTGTAGGGATATGTAAAGTCAAATGCTTATGCCGACAATTCCGCTTCGATTCAGGCCTTGGAGGAAAACATCACGCGTGTCATTCGCCAGTTACCAGTCGAAATGCTCGAACGAGTGATCGAAAATTGGACTCAACGGATGGACCATCTGCGACGTAGCAACGGCCAACATTTGGTAGACATAATCTTCAAAAAATAAATGCCAAAGAATGTTCTTTCAAATGATAATAAACGTTCTCCATTAAATTTGAATTTTCTGTGTTTTTTTCTTTAAAAAAGTAGGGAACCTCGAAATGGATCACCCTTTACTTTACAAACTTTTGAAAACGAAATGTCAAGATCATTCGTCAATGCGCCGTGGTATATTACGAATGAAGATCTACGCAGATATCTGGGTATTTCCGCTGTTAAATATGAAACGAAAAACTTTGCACGCAAACATAAAAAAACAGTCCTCCAAATTTTTGACGAAACAAATTTATTGCGACATCTTCAAAGAACTAAGCCCTTAGATTTGGCCCGATAATAACAAACCGCGCTATAAATTGCGGAACTCTCACATGAAAGTTGCCTGCCAAACATTAATTACTCGTGATAAAAAAATTGCTAGATAAGTCGCAAACTTATTTACAATACAAATCCAAAAAGGGTGGTGGTTTTCGCGGGTTAAAGTCCCACACTACTTTGGGCACGTGCTCATCGTGTCTTTTGAGATTTCCACCAGCCCACGGAAAAAAAAAACATTTGCCTGTCTGCCATTGTATGATATCTATATCTACATCTATTCAATGCATAGCCCTAATTCACACTGACAACTGCATAATTACACAGGTTATCGGAATGCACTTCCCAGTGTCCTGATGTAATTTAATGCGCATAATAAAATCTAACTTTGAACATAATTTTATCACTTTCCTTGAGTAAATATTTTCCAGCTATAAACACCATCGTATTGTTTACAAACCTAATTGAGTTTATTTAGCCAACGTTCAACCCCTTTTGCATCCGTTGCATCCACCTTCAGCATCCTTGAATGCTCATGCATGTTTGCTCGCATCCTGATAAACCGCTGTACGCATATTGTATTTGTTTTCGAAGTACATCGGTAGTTACAGTGTATTCCAATTGCACTCGTAGATAACTTTTGTAAATTGCTGGCATCCGCACGAGTATACAAAACGAAAATCCCTTACATTCTACAAGGAAAATATGTTCAACACCATCCAACAAAGGCTGATATCCGGACCAAGTCCTCTATGCGTGGTAGAGCTGGGTATACATAGTGCATTGGAAGAATTTGCCAGAAGTAGTGACCATCAAATTCTGTTCTCAATATCCAACTAGAAGATGGAATAGCTGCGGAGCGACGCCGTTTTGTGTGTTGCTGAGGATGGTGGGTTTTTTGAATATGCTCCCATAAATGTCGAGATGGTGGGATGGTTTTAGCCATACACAAGCCAGCGTTGCCATTTTCATTTTCAACAAATCTATGTAAAATCGAATAAAGTGTATCTTCCGGACTATTTCGAGACAATGTACAGAACTGGAAAGAAGCCTACCTGAGATGAATCGTCAATAAAAGATGAGAAGGTAATGAAAGAGGTTCCCTTAAGGTTCCTAGTGTTCATACATAAGAACGTATAAGAACTGATGATGACGGCCCACCTTGCCCAGACGGTTGGTTGCGCACAATCATAGGAGCTCAAATAGACGAAAATATCGCATCTAAAGCGAATGTTGCGGAGAGACTTCAAACTAAATGGAATGGGACACCTCTGCGGATGGTGGTACCACACTCAATTAGTTCTATAAATCTATAGTAACAGTGTTAGTCATTTACCTAAAGACGTTAACATTACTTCAAACGACTTTTAGATTTGCAAGCATGTCAGGGACTATACAAAATTTGTTATAAGAACCGGGATGGCCTGTCGGAAGATGATCTAAACAGTGTAAAAATAATATTATGCTCGAGTCAAATGAGGGTGGTCCCACTTCTAACAATCTGGATTGTTTTAAAAATCTATCATGTATCTAACAAAGAAGTCACTAACTTTTGTTAAGATGTTATTTCACATCTTAAAAAAAATTAGTGACTTCTTCGTTTGCAATAATCCGTAGATAATACATAAACATATAAAGGCCTGAGAATACTGGGTATAAATAAAGAAAAAAAGGTTGAGTTTCGGGAAGTGAAATTCATAGTAGATATACAGCTTTCACGATGAAAGCATATTTGGAACACCTATACACAAGTGGGCCAATCGACACACATACTTCGAGCCTTTGCAATTGCGGTGAGCCTTTGCTATTGGGTACAGAAGACGGTCCATATCTAATTCAAATCAAAGCATATAACACAATCGAAGACAACTATTAAACCGACAACCAACATATATCACGGGTCTGAGAACATTGTGAAGATTTTCGATTACGGATTAATGTAGGAAATTCAGGAAATTCTAGATTGATGCGCCAGAAGATCATACTCCATGTGTTAAGTCTGTTAAGAAGCAAAAGCTGTGTGTAGGTCTGCAAAATATCATCTTACAAATGGAACGCATGACTTTTACGAAGCACAGACTCTTCAGAAGTACACCATAAGTTGGTTCATCGATCGTATGGGTTATAAGTCAGAAGGTGATGCATGAGTACGATGTTGCAGAAAAGAAAATAAAGACTTTGATTCGAAGAGCTCGAGTAACCTCATCTAGTTTAGCCCACGATCACTTTGCGATCTTTATTGCACGAATTCGGAATGTCATGTTGTGGAGGTCTATTCACATTATGACGACGCAATGCACCTTGTTCAGGTTCTTGAAAGGGTTGATAGGCGAAGAATCTCTTTTGCATACCACGACATTAAGTCTAAAGGTAAGTCCATTTTTGTATTTTTCTTTCGGTACTTATGTCGTCATCTGCAACAAAGTTAAGAATCCCTTTATTGCGATTTTCGCCCAGAAAATCTAGACATAACGCCTGTGTCTTAGAATATGTAGCGTACCTCTGAAATGCGTTTCCCTATTGTAATAAATATAATCAACCTAATATTTTTATTTTGTGATTTCAATATTAAGAATCTAATTCTTAACAGATTTTTCAAACGGACAATCAAATATGGGGCATATATCCGTGCGCTTCTCATTGACCAAAGCGCCACATATTTATACGGCGGAATTTTAGTTGTTTTTACAACGAAACATTTTTAGATAAAAGACCCCTATCACATTGTGTGTGCCCTTTCTTTTTACCCTAATACTGTGACCAGTAAGAGCAAAGTATACGCGCCATTAGAACTTTTTTTTCATTTTTTCGTGTTCACGTGTGGGAACAAATTTTCCTTATTGGTGATCGATTTATTATACACCTCACAATAAATCTTTGAAGATTTAAAAAAAAAAAAGTGATCTCAAATAGTTGAAGAATCCACGTGATTTTATGTGAACAGACGAAAAAATCAGCAATATAAAAAAAAATCATCTTCCATCAGTTATAAGATCATACACGTGTCTCGCCGAAATATTGCTGGCAGCCGACCTGTCGATATTTTCCTCAGTCACTTTAATCGGCAGGAGATTGCTCGCCTTAAATACCAACACGCCTTTAATCTTCAAAATAAGTGCCAAGACAATTTGTGACGGCAGCAAAACAACAGCCCTGCTGCATAACATGCTCCTCTTCTAGCCCAACAAGCGCAGTACAGTAGTGTCAAGATATCCACTAATCTGCCTTGTACTACGTCAACCAACGCCAGAGGCTTAGGAGCAAAGTTACGTTAGAAGCGACAAGTACAAACCAGCAATACTTTTAGTGATAACTGCGCCACGAACGACGAGACGCTAGTCGAGGATCCCGCAGCCATACGGACCTACATTTAAAGTGTTTCGTGCGAACGCTGATATATCAGAACATCGAAGCTGCATGTCAAAATATGCGAATTAATCAAAGACACACATGCAACCAACCCACAATTGTCTATCATATTTTTCATGTTTTAGTGTTTATTTTATTTATTTATTAGAATATTAATGTACAATTTAAAATTGTTACAAAATATATTTGTTAAGAGCAAACTAGCAGCAAAGGCTTTCGGCTCTTGGTATTAATGATAGTTATATCTTAATTTTTAGTTGTTCTAAAATATCTTTTATCTCAACAATATTGCTTTTATTTGGTTCTCTGAGTAGGTCCAATAGATTTTGATTTGAACTATAGTTGTTTAGGTGTGAGTGATGTGATAATAGGAAACATGGATTAAGTAGATGCGTTACCGTTATCGGCGCGAAACATTTGGGGCAGGCTGGGGGTGATTCCTTTTTAAGCAGGTGCTGATGGGTATATGCAGTGTGACCAAGGCGCAGTCGGATAAACCTCTTTACGTCACTTTTGGGGATATCTGTTAAGAAATTTGGCTGGACTCTGGTTGGGTTGACTGTTTTATAGTGGTGTGCATAATGTTCCCATTCAAGTAGCTGTTTGTTCTGGCTTTCCTGATGTATGTGTCTCTTTAGGTCTAAACGTGAGAAGGTGTAGTATGTGAAGGTGGGAGCCTGAAGCACGGAGTTTGCGGCAACATCTGCGAACTCGTTGCCTTTTATTCCAACGTGACCTGGTGTCCACATTAGTTTTATCTTTAATCTCGATTTATTTAAGATGTCTCTTATTTTGGTTATGACATGTGTGTCATTATGAGGATTAACGATGCCTTGCAGTACAGATAGACTATCAGAGCAGATGACCCATTTGCCGGGTATTTGAGAAGTTTTCTTTGCTGCTTCTAGTATAGCCAGTGCTTCAGTGGTGTAAATGGATGCAATATTTGGAAGGACTCCTTGCATGATTGTAGAGCCATCTTGATTTACAACTGCAAAGGCTGTGTTTGTATCTGTTTTCGAGCCATCTGTGTATATAAAGCTCCAGCCTTTACGTTTTAGGTCCGTTGAGATTTCGAGGAATCGTGATTGATATATACCATTACTAGTTGTGTCCTTGCGAAACTCTTGTAATTGGAGAACCACTGAATCTTTATGGATTGCCCATGGTGGTTGTGTCGGTGTGTATTTGGCTATTATATTGCAAGATAGATTTAGCATATTACCAGATTCCAGGATGATATGTATTGTGGAAGGAATCCTTCTGACACGTGTGTGGGCAATAGCTTTATTAGCATCCTTATCTATTATCGATCCTGTTTGGAAGTAAAGCTTGACATAGAGTTTTGCGATGATTTCGAGGTAGCGCTCTTCTAATGACGGAAGTCCGGCCTCAGCGAGTAAATTTATGATCTGTGTGGTTGGGAAAGCGCCTAGGCTTCTCCTTGCTGCTTGGTGATATGTAGGTGCTATTATATTTTTGGTTTTTTTAGGGCAGGAACCGTAGATGGCCAATGCGTAATCCAATTTACTTAAGACGAACAACTTTGAGATATTACAGAGTGAATTAACATGAACATTACTTTTCTTTGAAGATAGATACTTAATGATATTGAGCCTTGCTGCTAAAGATTTCTTAAGGTTTGTACAGTGAGGTTTCCAATTATATCTATTATTTATTAATAATCCTAGAACATTTAGGTTAGCTACTGTTTCTACTTTAGTATTATTAATCACTAATTCTATGTTTGTGCATTTTTTTTCCTGCAAATGTGAATTAATTTACATTTTTCCAAAGATAGTTTGGATCCAGAGGTATAGGACCATACATGAATTTCGTTAATCAAGCGAGAAAATATAGTTTTTGTTTTATCTAGGTCATTGTATTTACATAATATATATGCATCATCTGCATAGATACAGTGATCTAGATCTTTGTATTTAGAGATAATCTCACTTAGTTGGTTAAAAGCTATTAAAAAACATGTGACCGATAGAGGAGTTCCTTGCGGAATACCATTATCGAGTGGTACTAGTTTTGAAAACATATTTCGAATTTTTATGAAGCATTTTCTGTTGGTAAGGAATGCTTTGAAATATCCAAAAACTTTTGGGCCGACTCTTCATTCTCTTAATTTATTAAGGATAAGATGAATGCCAACACGGTCGAAAGCCTTTTCAAAATCTAAGGCCAGCATTGTTATATGGTTACGGGCTGAGAGGGCGTTTGTGACAACATAGTCAATGTGAAGTAGGGCATCTATACACCCTCTTCTTTTTCTAAATGCGACTTGATTGGGACTTAGCATCTTTTTAAAATCTGTGAGCCATAGAATCCTGTTTGATATTATTTTTTTGAGAACTTTTGATAGACAAGGTAGCAATGAGATGGGACGATATCCGTTAACACTTGCATTGTCTTTTTTATGCTTAGGAATGGGTATAATAGTGGCAATTTTCCAGCTTTGTGGTATAATACCTTTACTGAAAACATTATTGTACAACGTTATGAGCCGTTGTTTAACTGGAACTGGAAGGTTTTTGATCATAGGGTAGGAAATCCTGTCCCGCCCTGGTGTTTTCCCTTGTTGTTTACTTATGCAGCTTTCAAATTCAAGTAACGTGATATCAGTTTCAATACGTTGTGCTGCAGCATTCATTGCAGGTTGTGAAATTATATTGATACTTTCTAGTTTCTTGATGTTGAAAGCTGATGAAAAATTGGAGTTTTTTGAATTGGATGACCAAGTTTGGGCAAATAGATTGCAGATTTCGGCAGGGTCAGTTACCGATTCAGTTGGTGTGTTAATACAAACAATTTTTGTATGCGTCGAGCTACCTGTCAAAGTCCTTATTCGTTGCGAAACTGTGCTTGTGGAAGAGCTTGGGTTAATTTTACCAGTAAACTCTTTAAAGCTATTTGCCTTGCTGATTTTAAGCAGTCTTCTAAAATGAGCGTTAGCTTTTTTGTAGGCTAATAAATTAACTTGAGTAGGATTTTTCCTGAAAGTCCTCCAAGTTCTAATCTTTTCTGTTCTTAGTTTAGCCAGATCTGGGTTCCACCAGGGCACGGTTCGTTTAGGTGTTATTGGGGATGATTGGGGTATGGATTGATTTGCAGCGTTTCGAATGCATTTTATTTGAACAGACGAAAAAATCAGCAATATAAAAAAAATCATCTTCCATCAGTTATAAGATCATACACGTGTCTCGCCGAAATATTGCTGGCAGCCGACCTGTCGATATTTTCCTCAGTCACTTTAATCGGCAGGAGATTGCTCGCTTAAATACCAACACGCCTTTAATCTTCAATATAAGTGCCAAGACAATTTGTGACGGCAGCAAAACAACAGCCCTTCTGCATAGCATGCTCCTCTTCTAGCCCAACAAGCGCAGTACAGTAGTGTCAAGATATCCACTAATCTGCCTTGTACTACGTCAACCAACGCCAGAGGCTTAGGAGCAAAGTTACGTTAGAAGCGACAAGTACAAACCAGCAATACTTTTAGTGATAACTGCGCCACGAACGACGAGACGCTAGTCGAGGATCCCGCAGCCATACGGACCTACATTTAAAGTGTTTCGTGCGAACGCTGATATATCAGAACATCGAAGCTGCATGTAAAAATATGCGAATTAATCAAAGACACGCATGCAACCAACCCACAATTGTCTATCATATTTTTCATGTTTTAGTGTTTAAGCTTAAGGTAGTATTAATTTCGGGTAAAAAAAAAAAAATCAATGAAACAAAGTTCAATATCAAAGGTATGCCTCAAGTTGATACATTATAAAATTATACATTTCTAACAAATTATATTTTTAACAGCAAACATTTAAATCATATGCAACACCCTACTACGAATTGTGCGCACAACACGGAGTACGGATAAAACAACATCACGAATATTCATACATCTATACATACATGCATACAATAACCATTATTTCTCAATCAAAACGAAAATCATTCACACATAATCAAAGATTCGAAAGTTTTTTTTTTATTTTGTATTGACTTGGGTTACAAGGCCAGTTTTTTATATATACTGTTGTGGACAATCACCATTCTGTGCCAAAATCCACCTAAACAGAAAATAGAATTAGACCACAGCAGCACACATAACCTCAAACACAAACACTTACCTGCTCACATTGTTGTTTGTTACCAGGTATGGGAATTCGCCGATCACACCTGAAACACGAACAGCGGAACGGCAGAGCCTGGTGACAACAAACAATAGAAGTATTCGCCGCAGGTAGACTGATGAAGTGACGAGTTATAAATTTCTTCCGAAAACTGTCAAACGACCAGCTGATAACCACGACAATATATGAGTAGCCGAATTTTCAGCGGACGCATCCAGGGAAAAGGGGAGTTAGGCAGACGTGTTGTTGGTGGAATTTCGTAAACGGAATTCAGGTGTGCTTACAAATCTAAGGTGGGAACAATTTTTACACCAAATATAGACGTATGGCACATCGTTGAAGAGGGAATTACACCAGGAGTACGGGAAAAATGTTTGATTTGCCGAAATATGAGCCTGGTAGAAAATACCAGCATAGCGATTGTGTGACATTTGGAAAAGACGTCAAAACCGTTCCAGAGATGTCAATGGAGACTGGAAGACCCTTGGAAAGGCAGGGAGGACTATAAAAAAAGCCGATCGAACAACGACCGAGTCTATTCGGAATTCCACCAGCTATCCTATCCCATAGTCGTAAAATTAATTAAAAAAAACTTGAATAAAATCAAACCCTCTCGGGAACCATAATTTGTGAAAGCGTTCTATCTCTTTTTCTTTCTGCTCCAATCTAGGCTCTGTTTGGCTCCCGCAGCTGAAAAACACAACAATACATACCTATATAAAACATTTATTAACTATATAAAATTTGAACTTAACTACATTACATGACAATATAATATATACATATATATACAACCAATTAATGATACTAAGAGGCCTAAAAGAAAAGAAAATTGAGTTTAAATAGGAACTACCATTATTATGATCATTTCGAAATACCATTATTTTTTTTTTTTAGGTTAGAGAAACACTTTTTACTTTTTTTTATATGATTATAGAATGTTTTTGTTTAGCTCTTAAAGCATTCATGTTCCATTAGTCGAGTAGTTCGCGCTATAATCCCACGAAATAAAAATGAATTTTGTTTACCTTATAATGAACTCTGAACGAATTTTGTTTATCATGGTTAACTAAACGGTTTGTGCGATAGAGAGATGTGAGCGGTTAACTAGATATTATATAGCATAGCATAACTTTACAAAGGGGTTACTCATTCAACAATCTCGGCATTGGGTAACCACGGAGATCTGCACAATAGTGTGGACATTAGGGTGGGATAAAGCCGATAAAGCAGTCATTTATGAACTGTTACTACTTGGTCAACAACACCTGACCAACTTCGAATCTGTGTCTCTTTTTATTTATATAGTCTCTCTTCAGACAATTTCCTCTTTTTCTTCATCTTTCACTCCTTTACGAATCCTTTAGCTAGACAGATTTTGTAGAAAATCATTTTTTTTATTACTGTGAGATAGTGGATCATCAGATTTCTCTCAGAAGGCACGATATATTTTTTGAAGCGAGTTTTTTGGTAGCAAAAGAATCCACCCCATCCGACGAGTTTTTTTTTTCGCCCGGCTTCTGCAAGCGTGCCAACCATTGCTACTAGGGTACAAACTTACACCTAACCTACCCACTTGCTTACAAATATTAAATGAACTGAAGAGTAATCAGCGAGGCACACCATACCCGGATTACATGCATCCAAACCTGGTCTACCTGAAAGTAGAGCAATCACAAAGTGTTCGTTTTAGCAAAACAAAAACTCTTGACTCTGACCAGGTGTACGAACGTTCTAAATATAGGTGATTATCCAGAAAATTTCCGGGATTGGTTAGTGGTTAGGGGATATAAATTCCGAAATGTGTTTTTCTCAATAAATGTTGTTACTGTTAGATTGAACTTTATCAAGCTATTTTTCAACCTACCGAGTCATTATATGCCTATTTTTAGGTGGCAGTTATCCTATAGTTTTGTCCAAACAAATTTCTTTATAAATTGGGAATAGAATCCTTAATAGTTGCAAAAATTTTATTAACACATTAAAACCAACAAAATATTTGTTTTTCCATTTTTTATACAAAAATTTGTTATGGTAACACCATACTGTGTCCTACTTGGTTTTTAGGATGAGTGGATTTCATCAACGTAAAAGTAGCTGACTGCAGTATTGGTATTTGAAATTTTTGGAATTTATTTGTTCCGTAGATACTTCTAGTGTATATGTAGGTAGGTATATGCTCTGTAGGATAATCTTAACACCTTATGTGACCTTGTTAATGTTATAAGTTGATAAATCAAAAAGGGATCATGTACACTTTTCTAAAATTTCCCAAGAATGTGTTGAAGTTATCTCAGTTTAAAGCTTTGGTAATTTAGCAAAATCTCATCAGAAAAGGGAATAGTTGTACAGCATGATGAGACATATGATGATGATGACTATCATAACAAAACTCACTGGGAGGCTGTGACACTGCAATTTGAATCACGATTAATTAAAACATTCAATCAAATATCAGAAGCTTAAAACAGCTAATACCTCACATTTTGGCAGTAACCCTCTCTTAAAAAAATGCTGCAATATATCAGCAGGGCGAGAAGGCACAAGCCCCCAGTCCCTTTTATAGCCGTTAGTGTGTCTATGTTTGTCAAAGTCTTTTTCAGCCGCTGAAATTTTTCAATCTTCTCCTTGAAAACTAACGCCAATGTATTTATAGACAATCAATTTATGTAACATATTTTCAGTAGAATAGTCGACCAATCCTGCTGGGATAGAATCAAGAATGTTGCTATGGGCGTAGTGCTTAGTGATCCAGCAACCAAATTTCTTAACTACGACTGCACGGAACGTTGCAATGTGTTTAATTTTGTGGTCTAATGGTAGTAAAGTTAATCAGTACCATAAGAGGATAAGTAGGTCAAGATATCAAGGCCCTAGTGAGGTCGATACGTGTGCGTATTACGTACATGCGAAGCATCATATTTAATTAAGGGACCACATTTCGCGAATGCTTATACCCCATCCCATAGGAATGTATGAGTTTTGGCACTGATTGTAAGATAGGGAAATAATATCTATATGGCCCGACTCGAAATCAAAAGCTGAGTCTATCTAGACATGATTGTCTATCCGATCATATGTGTTTGAAAGATTTTTGCGCCTTAAATTTTGAGTTTGAAAGATAATTGACGGGCTCAGTGGCACAATGGTGAGTGCGATGAACTGCAGCACAGATGATCTCGGTTTGGTTCCCAGCCGTAGCAATACCTTAATGATTTTTTTACTGGCTTCCTTCTCGTAATTAGCTTATCTCAACTCAGCCGTTTGGAGTCCGGCATAAATAGTTGGCCCCGCCATCGTTCAAGAAGTACACACGCACACAGGAATGGTTGTGAGAGAGCTAGGTTCTGGGAACTAACGAGCCTGTAGCGCCGAAAATTGTTTTTTTTTTTAATGATGGAATGATGGTATATATGTTGTATACGCTGTTCGACAAAGCAGAACAATTGTATAATCAACCCACTGCCACTTTGTTAAATTATCAGGAATTTTGAATAAGTGTCTGAGGAAGATAGATGATCGACAGATGCCGAAAGATGCTCGCAACCAAGAACGAGGAGTACAAAGGTAAGCTGCAGGTGAGAACCAGAGCTGCCATTGAGTTGTATAGGCGGAAAAGAAGCGAAGAAAACCGGCTTTTCAGAAAGAAGAAAAAAGAGCAAGAAAAGCGCGCGATCGAAAGGTGCCACTCCAGGAACGATGTTCGCAACTTTTATCAAAGTGTAAAACATCAAAGCCAAGGATACAAGGCTCGAACAGAATCCTGTCGACATAACAAGGAAATATCGTAGTTGAGACACAGGATATGGCAGAACCACTTCTACAGACTGTTAAACGGCGATGACGAACAACATTCCGCTGTCAATTAGAACGAACCGTACAATGTTGGCAACGACAGCGAAAACAGCCAACCACCCGACCTGAGTGATGTGAGGATAGCAATATCTAAACTGAAGCTTAATAAGGCTGCCGGAAATGACGGCCTTCCCGCTGAGCTTTTTAAAGCCGGCGGAGATGACTTGGTAAGTAACATCCACCAACTCATAAGCCGAATCTGGTCGGAAGAAAGTATGCCTGAAGAATGGAAAATCAGCATAGTTTGCCCGATCCACAAAAAAGGAGACCCTCTAAACTGCGCCAACTACAGAGGCATAAGTCTCCTCAACATCGCCTACAAAATTCTATCTGCCATAATACGTGAACGCCTGAAATCATTTACCAACAACCGGATCGGCCCTTATCAGTGTGGATTTAGGCCAGGGAAGTACACAACCGATCAAATCTTCACACTTCGGCAGATCCTGGAAAAAACCCAAGAAGTCCAAATCGATACCCACCACCTATTCATCGATTTCAAAGCCGCTTACGACAACATTTATAGAGACGAACTATACAGCGCCATGCCTCGTTTTGGTATACCGCCCAGATTCGTCCGTTTGTGTACGATGACGATGGAGAATTCTCGCTGCTCCATCAGGGTAGGGAACGACCTTACCGACACATTCGATACCAAAAAAGGATATAGGCAAGGCGATGCGCTGTCATGTGACTTCTTCAATCTGATTCTTGAGAGGGTTGTGCAAAACTCACGAGCCAACGCCAGAGGCACAATTTTTCAAAAATCTAAACAACTACTAGCATACGCCAACGATATTGACATCATTGGTAGGACCCAACGTGATGTCATAGCCATGTTTGCTAGTATAGAGAAGGAAGCGGAAAAAAATGGGCTTAACAGTAAACGAGGGCAAGACGAAGTATATGCTGTCAACACGAAAGGATACACAACATCGACGAATTGGACAGAACGTCATCATTGACAGATATAACTTTGAGGTAGTACGGGACTTTGCCTATCTCGGCTCCGCTATTAACTCTGACAACATCTCGTCAGAAATTAAACGAAGAATTACTCTTGCTAACCGCTGTTTCTTCGGGCTAAGAAGGCAATTCAGTAGTAAGGCCCTCACTCGAACTACTAAGGACGTCTTATATAAGACCCTGATCATCAAAGTCCTGCTCTACGGCGCTGAAGCATGGACCGTCTCAAAAGCCGATGAAGAAATCCTTGGTCAATTTGAGAGGAAAATTCTTCGAAAAATCTTCGGTCCCGTTTGCGTTGACGGGCTATGGAGACGAAGATTCAACCAAAAACTATACAAGCTGTACAGCGACATGCCCCTGGTCAAAAAGCTCCGCATTTGACGTTTAAGGTGGCTAGGACATGTAGAACGAATTGACACCAATATTCCGGCTCGCAGAGTCTTCGATTCCCAGCCAGACGTCGGACGCAGTAGAGGAAGACCTCGCCTTAAGTTGCGCGCACAAGTTGAAACTGACCTCACTTGGTGTGCGCAACTGGAGGCAGTTAGCTAAGAACCGGGCTAATTGGAGATGCATGTTGGTTGAGGCCCAGGTTCATTCCGGACTGTAGCACCACCTAAGTAAGTATGTAAGTCTGAGGAAGATATTTATACAATTTAATTGGTTATTAACATACATTTTGAGCCACGCCTACTTTTTTTGAAATGTTATCTTAAGGGAACATTTTTCAAAAAAAAACCTAAGCTCCGTTTGCATGCCTCTAATACAAATTGAAAACTTTTTAGAACTCATCCACCGACACACAGAAAATTGTTGTTTTTGGTCCAACCATAAATAATTTTTAAGTGTCTGTACAACGTGTTTAAGCATTCCCAATACCTATATTTCGTATTCAAAAAATTGTTTGCCCTTTCTAAGCCCCATCAGCCATGACTACCATTACAACCAACTTGAAAAAAATTCAATTGCACTTTCTCCATTAGGGAAACCACCTTATGAGTGTATCTAGTACTCCCACTTTCTTATGATATCTATCTAACTAAAAAAAAGAACGTTTAATATATTTCCCCCATGTAAGCCGCAAATCTCTCATCTCACCATCATGTGCCTCTTCCTTTCCAATTTACCCACCCATCCACAACGGCGCTGAGAACAATCCGCATACAAAAGCCAAATCGTATCCAATCACAGTAACGGAAGGCATTGTACCGACAATGCAATGAATAGAAACTTATATCCTTGAATGAATTGTCTATTCTCCTTGAGGATATTCAATCGTCGCTTTTGTCCTCCTTGCTGGTTGGAGCGGAAATCAAAACAAATACACATTCAAACACACACTAGAACATGCATGCACTCCTTCTTTGGTACCTTACGCTCATATCTAACGTGCTACAACAAAAGGATGTTCATTTAATTTATTTACGATCCTACCAAAGCCAGTAGAATGTAGAAGAAGCAGGATCCGCAATTTCTATGTTAACCTCTTAAGCCCCATATTCCATTTCTACTGTACCACTATTGCCGCCGCCAATGCTGCTGGTATCCTGATGCTGGAGGTGGTAGGTGCTTCCGCTTGTTATCTGAAGTACTACAGCTGTGGCAATCTTCGTTGTTCACCCAGCTCTCGTGTAATAAAAATTAATGAGATAGTCCTGTTTGTTCAACGACGACGGGGCGAAGAAAGAAGATGCAGAAAATAAAAAAAAAAGCCAAAGCGGTATCTCATACTCTCGTATACATGTTCAGATGTCCTTACCGCAATGAGAGAAAGTTAGTCATTTCACTGCAGTATAGCAGCAACCCTTCATCTTCGAAGTGCCCACCGGATGGCGAATAGATTAAAAGGGGGTCAAGTGATTTTGCAGTCCAGGAAGTAAAGGCAAAAGTAAACATAGTAGCAGCAGAGTGCAAAATAAAATGGGACGCTACCTGTAAAAAGGGCAAATAAGGTTTATTTCGTCTTTGGCAATGTTGCTTCTACTTTTGAACAAATTTGCAGGTGGACGCTCTGGACAATGGGGATACTCGCGTAACAAACTTGTGAGTTGTAACTCATAGACTTTCGCAGGAGATGAAACTTTTTTTAATGGCACTCTTGGCGAGATAAAGTATCGTTTTGAGCTCTAGCCTGGTAGATGTTATTAACGTTCTTTATATATACATATCTGTGTGCAGAACTTATGACTCAATTATAACTGTGAATGGGAAAAAGTTTTACTTGTGGCTTATCAACCTGTTGCCACTTTTGTGAAGATTTTCTCCTTTAATTTCATTCAATTTATATCAAGGCTATAGGGACATCAGTGATTGTATCTAGATGTGAAGTTTAAGTATTATTTAGAATTTTTAAAGAGGCCTAATGTTTTGTTAAAACCCTTAGGAAGTTCAACTCTGACATAGAAAATTTTTTTATTCCCATCCATCACTTGCCAAACATCGATTCTAAGCAATGACTGCAATCTTTATCTACCCTTGAACTGTAAAAAAAAGTAGCACAGCATTGGGGTGGGCTGATTCCAGTTTGGCATTTTCTACTTTACTTACTGGGCATAATATTGGTAATTTAAAAATTAATAATGAAATTCTGAATCATCGATTCTGAGGTTTACTAACGTTGTTGGCCTAAGCCAACGACTTAACGTAACCACATAAAAGAAAATAAATTGCATGAGCAAGGTACAAATCCGTCCGGACTATTTATCAAAAGGATAACCGAAGATCCAATTATTTGACTAGACATGTGGCTGTGTCACCATATTGTTGGAAACGCATTCAACTGATGTCAAGTCCATCCATAATTTTGTCGAAAAATAGTCTTTCACCGTGTAAATTTCATGACGAAAAAGTAAAGTCCAGTCGCACCTCCTTGAAAATCGACATCTTACTAACGTGTGATTTTCTAAGCGTATCAAATAAAACACTAAAATTTGCATCAAATGTTCAACATTTTTATTGTATCGATATATAGGCCTTTGGGTTTTACGTTTTAAGGGCAACATCATGTAAATGTTGTCCGCGGCTCCGATCCAAATGGTCCATTCGGAAGGTCCAACTTTATCGTCACTTTTTCGAGCATTTTGGCCTGTATTCCACGAAGTTATGTTATCCTGTAATGCTTTTATCGTGTTCGGCTTGTCCACATAGACTAACGACTTAACATAACCCCAAATCAAGAGGCGTGAAATCGCTTGATCTTGGCGGCCAACTCATAGGGCCATTTCGAGAGATAAGCTGCTCACCAAATTCGTCCTTCAACATTTCTATTGTTTCACAAGCTGAGCGGCATGTAGCACCGTTTTCTTGAAACCACATGTCAACCATGATCAATTCAGGCTCGATATTGTTCGCCGTTGACGGTAACGTTTCTTCCACGACCAGCAACCAGCCCATAAACCACACCAAACTGCGGTTTTTTTCGGGAGCAACGGTATGTGTATGGTATGTGGCTGTTCATCACTCCAGATGCGACAGTTTTGCTTATTTGAGTATCCGATGAGCCAGATGAGCCTCATCACTGAACACAGTTTATCGATAAAACAGCAGATTTTCATGGAGCGTTGATGAGGCCCGTTCACAAACAATTTAGACATTGCGGTATGTCATTCGGCTTCAATTCTTGCACAAGTTGAATTTTACTATCGACACGTAAAATTTGCCATGTTTTCTATGTGACGGGCTCAGTGGCGCGATGGTTAGTGTGATGAACTGCCGTGCAGAAGGTCTGGGTTCGATTCCGAGCCGTAGCAACGCCTAAACGATTTTTCCCTGGCCCTCCTCTCGTGATGAACTGACAAATCATCCGAGTAGTATCAATTGTAATAAAAAGCTTATCTCAACTTAGCCATTTGGATTCGACATAAAACAGGAGGTTCTGCCATCATGCTTAGAAGTACACACGCACACATGAATGGTTGTGACAAAAAAGCTAGGCCCTGGGTACTAACAAGCCTGTTGCGCCATAAGTTTTTTTTTTTTTTTTATTTTTAAATTTTCCATGTAGTTAAGTTACACATGCCCAATTAGTGAGAACGGTGACGAATTGACATTTCACGATCTTCATTAAAATTCGACGCTAAGACTGCAATATTCTCTTTGGTACGCATTGTACGCACGCGAGTCGATGGTTTAATGTCCAACTTACTTTCTGCGTTAAATGCCGCTACAGTTCGGAATGAACCTGGGCCACAACCAACATGCCCCTCCAATTAGCCCGGTCCTTAGCTAACTGCATCCAGTTGCGCACTCCAAGTTGGTTGAGGTCGGTTTCTACTTGTGCGCGCCACTTAAGACGATGTCTTCCTCTACTGCGTCGGACGTCTGACTGGGAACCGAAGACTCTGCGAGCCGGAGTATTGGTGTCCATTCGTTCTACATGTCCTAGCCATCTTAAGCGTAAAATGCGGAGTTTTTTTTGACCAGGGGCATGTCGCTGTACAGCTCGTATAGATATTGGTTGAATCTTCGTCTCCATAGCCCGTCAACGCAAACGGGACTTGACGTAGAACCACAGGAAATAGTCTAACGGCGTCAAATCGCACGACCGAGGCGGCCAAGCGACTGGACCATTTCGTGAGATAACACGTTCTCCAAACTTGGTTTCCAAATAAATTGATTGTGGCATTCGCTGTGTGGTTTGTTGCGCCGTCCTGTTGGAACCACATGTCCTCCAAGTCCATATCATCCAATTGGGGCCAAAAATATTCGGTTATCATTGAACGGGAGCGATTCCCATTCACATTAACGTGCCGGTCTTGATCATCACGGAAGAAATACGGCCCAATGACGCTGTCGGCCAATAAACCACACCAAACCGTATTTCTTTCGGGATGCAATGATGACTCTTGGAGTACGTGTGGATATCTGCCTGACAAATACCGCATATTTTGTTTATTGACGAAGCCATTCAGCCTGAAATGAGCCTCATCGCTGAAGATGAATTTTCGATGAAAATCCGAATCATTTTCATGTTGTTGCTCAGTCCAATTCACGAACAAACGACGCTCCTGGTGGTCAAGCGTCTTCAGTTCATGCGTCAATTTAATCTTGTAAGGATGTAGGCCAAGATCTTTCGCACCAACGACGTCACAGAGATGCCCAACGCTTGAGAACGACGTGTGAGAGACACATTTGGGCTTGCTTCAACTGAAGCCTCAGCGGCAGCAATATTCTCGACACTACGGGCACTTCTTTGTCTCACTGGCACGGGAACATTTTGTACTGTGCCTGTGGATTCAAATTTTTCCACTAGACGCTCAATTGTTGATCTGCTAGGACGATTATGACGACCATAAATTGGACGTAGCGCTCTTAACGTTGAGGCCACTGACTCCGAATTTCGGTTGTAAATTTAAATAATTTCGACTCATTGTTGGATCGTTTATCTTTCCATCATGAAATGGAAAACCTTACTGAAGAGAAATTTCAAAAGAGCGGCAAGAAATATGGCGTCGTTTGCTGTCCATGTCGCTCAACTTTTGTATCGTCCCTGTTGAAAAACTCGATATTTTTGAAGGCCTTATTTAGTACTTGTGCACGGAGGTTGGGCATTTTCCAGTCGATTATTGTAAAAGCCTGTTTAAAACCTTACAAAGGCAAATTCAGAAGCATAACCGAAGCTGTGATGGTATAATTTGTGTAAGATTTTTTGTAGCATACGTTAAGATGTTTCGTTAGAACTTTGCACGAAGTTAATCCGAAGCATAGCATGTATTGAACATACGAATGAAGTCTTAGGGAAGCTAAGGTGAAAAGATTTGACAAAAGGTGAAAAGATTGGGAACCTACCGGAAAATGAGTCAATACGATTCAAGTACCTACTTCGTTGCTATCCACTAGGCTGGAACATGAAAGACCAGTAAGTTTCATGTTCCAACGTAGTTGATAGCGTGTTGGACTACCGTGCAAGAGAACGCGAGTTCGAATCCTCCAGTAAGATAAAAGTTTTTATATAACTAAAAGCATTGAATTTCATACTTTTATTGAAATCGAAATTAATAAAAGTAAAGGTTGAAGGAAAATATGAAAACTAAAAGAAATAATATTTAAGGATGTCCTTTAGGAGGACTCCAAACAAAATGCGAACGCCCGCAAAGGGGCGGACCCAGCGGTTCGACTTACCATTCTACAATCAAACAAATCGATCAGTACGTTATAAATGTTTTATTCCGACATGCTTCGACTCCAAATCTAGACTAACAATCGTTACATAAACCCTTACCCAGATCACCTTCCATCAGAATGCAATGCGCGTGCATCTGATTCGGTGTCAATTACCTTGCGCGTTCATTGGGGTAAATGCCACTGGTTTGTTCATATCGATACAGGTTTCGGGTGGCGCCTATGCGGTCGTGTTAACTCCTCCCCCTTTGAAAATCTATGCCTCCTAGATCTAGGGTCCTTTCAGGATAAGACTGGATTGTGTGGTAAATAAGTCGATGATATTGTCGGTATGTTCGGTTTTGCGTAGATCTTCCGACAGATAATGGTAACGAAGAATGCCATCAGTATGGAGATTGCAGCATCTGTAATTACAGAAATATCTATTTTTTTGATTAAAGTTACCTAGACGCCTAACGTTCCGTATGCTGATGCCATGTATGAATCTGAGGTCAATCTCGTGGTTTTGGGTAGTGATGTTCGCCAGTGCAGGAGGAAGAACCTGTAGTGCTGTTGCAATAGAGCTTGTGAACACCCAGTCATTCAGACTTATAGTCTCGTTATAAATCTGAATAATGTAAGTGCCCGAAAGAGATCTCAATATATTGTTAGAGATTAATTGACCCTTGAAATTGGTTGTAAGAATTTGTCTTCTTTGATGAGCTCGATGACCTCTTTCCTGTTTGTCCGGAAGGTAGATGTCGTTGGCCCGTCCTTCAACAGTCTGTCCACGCAGTCATCTTCAGGAATTTTTTCCAGTGCTTTGTCCTCGCAGATCGTTGAATTACCTATGGAAAGGCAATTGGCGACAGTGCCATATATGTTCCTATGGTTTACCGATATTTTTTGGAATTTTGAATCAATTTGTTTTTCATCGTTTATCGATGGTCTTGTAATTAGTAGATTATAATCCTCCAATCCTTTGGCATTGAGAGGATATATAGAAGCATTGAACCATTTGTAAATATAGATGGTTTGCCATATTCGATTGCTTCTATTTCATAAGCATACGGTAGCGTTTCCAACTCATCGATGATCTTATTAATCTCTTCTGCGTCTAGAAGATTAGTGTTGACTAAACCATTTTTAGCCATTTAACAGGCTCGGACCACCTCGTTTACTTCACCCTTGATGACAAGAATCTCATCTAATATATCTTGCTCGATTTTTCCTGCAGTCGTATTTTTAATTCCGTTCTCAAACCGATCCATCATCAAGTTGATCCTCTGAGTTATGTCGTTTGTGACACCCAATAGCTTCTCGTTTGTTGGTTGTTATTTTCAGTGATGATTTCCTCACTTCGGAGGATCTGGTTCTAATCGTCAGCATCCGGATTGCCTGCCACCGTTTTGTCACAATGTAACTTTTGGCACTACACCACTTTCTATCAAGTCACGGATTTACGAATATGATTTGGTAGTTTTGTTCGTTCGGAACATTTAGTCCCAGGTTTTTAGGGCTTAGTTCAGCGTTCAAGCAAGTCTTGTCAAACATGTCAAACATGAAGTGAACTCAGAGTTATACCAGATCATTAAATCTAGAGTTAGCTACCAAAAAATACAAATTTTTGGCGCAAGAGACTCGTTAGTACCCAACCATTCTTACAACCATTCATGTGTGCATGTGTACTTCTTGCAAGATGGTGGGATCTCCTGTTTTATGCCGACTCCGAACCGCGAATTTGAGATTAGCTTTTCTCGACATTTGATTCTTGATACTACTCGGATGATTTGTCAGATCATCACGAAAGGAGGGCCTTTCGTGATGATCTGGTAATCGAACCCAGACCTTCTGCGCGGCAGTTCATCGCACTTATAATCCTCCCAATGAGCCGGTCTAGCTAGGTAGGATTTATAAAGCCGACGGGGATGATTTGGTAAGAAACATTCACTAACTCATAAGCTAAATTTACTAAAATGAAAGTATGCATGATGAATTTAACTTCAGCATTATTTGCCTGATCTTCTGAACTGCGGTAACTACATAGGCATTAGTCTCATCAAAATCGCCAACAAGATCCTATCTTCCGTATCATATGAACGCCCTGTCAAGTCCACAACTGATCAAATCATCAAACTTCGGCAGATCCTGGAAAAACACCAAGAAGTCCAAACTGATACCTTCGACCTAATTCATCGATTCCAAAGCCATATACAACAGCATTGATAGAGTCGAACTTTTCAAGGCAATGTCTAGTTTAGGTACACCGCGCAAACTCGCCTGTTTGTATATGATGACGGTGGAGAATTCTCGATCCAACATGCGGGTCGGAAACGCGCTCACCGAAAAATAAGTTACCAAACAAAGGCAAGCCAGAAGTTTTTTTTTTGTTACTCTTTCGTTGAAGGCATTTTCGAAGGACTCTCATATCTGGTTTTAGTAATCTTTTCTCTTTTGTTGGACCAACTCTGTCTGAAACGAAGGTATTGAAAATATTAAAGTGGGATCTTAGTATCAGAACGGAGCAGAGTCGCGAACCTACAGTTGTGTGGAGCTGAAGTATGAAATAAATAAAGAAGAGGGTCAAGTTAAGTATCCCCGAATATAGGGCTTCTAGTTCAGTTTCTTGTCCAAGATCAGACCATGCAGTACCTATTTGACTCTTCTTCAACGAATAATTCTACTCTCCAGCGGTTAGGTGTATAAAATTCACCAGGAAATACCAGGACAGTTCGGAATTGCGTTGGTCCAAGCGGTAGCACCTATTATTTTTCTTTTTCCATAAACAATAAATTTACATGTACCAAGTCCCAGGAGCCTTGAGTATGAAATTTTGGCAGTAATCTGGGATGCTAGTCGACAATATCATAACAGTTAATTGTTTAAGTTGGAATCTTATTTCGGCTATCGTATACAGAGGAACAGGGTTACAATTGGATAAGCTTAGAGTCGGTGCAAAACCAGGTATTCTTTCTTCTATATCTCCGGGGCTATAATTGCGATAAGGGGACCATATACCTCACACTTTTTTGCATTTATATTGTGCCTGCTGTGTAAATTAAGAGCTCTAACTTGTTGTTGTTGCACTTATATGCTCCAGATCCTCTATTTTGGGACGGTATGGGAACTTTAATTCGTTCGTAACCGAAAGAACATATTGTTGAGATGGTTTTTTGATGTAAAGCTTTCCTTGTATCTTTTTACATAAAAGACTTGCAAAAGCGTTAAATCGGCACTCCACATCTCGTAAGCCGCTGGTGACTTATTTTTGAGTTTCAGATTGCTGGGGGTCATTGTGGTGCCATTTTCAAAAGTAAATCACCGATCGATTCATATATTTCCATCCTTGGTATTGACTTAGACGGTGTTATTTATTCCATCCAAAAGTTGCTCAATTGGCGCTAGATTGATTGTGTGTACTAGCTTGAAGCAGCCATCAACGATCCATGCTTTGCCTTCCTTCAGAGAGACTAGAGGTGATTTGTAGTCGAAGATTTGGAAGCCCTGAGCGACGGCTAAGGAGATAAATGGTAGTAATTTCCTTTTTCCTTATTTTGTTGGCTGGGTTAATTAATCTTTTATGCGCTTAATTAATTTTTTTTCTTTTCATTTTTTTTCTGTAATAAGAAAAAACTGCACGTTAGTTGTGGTTCTAAGGAACCGGTTTTTTGAAGCGTCGTCGGACGCAGTCAAGGAAGACTTCATCGTAATTGGCGTAGGCAAGTATAAATTGGTATAAATCATCTAGAGTTAGCTAGAAACCGGGCTAAAAGGAGAGTCCTTCTCGTTGGTGCCCATGTCCAACTAATACTACTCAGATGATTTGTCAGATCATCACGAGAGGAGGGCTAGTGAAAATTCATTTAGGTGTTGCTATGGCTGGGAATCGAACACACACCTTCTGCACGGCAGTTCATCGCACTAACCATCGCGCCACTGAGCCCTCAGAAACAACTTTTAAAATAACTTATATACATGACTGTATGTGTACAGTACACATTCCGACGAAAATATCCACAGCTGAACAGAAAATCAGTAAATCTAATACTTTCATTCTCAATAAAAGCTTCGATACATCTTAATTGGAACTGCAATGATAGTTAGAAAAATACCGAGAACATCTTTACCCAGAGGTATGATTGCAAGTAATTAACAACGACAAAGGATAAAACAAACTTAATTAGATACCACCATAAATATTACTTACCTAAGAACTCCCCTCTTACTACCCTCTGAATTACCCATATATTGTTACCGAAACTTTACGAGACATAATTAAAAATCAACCATACTCTCCACCAACCTAATTGTTCAGGACATCATGTTATTACGAACAACTTTACGGCATGAACACCTAGTAGTTGAGAAGCATAACTGTAATTAAATGTGATTACTATTTATATCGAACAGATAAGTCGTCTAGAAATAGTATCTGACAACGTAACTACTGCCATAACATGTCCACAAGCCATTCTGTAGCCTTGCTACCGTACACGTTCCGTGGCAAATATAACAAATCCGTTCCAAGTCATATTAAACTTTACTTTATGAGACAGAGGTAGCCATAACCCGTAATAGGTTGGAGTAGATCCACTCTACGGATGTATATGGCTTTCGTCATGATGTACGTACACAGGGTGTCGGAAGGTTGGAAGGTTGTTCGGCAGTATAATTAATTTAATTACGTCGTAAATTTTTTGTAATACCCTGCAACCACACAGTACAGCCCCAAGCATAAGCTTAAGCATGAAAGGCGTTAGAAGACAGGATTAGCTTAGGAATAAAAGTGGTCTGCAAAAGCCGTAATAATTGTAAAAAATGGCTTAATACTGTAACAACAATGTTGTAGAACCTTGAAATGTGTTCTGCGAATCGACTCAGCCCTTAGGAAATCTTTTTTTTAATTTAAAGTTTCATGTGGATATCTATCTGGTTGTTTCCACTTAATATAAAAAGCCTACCATTCATGGAGATGCTTACAACAACACAACTCTGTGAATTACTAGGATCCTGGATGGCAATTGAATTGCGTTCTACCCTCCCATCGAAGCACTTCCTTTTCTGGTGAGTTCGCCTCATTCAGTAAGGAAGTGCGAAACCCATCAACTTACAAAGTTAATGAGCCAAAATCACGATAAGCCCATATCAAGAAGTGTCGAAAGGCAAACCGGGGGGCTTAATAGAAACGAATACCTTACAACATGCAAAATGATGCAAGCACTTAAAAAGTTTTTGTTGTTGTATTGCTTGAACATGAGCTTAATCACCCCCAGGATTGATAGTGTACAACACGATTTATGCGTAATGGGGATGCCAACATTAAGTTCGTGGCAAGGAGCACTTACACGCTCGGAATTAGGCGATTTGCGATGTTTTGTAATTGCATTGACACTAATGACAGTAAATGGTTGGTAATTGTTGCACTTCTGATGGTATGCGACAGGCAAACAGGCACTCAAGCAAATGGGGGCACAGTAAGTCCTTGCTGGATGGGGTCAGTTAGTGGTCAGTTATATTGATGAGATTGGCGGTTAAAAGCTTGTGTTGCACATCAGAATTTGATTAACGATCTTAGCTTGTGGTTGTGCTGTTGACAGTTGTGATGGTTGTCAATTGGAGCACGGAGATCGGGCGTATGATGCGAATTGAACGTCAATTAACTGGCGCTACAGATCAAAATTTAGAGATACATTAAGGTGGTGGTATATAGAATTATGTTAAGTTATGATGATTGGTAAGGCTCATGAATTGCATAAGACATCGACATTTGTATGTGTACCTAAAATTTTGGAACCCTTAAAAGTGCAATCGAAACCATCAAAGAAATACGATAGAACTGGCCCAAAGAAAAAAAGGAAGAAAAAAATTGACATTTATCGAGGTTCGTGCTATAGTACCTAAGCAGAATCATCGATAATTCGTTAGCGGATGCATCATTTCGCTGCTGAACGAAATGCCATTTTATCCAACTAATAGTGTCCTCACTTTCACACCAACAAGGATACAGACCAACGAACGGTCAATCAACTTAAACACATTCCGATAGATAGAACATGCGCAACATCCAGTATTTTGAATGTCTAAATATTTCGATATCGTAAATCGAATCAATATTTTGTTGCAGTCAAGTAAGCTATTCACCACGCCAAAATAACTGCAAAATATTCTTTAAAGCCAGCAATCTCAAGATACTGCCCTAACATCTGCTGAAGGCGAGTACCTAAATCTCTCGAACAGCATCTTATTTGTTTGTTGAAGACCATCGGTGACGATGTCAACAGGCGGCAGTTACTGATGTGCAGATTTGCTCCCTAATTGAAGAGCAGAAAGCACCTTTTCAGAACACTCTTGGATCTCTATTAGAATTTTATAAACCAAAACACCTGTTTTGACTAAGAAGGCCGATGGCAGCTCGCTAGGCTGTCAGGTACAATAAAATCTTTATTTTATGATTATGGGAAATTCTGTTCATCATAAGACGAAGAAATTGCAAGGATCATGTAAAGCTTTGAAGGTACACTATATTAAATTGAAAATCCCGTTAAATCCACTGGTTTAACAAGTGTCACACGATACATCTACTCCTCAAATTAATTTTTATTCGCTCTACTTAACCTAGCTATCATTAATGCGCGATTTTTTGACAAGGGTATATCTTGTCCAGCTCTCTCAAAGAAAGGAAGCTTCATCTGGGAGACTACTGCTTCGGTAATCTAGGTAAGCTGGCCAATATTAATGTCAGAAACCTGCTACGCTTCATAGTTAGCTGTGAATGGTTCAATTACAAAATACAAATGTTTGAAGCAACTGCCACGTTACTACTCAGGGCCGACCTTTCTCACAACCATTCATGTGTGCATGTGTACTTCTAGTACGATGGCGGGACCTCCTGTTTTATGCCGACTCTGAACGGCGAATTCGTGATAAGCTTTTTGTGACAATTGATACCACTCGCATGATTTGTCAGATCACCAAGAGAGGAGGGCCAGTGAAAAAATCATTAAGGTGCTGCTACGGCTGGAAATCAAACCCAGACCGTCTGCGCGGCAGTTCATCGCACTAACCATTGCGCAACTGAGCACATCCTGAATGGTTCAATTAGATGAACGAATATAGGAAAGTCAACAGATCCACAACGGACCTTTATGGTCTAAGTGGGCACGTGCATTGCATAAACCACTGCAATCTAATATAACATAACCTATCTTCATCTCCATAGCCCGTCCACACAAGCAGGACCGACGATTTTCGCCCTCATTTTCTTACTTACTTAAGTGGCGCTACAGACCCGAATGAACCTGGGCCTCAACTAATATGCCACTCCAATCAGCCCGGTCCTTAGCTAACTGCATCCAGATGCGCACTCCAAGTTGGTTGAGGTCGGTTTCTAATTGTGGGCGCCACTAAGGCGAGGTCTTCCTCTACTTCGTCCGACGTCTGGCTGAGAACGAAGACTCTGCGAGCCGGAGTATTGGTGTCCATATAAAATCAGTCCAAGGCTATTGGTTGCTGCGTAACCGTTTGTTTTTTTCATGGTTGGCAGGTCTTACCACAAAGTGTCAAAGCAGCGTAAAAATTTGTTTGTACTACTGCAGTTCTACGTGATTTAATGAGCTCATACCTATCTAAAGGGTGATCCATTTCGAGGTTCCCTACTTTTTTAAAGAAAAAAACACAGAAAATTCAAATTTAATGGAGAGTGTTTATTATAATTTGAAAGAACATTCTTTGGCATTTATTTTTTGAATATTATGTCTATCAAATGTTGGCCGTTGCTACGTCGCAGATGGTTCATCCGTTGAGTCCAATTTTCGATCACTCGTTCGAGCATTTCGACTGGTAACTAGCGAATGACACGCGTGATGTTTTCCTCCAAGGGCTGAATCGAAGCGGGTTTGTCGGCATAAGCTTTTGACTTTACATATCCCCACAGGAAAAAGTCTAACGGTGTGATATCACACGATCTTGGTGGCCAATCGACCGGCACAAAACGTGAAATTATGTGCTCACCGAAATGTTCTCTCAATAAGTCCATTGATTGATGTGAAGTGTGGGAAGTGGCGCCGTCTTGCTGAAACCAAATGTCGCCGAGATCACGAGCTTCAATTTCAGGCATCAAATAGTTGGTTATCATGGCACGATAACGGTCGCCATTGACGGTTACGTTCGCACCGGCATAATTTTTAAAGAAATATTGACCGATGAATCCACCGGCCCACAAACCACACCAAACCGTTGTTTTTTCTGGATGAAGTGGCAGTTCTTCAATCTGTTCAGGTTGCTCTTCGTCCCAAATGCGGCAATTTTGTTTGTTTACATACCCATTGAGCCAAAAATGGGCCTCATCGCTAAACAAAATTTGCCTCGAAAACGTCGGATCTTCTTGGAATTTTTCAAGAGCCCATAGAGCGAAGCGATGTCGCTTGGGAAGGTCGAGCGGCTTCAGTTGTTGTACAAGCTGTATTTTCTACGCTTTCAATTTAAGATCTTGACGTAAAATGCGCCAAGTCGTTCCATACGTCAGTCCGAGTTGCTGCGAACGGCGCCGAATCGACTCTCTACGGTCTTCGTGTACACTCTCAGCTACGGCCGCTATATTTTCTTCACAGCGTGCTGGACGTGGTCTATTCGGTCGAATATTATCCAATAATGAATGCTGGGTCTCAAAATGGGTGATGGTGTTGCGAATAGATCGCTCAGTAGGCCGATTATGTTGACCATAAGTTGAGCGAAGTGCACGAAACACATTCCTTACAGAACGTGAATTTTCATAATAAAGTTGAACAATTTGTAAACGTTGTTCACGCTTAAGTCTTTCCATTATGAAATGCCAAACAATACTAAACAAAAATAACATGACAGCATGACATGACTCACACGTGATCTGTCAAAAAAGGCTATTGAAAAAAGTATCTCTACTTGGATCAACCGTTACTTAACATCAACAAACCAGTTTTGTGTGCTTAGTAGTCTCATAAGACTCCTACTACGATTAGACTTATTTTTCTACAATATGACTAGACGTATTCAGAGTTCCGTCCAGCTCGGAAAATCAAAGTGCAAGAGTTTTTAATTTTAGAGGTAACAGCCGTAGTTTAATGAACACAACCTTGATACAGATACCAAAGCAGCAGTTTCTCTATTATCCCCAACAACGGAAATACATTTCAGTCTTCTCAGTTAGACAATTTCCATCCTTCAAATGACATAATTTTGCACAACCATTCGCATTATTAATGGAATATTCACGACCCCATTATCAAGGATTAAAAATCACTTGTCTTCAGATCTAAATTAACATCATGTTCGCTTTCCAGACAATGGCGCATGTCGACCTCTTAAATTGCTTCCAAAAATCCTTTAACCTCAACCTCGACCGAAGAACATTGTCGCTAGCTATCTGAAGCCATTGTAGTAGTTGTTGTCGTTATCACGCTCAACGTCCCTATGCGAGACATCCTCCAAACTATGAGAAGTACAAAAAACCACTCAGAGGATAAAAAATAATTGCTTTCGATTCATACGGTAGGCATGCTACGCGCTACCGCCTTTTCATGACGATGATGCCAATGCAATGGTTTGTGTGCGGGTGTGTGCATTCTGAATCTGACAATAATGACATTTTAATCCTTCTTTCTTGTTCTTGATCCGTAAAAACGTTTAAATCTTCACCATGAATTGGTCGCATGCATTTTGTCCTCTCCTCCTTTTGTTATAGATATTTGAAAGAGGTAATTTCGTGATGTAAGGACCGCTTTCGCTATAATGATCCGAAATCATATGGGAGGATACATTGCAATTTCCATTAACACACTGTGCCAAGTTCTTAAAAAATGTCTTTATTCCGATAAGGTCTATTGATGTTCGTAACTTCCGTTTATCCAACCAATATGCACAGATATACTTGTGAATTTGCATGCAATGAACCATCTACACAATTGCCCATTTGTACCCCTTTCCCGTTGTTCTCGAGTTCCTCCTTTTTTCCTCGATTTCACACATTCGAACAATGGCTTTTGATTACAGATGCACAAAGGATATCTGTAAGTCACATCCATTGGCACCATCAGCATGCAACAATTGCGCAAAAGTGAAATAATAAAATCCTTTACTTGTTCGCTAGGGTTAAATCGGTTCCTGTTGTTCCACACACATTCGAATCCTCCATTAGTAAGTGTCCTTTATATTATTTTTTTGTCACATTGTTTAAGTGCAATTTCCAGTTGCACTCACAGGAGTTAGAGTTAGTCGAGAGAAGCAAGCTGCCTCTCATTTTCTCATGTAGGGAACATACCTTCCGCTTTGCCACACACACAATTGCCACTTGACATTCAACCAAGCATGCACAAAAAAGGGCTTTCTCTCCAGGACATATGTCATGTCCCTGGCTTTCATACCCTTCCCATTGTTTTCATTAAAATTCACAATTGAATGCAACATGTTGAGGGGTGGGAGTGCATATAAAAGGTTGCTCACCGGCATGCTAAAGGATAAAACAAATCTTTTTTCGAGTCTCCTATTTTTTTGCACATTCATTCGAAGTGATTTTGTACCATTTCTCAAATGTCCTTTGCCTTTTACCACGGCTTTTTGTTTTTCCTCGCCTTTATCTATCTCGTAAACTCTCTCTGCACTACTTCCTGCCACACTTTGCACCCAAAGGCGATAAAATTATTCAACATGCAACAAAAGGATTAAAGTTGCTATGTTTCTTTGTGTCTTCGCAGAACGAGAGAATGCCGCAAGTAGGGGTATATACTGTTGAGAGGGGTAAATGAAAAAGTTGGTTATTCTTTTATGTGTATTTCAGGGGGGGGGGGTCTAAGAAGTAACAACATGTCTTTGGGGGGCCTTCTTTGTTTTAGTTTGGAAAAAACCTTGGACTGAATACTTTGATTGTTTACGGGAATGTTAATATTTACAAATCCTTTAGCATTTTGCGCAATTAAAGTACGCAAAAGAAGTTGGAGTTATGTACCCTGATGAATATGGTTGTTTGTGAAATCCTCTGAGGCTGAAATTCCTAAAACGAAAATTGTTACTTTACGCACTTACTAGATGGCAATATTGTATACGGTTGGCTTAGGTTATTTATGATATTGATAGTCATCCGGACATTTTTGGGCTCTAATCGCGACCATAACCTGGATTCATAAGTCCTCAGTGACGAACTTACTTAAGTGGTGCTACAGTCCTTAATGAACCTGGGCCTCAACCAACATGCCTCTCCAATTAGCCCGGTCCTTAGCTAACTGCCTCCAGTTGCGCACACCAAGTTGGTTGAGGTCGGTTTCTACTTGTGCGCGCCACTTAAGGCGAGATTTTCCTCTACTGCGTCCGACGTCTGGCTGGGAATCGAAGACTCTGCGAGCCGGAATATTGGTGTCCATTCATACTACATGTCCTAGCCATCTTAAACGTCCAATCAGGAGTTTTTTAACCAGGGGCATGTCGCTGTACAGCTCATATAGTTCATGGTTGAATCTTCGTCTCCATAGCCCATCAACTCAAACGAGACCGAAGATTTTTCGAAGAATTTTCCTCCCAAATCGACCAAGGATTTCTTCATCCGCTTTTGAGACGGTCCATGCTTCAATGCCGTAGAGCAGGACTGGGATGATCAGGGTCTTATATAAGATCTCCTTAGTAGTTCGAGTGAGGGCTTTACTACTGAATTGCCTTCTAAGCCCTAAGAAAGAGCGGTTGGCAAGAGTAATTCTTCGTTTAATTTCTGACGAGATGTTGTTGTCAGAGTTAATAGCGGAACCGCTATAGATAAAGTCCCGTACTACCTCAAAGTTAAATCTGTCAATGATGACGTTTTGTCCAATTCGTCAATATTGTGTGTCCTTTCGTGTTGACAGCATATACTTCATCTTGCCCTCATTTACTGCTAAACCCATTTTTGCCGCTTCCTTCTCTATACTAGCAAACGTGGCTATGACATCACGTTGGGTCCTACCAATGATGTCAATATCGTCGGCGTATGCTAGTAGTTGTACCGATTTTTGGAACATTGTGCCTCTGGTGTTGGCTCGTGAGTTTTGCACAATCCTCTCAAGAATAAGATTGAAGAAGACACATGACAGCGCATCTCCTTGTTTAAATCCTTTTTTGGCATCGAATGTTTCAGGGAGGTCGTTTCCGATCAGTGACGAACTACCAATAGAAAAAAAAGCGGTTGGCATTAGCAGGTTGCCATAAGATGGTAACTAAACCACTTATTATCTTATATCTACTTATATTATATCTAAAATAAGCCTACATTGTGTGGATTATGCTGAACGAAGATAAAACAAAATATTATCTGAAACTTTTATTGCCTTAACCAGAAATGAATATCGTAGATTGTGGCAGAAATAAAAATCTGACGAAACGATCTTTTACACATTTATTCAGTCACTATAGTCTGTCTACATTGACGGTGCCTCTTACAATGTATATCCTCTTCTAATCTTAAAAAGTGTTATAATCTGGGCATCACCGACACAATCTGCATCCTTACACATCGCATTATTAACAGCATAGTTATCACCACCAGTTTCCTATGAACTCAGTATGCAGAAAGCCACTTGGAGCAGCACCTCCATTACCTAGTCATTACCTACTTCTAAGGATAGGTGACCTTTTTTTTCGCAACCAAATTCAGAACTTGCACAGCCATTAAAAAAGCCTAAGAACGAAGGGACCACATCATCCACATCACCGGGACACCACATCCTTAAATCGGCTATAAGGCCATGTAAAGGGTTTTTCAATAACAGCGCTACAAAAGTTTTTTTTTAAATAAAACAAAAACGGTTTCGGATATCAATGAAATTCTTTATTCCTGTGAGAGAATGTTCGATGCAATTATGTATGGAACTCGATGCAGAAGTCCAGACGCTGATCCCAATTTTCGACGGTTTTCAAGCATAAATCTGCCGATACTGCTGCAATTTCACGTTCGATATTCGTACGAAGTTCATCAATCGTCGCTGGCTTGTCTATGCCTCCATAGACTTGACGTAGCCCCACAGGAAATAGTCTAACGGCGTCAAATCGCACGACACGTTCTCCAAACTTGGTTTCCAATAAATTGATTGTGGCATTCGCTGTGTGGCTTGTGGCTCCGTCCTGTTAGAACCACATGTCCTCCAAGTCCATATAATTCACTTGGGGCCAAAAATATTCGGTTATCATTGAACGGGAGCGATTCCGATTCACAGTAACGTGCCGGTCTTGTTCATCACGGACGAAGTACGGCCCAATGACGCCGCCGGCCCATAAACCACACCAAACCGTAATTTTTTCGGGATGCAATGATGACTCATGGAGTACGTGTGGATTGCTGTCTGACCAATACCGCATATTTTGTTTAATGACGAAGCCATTCAGCCAGAAATGAGCCTCATCGCTGCAGATGATTTTTCGATGAAAATCCGAATACTTTTCAAGTTGTTGCTCAGCCCAATTCACTGCGTCAATTTGATCTTGTAAGGATGTAGGAAAATATCTTTCGCCACAACGACGTCACAGAGATGCATAGCGCTTGAGAACGACGTGTGGGAGACACATTTGGGCTTTCTTCAACTGAAGCCTTAGTGGCAGCAATATTCTCTACACTACGAGCATTTCTTTGTCTCACTGGCACGGGAACATTTTGTACTGTGCCTGTGGATTCAATTTTTTCCACCAGACGCTCAATTGTTGATCTGCTAGGACGATTATGACGACCATAAATTGGACGTAGCGCTCTTAACGTTGAGGCCACTGACTCCGAATTTTGGTTGTAAATTTTAATAATTTCGAGTCGTGGTTGGATCGTATATCTCTCCATCATGAAATGGCAAACCTTACTGAAGAGAAATGTGAAAAGAGCGGCAAGAAATATGACGTTGTTTGCTGTCCCTGTCGCTCAACTTTTGTAGTGTCCCTGTTGAAAAACCCGATATTTTAGAAACCATTGGCAAGAGGTCTATAGAGCGACGACTCGGAATGCATTCAAACTGACATGATTGCATCGCCTAACACTGGAAGGCAGGCCACATATGTTAGATGAACATTTTTAAACTTTACGGGTTCCGACAAGGAGACGTGCTATTATGATATTTACTTAGCCTTGTGATGGAACAGATAGTTCCTACACCTTAGTGGAGATACGACAAAGATTGGTCTTTGGAAACCAATGCTTAATTGGTTTGTGAAAACAAAAAGGATAAAACTTCTCACTCCTCCTATCATTTCTGCTTTATGGCACCGAGTGCTGAACCTTGTGATCTGTACTAAGATGTGGATATGGTACGTCCAATACCTTGACCTTGAATGAACAATTATCATATCATCCAGCAAAGGGAATCTTTACCTTTGAAATACTGGGGGTATAAGCGTCCGACGTCCATCTAGAAGTCAACGACTCTGCGAAACATATCTCATGTTGAGCTTTTTGGCGTTGATGACGAAAGGATTCAGGAACTCACTTATTGCGACGAGGAACAATATCGATTAGACTTGTGACTTTGTTATTTTTTCTATGGTGCCGCCATTAGGTAGGGGTGAAAGGTTTAGTGCCCAGTATATCGAGTTAGCATTTGGAATTTCGAGTAACAAGTATCAATCTTTGTCAATCTCGTATAAATTTAACAACAGAGTATATAAGATCCGTTTATACCTCAAAGTTGTTGCTGTCTACCTATCCCATATATCTCATGTTGAGCTTTTTGGCAGGTCTTTCGCTGTACAGCTCGTATAGGATTTTTTTGTCTCCATAGCCAGTCAAAACAATCGGAGCCAAAGTAGTCCCTATTTACTTCAAAGTAAATTGGGTACTGGTCTCATCCAACCAGATTTGACTTGCTAAACGATAAGCGCGAGTGTTGATAACCACGACGAAATGGTACGGAATGAATACCCGGCCTGCTGTCCAAGGCGAACATAGACAAGCTGCTTCGACATATTTGGACAACAGGTTGTCTAGGAATTTCAAGGGTTAGTCAGGCCCCTTGAACACAGCTGGTGGCGGATGAACCGAAAGGCGAACCGTAGTGGATGATAATGGCCCCGTGTCCTACGGGTATCTAATAAATTAGAACTGGCCCTACAGGTTGGGGGTTGTGCTTTGGGTTAACTACCCAAACATGGAAAAATCTGAAGGTTACGAAGCAACCAATAGCCTCGGAAAAGAATGATTTTATTGTTGACGACCCTGCTAAACGAAAAAAGGACAACGGCGTTCGTATCTGCACCTGGAATGTGAGAACATTAAACAGGAGAGGTGCAAGCGAACAACTAGCAGAAACCCTAAACTGCTACAAAGCAGACATAACTGCCATCCAGGAAATACGATGGGATGGGCCGGGCAAGGAAGACAAACTGTGACATCTACTACGGACCATGTTATAGTGAGCTATTCGGATGCGGATCTGTTATAAGTGCCAGACATAGACTAAAAGTCTCATGTTTCCAAGACATTAGCGAACGTATTGTAACTTTTCGCATCAAGCCCAAATTCGCTCACGGGCCAACGGAGGAAAAGGCTGATACAGCTAAGGATTGCTCTATGAGCTCCTTGACAAAACCTATGAGCGACTACCGAAGTACGATATTTAAATAGTGCTGTGACATTTTAACGCAAAGGTAGCAAGGGAAGATATCTTAAGTAGTATTATCGGAAAATATAGACTACACAACAACACGTCTAATAACAGACTTAGGCTAATTGACTTATCTTCGGAACGAATTGCCACTATAGCCAGCACACGGTTTCCTCCCCTCAATATCCACAAGGGGACATGGCGGTCTCCAGACCAACGAACGGGCAAGCAAATCGATCACATTACGATAGACAAGAGACACGCATCCAGTATTTTGAATGTCCGAACATTCCGAGGAACTAACATCGACTCGGACCACTACCTTGTTGTAGCCAAGGTAAGAATGCGGATATCCACCACGCCACAATAATCCAGAAATACTGTGAACAAATTTAATGTCGAAAGACTGCAATCGCAAGAGACCGCCAAGACCTTCGCGCAACACGTATCCCTAAACCTCTCGATTAACACCATACCACCAACATCGAATGTCGAAGAACTATGGCAACAATGCCAACAAGCCGTTAGATCAGCCGCAACTGATGTGCTAGGTTTCTCGCGCCCACCAGCAAGAAACCCCTGGTTTGATGAGGAACGCCGACAGATGCTCGCAACCAAGAACGAGGCCTACAAGGTTAAGCTGCAGGTGAAGACGAGAGCTGCCGTTGAGCTCTATAGGCAGAGAATAAGAGAAGAACACCGGCTTTTCAGAAAGATGAAAAATGAGCAAGAAAAGCACACCATCGAGGATATAGAGAGGTGCCAATCCAGGAACGATCTTCGCAGGTCTTACCAAAGTGTAAAACGTCAAAGCTAAGGATACAAGGCTCGAACAAAATCCTGTCAAGATGAGCAAGGAAATATCGTAGTTGAGACACAGTCGATGCTGAGGATATGGAAGAACCACTTCTGCAGGCTGTTAAACGGCTATGACGAACAACATTCCGCTGTCAGGCAGAACGAGCCATTCAATATTGGCAACGGCATCCAACCACCCGTGCTGAGTGAAGTGAAGATAGCAATACCTAAACTCAAGCTTAATAAGGCTAAGGTCATTGCTGCCGAGCTTTATAAAGCCGGCCGAGATGACTTGGTTAGTTACATCCACCAACTCATAAGCCAAATCTGGTAGGAAGAAAGTATACCTGAAGAATAGAACCTTAGCATCGTTTGTCCGATCCACAAAAAAGGAGACCCTATCGTAAGTCTCCTCAACATCACCTACAAGATCCTATCTGCCGTAATATGTGAAAGCCTGAAACCGTTTACCAACAACCTGATCGGCCCTTATCAGTGTGGTTTTAAGCCAGGAAAGTCCACAACCGATAAAATTTTCACACTTCAGCAGATTTTGGAAAAATAGCCAAGAAGTCCAAATCGATACCCACCACATATTCATCGATTTCAAAGCCGTATACGACAGCATTTATAGAGACGAACTGTACAGAGCCATGTTTAGTAAATGAGGGCAAGACGAAAAATATGCTGTCAACACGAAAGGACACACAACATCGACGAATCGGACAGAACGTCACCATTGGCAGATATAACTTTGAGGAAGGACGGGACTTTATCTGTCTCGGCTCCGCTATTAACTCTGACAACAACGTCTCGTCAGAAATTAAACGAAGAATTACTCTTGCCAACCGCTGTTTCTTCGGGCTAAGAAGGCAATTCAGTAGTAAAGCCTTCACTCGAACTACTAAGGAGATCTTATATAAGACCCTGATCATCCCAGTCCTGCTCTACGTTGCTGAAGCATGGAGCATCTTAAAAGCGGATGAAGAAATCCTTAATCGATTTGAGAGGAAAATTCTTCGAAAAATCTTCGGTTCCGTTTGCGTTGACGGGCTATGGAGACGAAGATTCAACCAAGTACTATACGAGCTGTACAGCGACATGTCCCTGGTCAAAAAACTCGGCATTAGACGTTTGAGATGGCTAGGACATGTAGAACGAATGGACATCAATACTCCGGCCCGCAGAGTCTTCGTTTCTCAGCCTGACGTCGGACGCAGTAGAGGAAGACCTCGCCTTAAATGGCGCGCACAAGTAGAAACCGACCTCCACCAACATGAAGTGCGCAACTGGATGCAGGTAGCTAAGGATCGGGCTAATTGGAGAGGCATGTTGGTTGAGGCCCAGGTTCATTCCGGACTGTGGCGCCACTTCAGTAAGTAACCTAAAAGTAAGTTTACCAAATCTAGACATTCTTCTGCATATAAACGATGTCGTATGATACTTTGAAATCGATGAAATGATGGTGGGTATCGATATGAACTCCATCTTTATTTTAATACACGATCTGCTGAAGTGGTTTTTTGTGGACAGTTTTGGACTTGTCTGGGCTAAAATCACACTGATAAATGCCGATAAGTTGATGACGAAAGGATTCAGGAACTCACTTATTGCGACGAGGAACAATATCGATTAGACTTGTGACTTTGTAATTTTTTCTATGGTGCCGCCATTAGGTAGGGGTGGAAGGTTTAGTGCCCAGTAGATCGAGTTAGCATTTGGAATTTCGAGTAACAAGTATCAATCTTTGTCAATCTCGTATAAATTTAACAACAGAGTATATAAAAACCGTTTATACCTCAAAGTTGTTGCTGTCTACCTATCCCATATTGATTTTTGCCAACTTTTTAGGAGCTGGGGTTATCCAAAAGTTATTAAAATAAGTTTTCCATTTAAGGTGCCATTAAAACCATCAGTTTATCCTTTATCCAATATCATATGGCTTTGAAAACAGGTTTTGTCTCAACATTGCAACATGTGTATTTACGTACTTAGGAATAAATCATTGTTGGAAGAACCAAGTAATCGAAGTCGCTTCATCACTGTGAAATTTATAAATTACCTTTATGAATCCAAGAAATATTTCGTAACTCACTTTTTCTTCTAGATTCAACTTACAAATTGTATGTACTTCTCAAGCAGGTACAAAAGCTCAGAAACAACAATAATAGGAGCCCCAATCGTACCGAACTCTTAAGTGTCGCTTGAACACGATTGCTTTTAGATATTTTAGATGAGCGACTTCACATATCCCGAAAGATAATAATTCAATGGTATCAAATCACACGATCTTGGTACCAAACTGACAGGTCCATTCCTCCAACATCGTTTCGGAAGAAGTATGGTCCAATGACTCCACCAGCCCATAGAGCACACCAAACAGTCGGATTTTGTAGATGTAATGGCATCTCAAGGATCTCATGTGGACTCTCTTGATTCCAAATGCGGCAATTTTGCTTGTTAACGAAGCCATTTAACCTAAAATGAGCCTCATCACTGAACAAAATTTTGCGATGAAAATCAGCATCGAGATCAATTTCATTTCCGCCTCATACACCAAACTCACGACGCATTGTATGGTTTCGCGGCTATAATTCTTTCACAAGCTGGATCTTGTAAGGTCGTAAGCCAAGATCATCCATATAGTTGATGGATAATGCCCCCATCGCTGTGCACGGTGGCGAATCGATTTATTCGGGTCCTCTTCAACACTTTGCTCTACAGCGGCAACTGTTTCCTCGGTATGCACTGTCCGAAGTCTCTTCGGATGCGTATTATCACATAGAGTCAACGATCTGCGAAAACGATCCATGGTTAGCCGAATTAATTGCTCTGATGTACGATTATGTAAAACCGACGAAGCTCGAGGTAAGCTTCGCGAACTGAAACATTATTTTCGAAATAAATTTGCACGATGACATTAGAGTTTCCCGATTTGACCAGAAGATGTCAGTTTTATCTCTATTCGAAAAACCAACCTCTACAAAAAAAAACACCCGTCACAATATCAAACCTTTCAGAAATTCAGTTATAACTGAAGTTAAATTAATTCTTTGCTTAACAGAACATTGATTTCATTTGGATATAGTCCCATTCAGTCGTTAGTGACCAATGCAAGTGACCAAACATTTCAAAACATAACCCTAAGTGTCAGCTGCCCTCAAGCCACCTTGTCAAAGTGCCAGCCATCATTTTAATTCAACCCCTACGACCCTATATGCGCAAATAGGCAAAGTGTCAGCTTGTTGAAATAGTCCCATTACTCAAGGAGGCATGCCACATCACGAGTGTTGCATGGAGGAAGCAATTTTGCTCCAAAGGCTGAGTGATATCGATTGAGTGCATTGCACCATTACTCGTGCCAAATGTCGGTAATCGGCATGTCAACTATTTTGAAATTTTTTTTATTGAGTGGGCATGTGCGACATGGAAAATGTACTTTAGCACATTTCCGTTGGGTGTACTTTTAAAGCCTTCAAACGTACAAAAGCCCCTAGCATTCTTTAAATTAGTAAATGAATTCCTGACAACCATCTGCAAGTCTTTCGATATGGAATGCAACGATGTATCGATGTATTGGAATGTTAATGATCCAGAAGCTGTGTAAATACTATTCCTATCATTTACTTTCTGCAATTTGTTACAATTACATCTGGTTTTCATCAAAAGTCTGATTATAATTAGCAAATCCATAAACACGGGTGTAATCCAAGCATTACCCGCCGTAAGTGCACACCTCTTTGAAAAACTAATTTCATTGAGTGTTCTTGACCCAATGAAAGTGTGTAAACACCATTTATACACACGTTTTCCAAATCAATTCCTAAGCGGATGAGTGAATCTGAAAATAAATAAATCCGAAATTAAACGCAAATTCATTTCACGATTTCCTTTAAAAAAAAAACGAAATCCTCTACACAATCGAATGTGATGCTTCAATAAATCTTCATCTAAACCAAAAAAAAACGAAAATCCCTTTCCAATATCCTGCAGGATGACCATAAACTAAGGACCCAGACCAACGACGAAACGAGAAAGGAGAAAAGCACAGACCAACAAACGTGTTGGTCAGTGAGCACGAGTCGATGATGAGAGAATAGAATGAGTAAAACCATTATTGGATTTGAACTCATCTAAGCCGTATCCTTTACACCGTGTCCACTGGCAGGATGGCTGCTCGCTCCAGTGCTTTCCATTAAGTGAATATCGATTGATGCAATCGTTCTGATTGAATTCCATCTCTTTGGCCAGAAACAGGTTACATTGTGTGGAACAACAACAATGACAAAGCCAGCCGACACTTCAAGTCCTTAAAGATGGAAGCGAGAAAATATCGGTCATCTCATCTTGTGGGAATAATTTGGAACAAATTTCCAAAACAGATAGATTTACCTTGTATCCATATTAATTTGGAAATGTACACTTTACTGCCATACATGTATACCTGTATCCTTGTAGCCACTGGCGAAATCTTATACAGTTATGCGGGATTTTTAGGAGTGGTTATCCGGATAGATGTGTTGGCTTTAGGGGTTAACTAAATTCAATTGCTTGTGGTGGGATTTTGAGCAAAAAAAAGGAAGTATTTGAAGGATGAAATTTGCTTTGTTGGGATAACTTTGATGAATTGGATTTCGATTTATTAAGATCCTGATTTGTGTATTCCTTGGTATCGGAAGGCCATATAACATAGGGGGAGATTCATTTGACTGCACGGTTATCTGTACCAATATTATTTGGTTTAACAAAATAAATAATGAAGCATCGTTTCCTTCAAACTGTCTAATTATAGAAGCTGCCCCTGAGCTTTTCAAGTAAAGAAAAACCAAAAAACTTCGGCTTTTCAGAAAAATAGCAAGAAGCCGCGCGATCGAAAACAAAAATTGATACCCCTCAAGGAGAGATGTTCGTATGTATTACCAAAGATTATAAAGACATACAGATGACGCATTGAAAACAAAAAAACAGAAACTTTTGCTCACCAGGTTTATGGTACGAGATCCAAATACAGGGTGTCCGCCGGGAAGGTATACTACTTTGTTTGTTCATAATTTTTGATTAAATGAAAGAGAATCGGTCTTATATTGATAAAAGTTTTATTTAATGTCGACAATTATGTATGGAATAGAATATCAGGTAAATGTCCGCCTCTGTTAGTCTCACAAATGCGAGCCCTTTTGAGCACATTTTTCATTACATTCTCACATATTTCAAGCGGTATTTCATTAATTTTACCACGAATATTTTGTTTGAGTTGCTCAAGCGTTTCCAGCTTGTTTGCATAAACCTTGTTTTCCAGATATCCCCACAAAAAGAAGTCCGGAGCAGTCAAATCAGGCGACCGTGGAGGCCAATCAACATCATCATTTCTTGAAACAACTTGTTGCGGACAAAGGTCACGCAGTAATGCCATTGTAATCCTGGCTGTATGCGATGTGGCACAGTCTTGTTGAAACCACATGTTAATCAAGCCCATAGCATACAGTTGTAGAGTTAAGAAGTTTTCAATCATATCACGATATCACTTCACATTCACAGTTACCGTTACGCCGTTTTCATGTTCAAAGAATTAAGGTCCAATGATTCCTCCTGACGAGGCACATTTTCATTTGAACGGATATGTGAACAAACAGAATAGTCGGTTCTGGGCAATGGAAAACCTTCAAATTATTCACGAGTCACCTTTGCAGCCATTAAAAGTTACAATCTGGACTTTACAGGTATGGAACTCGATTTCCTTTGCATGGCTACCACGGGTACGCTTGCAGAAGTCCAGCCGCTGAACCCAATTTTAGACGGTTTTTAAGCATAAATCGGCTGATACTACTGCAATTTCACGTGCGATATTCGTACGAAGTTCATCAATCGTCGCTGGCTTGTTGGCATAGACCATAGACTTGACGTAGCAACACAGGAAATAGTCTAACGGCGTCAAATCGCACGACCGAGGCGGCCAAGCGACTGGACCATTTCGTGAGATAACACGTTCTCCAAACTTGGTTTCCAATAAATTGATTGCGGCATTCGCTGTGTGGCTTGTGGCGCCGTCCTGTTGGAACCACATATCCTCCAAGTCTATTTCATCCAATTGGGCCCAAAAATATTTGGTTATCATTGAACGGCAGCGATTCCCATTCACAGTAATGTGTCGGTCTTGATCATCACGGAAGAAGTACGGCCCAATGACGCTGCCGGCCAATAAACCACACCAAACCGTAATTTTTTCGGGATGCAATGATGACTCATGGAGTACGTGTGGATGGCTGCCTGTCAAATACCGCATTAAAGATGATTTTTCGATGAAAATCCGAATCATTCTCAAGTTGTTGCTCAGCCCAATTCACGATCATACGACGCTTCTGGTAGTCAAGCGGCTTCAGTTCTTGCGTCAATTTAATCTTGTAAGGATGTAGGCCAAGATCTTTTCGCAAAATTCGCCACAACGACGTCACAGAGATGCCCAACGCTTGAGGACGACGTGTGAGAGACACATTTGGGCTTTCTTCAACTGAAGCCTCAGCGGCAGCAATATTCTCGACACTACGGGCACTTCTTTGTCTCACTGTCACGGGAACATTTGTGCCTGTGGATTCAAATTTTTCCACTAGACGCTCAATTGTTGATATGCTAGGACGATTATGACGACCATAAATTGGACGTAGTGCTCTTAACGTTGAGGCCACTGACTCCGAATTTCGGTTGTAAATTTTAATAATTTCGACTCGTGGTTGGATCGTATATCTTTCCACCATGAAATGGCCAACCTAACTGAAGAGAAATGTCAAAAGAGCGGCAAGAAATATGACGTCGTTTGCTGTCCCTGTCGCTCAACTTTTGTAGCGTCCCTGTTGAAAAACCTGATATATGTTTTATGATGGCCGTGTAAAACTGGAAAGTTCTATGTGCAAGCATTCCCCATTTTACCATTTCTACGCTTGCGTAAAAGGCTTGTCAAATAGTAGGCAATGTGACATGAAGCCATGAGTTTTCACCCAACTCCCAACTTCGAATCACAGCCATAATGTGGCGACCGTTAAGTGCCTAGTACCATTTGACACTGGGTCTCAAACCCAGTGGAAAGTCATGACGGTAGCAGATGTGATCGACTGAAAGACGCTATATTAGCACTAATACAGAGTTAGGATTGACAAAGTGAATAACTTAAATGAGCTACCTCAACATATTTGGACAACAGTTCATCTATAAATGTAAGACAGGTAATTTGAACAGAGATGGTGGCGGATGAGCCGAAAGGCAACGCCAACGCTCGATCCCATAGTGGATACGGAAGGCCCTGCGTTCTGGCAAGACGGCTCAAGTTTATTTCAGATTAAAGCGCCACTCATGTTAGTAAGTAAGTATGTACCGTTTATAACGGGTGTTTTTTTTAGAGGTCAAATCGGGCAACTATAATGTCATTTATGTTATGTTTGACTTGCCATTTCATCATGAACAGGTTGACGAATGATCAACGTTTGCAATTCGTGCAAATTTATTTCGAAAATAATGGTTCAGTTCGCGAGGTATACCACAAGCTCCGTTAATTTTATGGTCGACATAATCGTCCATCAGAGCAATTAATTCGGTTAACCATGGATCGCTTTCGCACTACGCTGACTCTGTGTCAACGAGGAAACAGTTGCCGCTGTAGAGCAAAGTGTTGAAGAGGACCCGAATAAATCGATTCGCCACCGTGCACAGCAATTGCGGCCTTACCCATCAACTATATGGATGATCTTGGATTACGAACTTACAAGATCCAGCTTGTGAAAGAATTATAGCCGCGAGACCATACAATGCGTCGTGAGTTTGGTGTATGGGGCGGAGATGAGATTGATCTCGATGCTGATTTTCATCGCAAAATTTTGTTCACTGATGAGGCTCATTTTTGGTTGAATGGCTGCATCAACAAGCAAAATTGGAGTGGAGAGAATCCACATGAGACCTTTGAGACGCCATTACATCCACAAAAACTGACTGTTTGGTGTGCTCTATAGGCTAGTGAAGTCATTGGGCCATGCTGCAGAGTCAGTTACCGTTGATGGAGACCGGTATAGAACAATGATATCCGACTATTTTGTTCCCGAACTGGATGGCATGAATGTGGATGAGATGTGGTTCCAACAAGACGGCGCTACATGCCAAACAGCGCAAGTCACACTCGATTTATTGACAGAAACATTCGATGAGCGCATAAGTTCGCGGACTGCACCTGTCAATTGGCCACCAAGATCGTGTGATTTAACTGGACTGTTGTACGGAAATCGCTCGTCTACGCCAACAAACCAAAAACGTTAGGGGACTTGGAAGCCAAAATTCGTGTCGTTATTGCCGACATACGGCCCCAAATGCTCGCAAAAGTGGTTGGAAATTGGACCTCTAGACTTGGCTTTATTCGAACCATCCGTGGTAGCCACATAACCGAAATCATATATAACATCAATGGCATAAAATTATCCTTCCAATAAAAACCTCTAAAAATAACACCCGATATCTTCATTGGAGCTAATAGGTGGCTTAGAGAATCATAGAACATGTCTCCTAAAGATACTCATGCTACTGGTGGCCTTCACTTCAAATCTCTTAGTGTAAACAAAAGTTCGTCCTTCTTATCAAACGTAATGTAGCCTAAACGTTTTGAAAAATGCAGCGGTATTCTAATAGCTGGCTTCTTGCTTTGGTATAATTTTTATTAAAACACGTTTATTCGTTTTAATGTTTATTAGCACAGCATTTCATGATTTCTCTTTGTTCTTGAATTTAAACCAACTATCCACAAAGCTCTATAATTAGATTCACACTGTTTCAACTAATTAGCTTTGCCAAAAACAACCATTAAATTTACACACATCTGGTCCCTGCAAAATAGTATCCTGAAGCAGGAAAAGAAGGAACGCAAAAAAAAACTCTCAAAAACTAATTATGTCTTGAACGTACCACACACATGCGTCCACACATTCAGCCATTTCCCAATCATAAACGTTATTATCAAAAACATAATTGGATATCCTGTGAGTTTCGGAAAATAAAACTGAAAAGAGAAAACAAAAATTCATTTTAATTAAGTTTCATTCAATTCGCCATCTCTAGTTTTGAATAGTGTCCTTCCTCTCATGGCGAACTAAAAATCCTTTTGTTTGAAAATGCCGTCATCTGTTCATGTCCGGTGTAGGAGAAAATTAATAAAAAATTGAACACTATCCAAATAATGGAACATGGGGAATCTTTTGAAACAGCAATCACGCCATTCGATATCCTTCCTTGCACGCATTCTCATTTCCATTCTCTTCATTTACATCTCTTCCTCATTCATTATGCGCTGGTTATTATTTTTTAATCTAATTTTCTTCGTTTTGTTTTAAAATCTTCAGGATTATTGAAGGATCTGTCGATGTGACGAAGAAGAAGTTGAATTTATCCACCAAACAAGGACGTGCATTCAGGTTCTATCGCATATAATTAGCCCTATGCCAAGTGCTTGAGACTATGAAAAGGAACTGGATTTATACGGGCCCTATTATGTAAATAATAACGGAAGATCCCTATTGCAATGAATAACTTAAGTATCACATTAAGTAGCTGAAATAAAATTAAAATTCCAAACTCAAATGTATCCCTACTAGAACGAAATCAGACGATGCGATGACGAGTTAAAATTTGAAGTACAAAAGGATTTTTTTTTTCATTGGGACTCCTTGTTAAGTCACTGTTAGAGGGGGTGCTGTTTTGTTCAGTGACTTGGTTCGAGAAAAAAAGCTCTGAATTGTGATTATTTTGCTCATGTTTAAAGTTTGTTTCTCACAATTGCACTCATTTCGTATCTTTTGTTGAAGAAACAAAAAGCTGGAGATTGCTAGCACTAATGGGAATAACAGCTTCGTTACACTTGGAATATTGTTGCCATGTTTCATGATGGTTAGGGGAGTGTAGTTTCATTCATAAAAAAATCATAAAAAGTGGATAAGTTTATGTTTTGGGGGTGGGTGGATGAATCAGTGGATGAGATGGATTGCGAACTTGTCAGAATGACATGAATTATGAGGCACCAAAGAGCCGCTATGATAAAGAGTAAAGTTTCCTATTCGTTCTTGTGTCCGGTGTTTTTTCAAAGAGGCATTTAAGATGTTGGGTGTTGTAGAGCGAGGGTAGACTCTGATTGGCTTTAACTTGGCAATGCCCAGTATTGTAACTCTGACTACACATCAAGTGCTTATTTTTACCTCCAAGTGGTAACCATCGGGTACTGGTCTCATCCAACCGGATTTGACTTGCTAAACGATAAGCGCGAGTGTTGATAACACGACGAAAAACAGCAACACTGTAAGCAGCGAGGTTAGAATGGCACGGAATGAATACCCGGCCTGCTGGCCCAGGCGAACCTATACAAGCTGCTTGGACATATTCGGACAACAGGTTGTCCAGGAATTTCAAGGATTAGTCAGGCCCCTTGAAGAGAGCTGGTGGCGGATGAACCGAAAGGCCAACAGCAGCGATCAATCACGTAGTGGAAACTGATGGCCCCGTGTCCTAGGGGTATCTAATAAATTGGAACTGGCCCTCCAGGTTGGGGGTTGTGCTTTGGGTTAACTACCCAATCATGGAAAAATCTAACGGTTACGAAGCAACCAAAAGCCTCGGAAGGGACTGATTTTATTGTTGACGACCCTGCTAAACGAAAAAAGGAAAACGACGTTCGTATCTGCACCTGGAATGTGAGAACATTAAACAGGAGAGGTGAAATCGAACAACTAGCGGAAGCCCTAAACTGCTACAAAGCAGAAATTACTGCCATCCAGGAAATACGATGAGATGGGCAGGGCAAAAAGAGGATGAAAAACTGTGACATCTACTAAGGACCGTGTTATAGTGAGCAGAAACAGCGACTATTCGGATGCGGATTTGTTATAAGTGCCAGACTTAGGCAAGAAGTCTTATGTTTCCAAGACAATAGCGAACGCATTGTAACGATCCGCATCAAGGCCAAATTCGCCAACATTAGCCTTATGTGCACTTACGCCCCAACGGAGGAAAAAGATGATATAGGTCAGGACTGTTTCTATGAGCTCCTTGACAAAACCCATGAGCGACTACCGAAGTACGACGTTAAAATCGTGCTGGGAGATTTAAACGCAAAGGTAGGAAGAGAAGACATCTGAAGCAGTATTGTCGGAAACCATCGCCTACACGACAACACGTCTGGTAACGGACTTAGGCTAATTGACTTCGCTACGGAACGAAATGCCACTATAGCCAGCACACGGTTTCCTCACCTCGATATCCATAAGAGGACATGGCGGTCTCCAGATCAACGAACGGTCAATCAAATTGATCACATAGCGATAAACAAGAGGCATGTATCCAGTATTTTGGATGTCCAAACATTCCGAGCAGCTAACATCAACTCGGACCACTACCCTGTTGCATCCAAGGTTAGAATGCGGATATCCACTATGCCACAACAATCCAAAAATACTGTGAAAAAATTTAATGTCGAAAGACTGCAATCGCAAGAGACCGCCAAGACCTTCGCGCAACGCGTATCCCTAAACCTCTCGATTAACACCACACCACCAACATCGAATGTCGAAGAACGATGCCAACAAGCCATTAGATCAGCCGCAAGTGATGTGTTAAATTTCTCGCGCCCACCAGCAAGAAACCCTGGTTTGATGAGGAACGCCGACAGATGCTCGCAGCCAAGAACGAGGCCTACAAGGCAAAAAAAGCTGCAGGTGAAGACGAGAGCTGCCGTTGAGCTCTATAGGCAGAGAAGAAGGGAAGAACACCGGCTTTTTAGAAAGAAGAAAAAAGAGGAAGAAAAGCGCGCGATCGAGGATATAGAGAGGTGCCACTCCAGGAAAGATGTTCGCAAGTTTTACCAAAGTGTAAAATGTCAAAGCCAAGGATACAAGGCTCGAACAGAAGCCAGTCGAGATGAACAAGGAAATATCGTAGCTGAGGATATGACACAGTCTATGCTGAGGTTATGGAAGAACCAATTCTGCAGACTGTTAAACGGCGATGACGAACAACATTCCGCTGTCAGGCAGAACGAACCATTCAATATTGGCAACGCCAACGAAAGCTGCCAACCACCCGACCTGAGTGAAGTGAGGATAGCAATATCTAAATTGAAGCTTAATAAGGCTGCCGGAAATGACGGCAGTATTCCTGAAGAATGGCCAGGAAAGTCCACAACCGATCAAATCTTCACACTTCGCAGATCCTGGAAAAAAAAACTCAATAAGTCCAAATCGATACCCAACACCTATTCATCGATTTCAAAGCCGCATAAGACAGCATTTATAGAGCTGAACTATACAGAGCCATGTCTAGTTTTGGTATACCGCCCAAACTCGTCCGTTTGTGTAGGATGACGATGGAGAATTCTCGCTGCTCCATAAGGGTCGGAAACGACCTCACTGACACATTCGATACCAAAAAAGAATTTAGGCATGGCGATGCGCAGTCATGTGACTTCTTCAATCTGATTCTTGAGAGGACTGTGCAGAACTCGCGAGCCAACCCCAGAGGCAAAATTTTCCAGATATCTGTACAACTACTAGCATACGCCGACGATATTAACATCATTGGTAGGACCTAACGTGATGTCATAGCCACGTTTGCTAAATGGGTTTAGCAGTACACGAGGGCAAGACAAAGTATATGCAGTCAACACGAAAGGACACACAACATCGACGAATTGTGTCCAATCGACGATCTTAGTGGCCAATCGACCGGCCTAAAACGTGAAATTATGTGCTCACCGAAATGTTCTCTCAATAAGTCCATTAATTGATGCGATGTGTGGGAAGTGGCGCCGTCTTGCTGAAACCAAATGTCGCCGAGATCACGAGCTTCAATTTCAGGCATCAAATAGTCGGTTATCATGGCACGATAACGGTCGCCATTGACGGTTACGTTCGCACCGGCATAAATTTTAAAGAAATATGGACCGATGATTCCACCGGCCCACAAACCACACCAAACCGTTGTTTTTTCTGGATGAAGTGGCAGTTCTTCAATCTCTTCAGGTTGCTCTTCGTCCCCAATGCGGCAATTTCGTTTGCTTACATACCCATTGAGCCAGAAATGGGCCTCATCGCTAAACAAAATTTGCCTCGAAAACGTCGGATCTTCTTGGAACTTTTCAAGAGCCTATAGAGCGAAGCGATGTCGCTTGGGAAGGTCGAGCGGCTTCAGTTGTTGCAGAAGCTGTATTTTGTACGCTTTCAATTTAAGATCTTGACGTAAAATGCGCCAAGTCGTTCCATACGTCAGTCCGAGTTGCTGCGAACGGCGCCGAATCGACTCTCTACAGTTTTCGTGTACACTCTCAGCTACGGCCGCTATATTTTCTTCACAGCGTCCTGGACGTGGTCTATTCGGTCGAATATTATCCAATAATGAATGCTGGGTCTCAAAATGGGTGATGGTGTTGCGAATAGTACGCTGAGTAGGCCGATTATGTTGACCATAAGTTGAGCGAAGTGCACGAAACACATTCCTCACAGAACGTGAATTCTCATTATAAAGTTGAACAATTTGTAAACGTTGTTCACGCGAAGGTCTTTCCATTATGAAATGCCAAACAATACTAAACAAAAATAACATGACAGCATGACACGACTCACACGTGATCTGTCAAAAAAGGCTATTGAAAAAAGTATCTCTACTGGGATCACCCGTTAATAATAATATACTAATAATGATTTTCAATTGCAAGGTGTTAAGTGCTGAGTGATAATTGCTCCACAGTCTCCCACCTAAGGGATATCCTTGGTTTTCATGTCACTCGATATAAGTCACAGCTCCTAACTCAGCTCTTAAACTAACCAATACCCTATAGATGCACTACATAAGCATGTTGCCATCGCATCCATCAAAACCAAAATCATGACTCAACGAGCAGTTGGACAAGATTTTATGGCTTGTATGTCTCAGTTATTAGTCTGTCATCGCTCTACCCAGGAGGTAGCAGAAATTCTTAACAAAATTGGCGCAAGAATATGTAACAGTTCCAGATGACCAAAAGCAAGCCGCAACTTAAGTTGAGTTTAAGAATGTAGCATCTTTCCCCTGAGAGTCCCGTGAAGGTCTTGTGGATGGAACTCACATTACAACTGGAAGATCCTCTATCAAAATATTAATTTCGGAATCAACAACCTATTTATCGATTTCAAAGCCGCATACGATATCATTAGTAGAGACGGACTATACAGAGCCATGATAAATTTTGTGTATATCGTCCAAACCTGCCAGTCTACGCAGGATGGACAATTCTCGCTACTCTATAAGGGTAGGCAATGATCTCCTCAAAAAATCACTCCAGATGCGGCAGTTTTGCGTATTTGAGTATCCGTAGAGCCAGATGAGCCTCATCGCTGAACACTGTTTTTCGATAAAACAGCAGATTTTCATGGAGATTTGATGATGCCCGTTCACAAAAAGCCTAGCTTTTTTTCTCACAACCATTCATGTGCGCGTGTGTACTTCTTTGCACGATAGCGGGACCTCCTGTTTCATACCGAATCCGAACGACTAAATTGAGATAAGCTATTCATGACAATTGATACTACTCGGATGATTTGTCAGATCATCACGAGAGGAGGGCCAGTGAAAAATCATTTAATTGTTGCTACGGCTGGGAATCAAACCCAGACCTTCTGCGCGGCAGTTCAACGCACTAACCATCGCGCCACTGAGCCTGTCAAAAATTAGACATTGCGGTAGGTTATGCGGCTTCAATTCTTGCACAAGTTGAATTTTATTATCGGCACGTAAAGTTATCCACGTAGTTGAATAACACATGCCCAATTAGTGAGAACGGTGGCGAATTGACATTTCACGATCTTCATTAAAATTGTACGCTAAGACTGCAATATTCTCTTTGGTACGCATTGTACGCACGCGAGTCGATGGTTTAATGTCCAAATTACTCACTTGCTTAAATGGCCCAATTAGCCCGGTCCTTAGGTAACTGCCTCCAGTTGCGCACTCCAAGTTGGTTGAGGTCGGTTTCTACTTCTGCCCGCCACTTAAGACGATGTCTTCCTCTACTGCGTCGGACGTCTGGCTGGGAATCGAAGACTCTGCGAGCCGGAGTATTGGTGTCCATTCGTTCTACATGTCCTAGACATCTTAAACGTCAAATGCGGAGTTTTTTGACCAGGGGCATGTCTCTGTGCAGTTCGTATAGTTCTTGGTTGAATCTTCGTCTCCATAGCCCGTCAACGCAAACGGGACCGAAGATTTTTCGAAGAATTTTCCTCTCAAATCGACCAAGGATTTCTTCATCCGCTTTTGAGACGGTCCATGCTTCAGCACCGTAGAGCAGAACTGGGATGATCAGGGTCTTATTTAGGATCTCCTTAGTAGTTCGAGTGATGGCTTTACTACTGAATTACCTTCTTAGCCTGAAGAAACAGCGGTTGGCAAGAGTAATACTTCGTTTAATTTCTGCCGAGATGTTGTTGTCAGAGTTAATAGCGGAACAGAGATAGATAAAGTCCCGTACTACCTCAAAGTTATACCTGTCAATGGTGACGTTCTGTCCAATTCGTCGATGTTGTGTGTCCTTTCGTGTTGATAGCATATACTTCGTCTTGCCCTCATTTACTGCTAAGCCCATTTTTGCCGCTTCCTTCTCTATACAAGCAAACGTGGCTATGACATCACGTTGGGTCTTACCAATGATGTCAATATCGTCGGCGTATGCTAGTAGTTGTACAGATTTTTGGAAAATTGTGCCTCCGGTGTTGGCTCGTGAGTCTTGCACAATCCTCTCAAGAATCAGATTGAAGAAGTCACATGACAGCGCATCGCCTTGCCTAACTCCTTTTTTGCTGTCGAATGTTTCAGTGAGGTAGTTTCCGACTCTGATGGAGCAGCGAGAATTCTCCATCGTCATCCTACACAAACGGACCAGTTTGGGCGGTATACCAAAACTAGACATGGCTCTGTATAGTTCGTCTCTATAAATGCTGTCGTATGCAGCTTTGAAATCGATGAATAGGTGTTGGGTATCGATTTGAACTTCTTGGGTTTTTTCCAGGATCTGCCGAAGTATGAAGATTTGATCGGTTGTGGACTTTCCTGGCCTGAAACCAGATCAGTTTGTTGGTAAACGGTTTCAGGCGTTCACATATTACGGCAGATAGAATTTTGTATGCGATGTTGAGGAGACTTATGCCTCTGTAGTTGGCGCAGTTTAGAGGGTCTCCTTTTTTTGTGAATCGGTCAAACGATGCTGAGGTTCTATTCTTCAGGCATACTTTCTTCCGACCATATTCTGCTTATGAGTTGGTAGATGTTACTTACCAAGTCATCTCCGCCGGCGTTATAAAGCTCGGCGGGAAGGCCGTCATTTCCGGCAGCCTTATTAAGCCCCAGTTTAGATATTGCTATCCTCACTTCACTCAGGTCGGGTGGTTGGCAGCTTTCGCTGTCGTTGCCAATATTGAATGGTTCCTTCTGCCTGACAGCGAAATGTTGTCCGTCATCGCCGTTTAACAGTCTGCAGAAGTGGTTCATCCATATACTCAGCATCGACTGTATCTCAACTACGATATTTACTTGTTCGTCTCGACAGAATTCTGTTTGAGCCTTGTATCCTTGGTTCTGACGTTTTACACTTTGGCAAAACTTGCGAACATCTTTTCTTAGTGGCACCTCTCTATATCCTCGATCGCGCGCTTTTCTTGCTCTTTTTTCTTGTTTCTGAAAAGCCTCTTCTCTACCTATAGAGTTCAACGGCTCTCGTCTTTACCTGCACCTTAGCTTTGTAGCGCTCGTTCTTGGCTTGCATCTGTCGGCATCCCTCATCAAACCAGGGTTTTCTTGCTGGTGGGCGCGAGAAATTTAGCACATCAGTTGTGGCTGATCTAATGGCTTGTTGGCATCGTTGCCATTCTCTATGCTCTGTGTGTGATCACAGACAACCTCTGATAGCCTTCAAACAAATTACTGTTCATGCATCAACCCTGTTAGCAAGGGGCCAAAAATAAATATGCATAACAAAATATTACAACTTCCAAACACGTCCTTTATTTGATTCAATTTCATTTGCATTATTCATTAGTAAACTTGGACATCACTAGAAGCCCCTCACATCACACAGCTTAGGCCAATAGATGGGTACGTTTATTGCGATCGCAAATATGTAACAAATAATCCACAACACGGTTTGTTGCCTCGTCTTGGGGGCATTTTGCATTCCGAGTCCTTTCAATTCACTATCACAACACTCTCCCAACACATTTAACGGCCATAGTTCGAGTGGAAAACCACCATCAGATTGTGTTCGCTCCAGCCAATATTGAAAGTACAAATCCCCATTCGAAACCAATACAAATCGTGTGTTCGTAAAATGTTATTTGCATTCCGACAAATAAGCACCAGGACCTTCGCCATAACCATTCAGACGTGTTTTCCAAATGTACTTGCAGTTCTAAAACACAGCCTCATCTGTAGCCTTGCGGCATCTGCATTTGCAAACGTACCAACACACATACAGGCGACCACACAGTTCACTCCGACAACGATTCGATTGAATTTAACTCGCCACAAGCAAATCGGGAGAGTCCTTCGCCGCCAACCTACTTCACTGATATAATAGCGCAATTAGCAGAAATTATTTTCCTATTAACGAGCATTTATCCGCGATTGTATGCAATTGTTTTGCGTTGCGAATTAGGCCATGCATGAAATAAAATTCAACAAATTGCACCTCAAAGTGTGAGTGCTTATTTCATCCCTGATCCCCCGTAGGTGCACACCACCCGGTCATGCCATAATATTTAGTTTTAATGACCATGCGGACGGATGTGATAACAAAACGAGGACAACGTTTGTTCTGCTCTATCTTGACCTGGGTAGGTCTACGTAATTATTAATAATATTATGCGTTTGGTAGAGGGGGGGTTATGTGACGCACACATGCTGAATAATTACATCGCCGCAAGGACTCCTAATGTATGCACAGCGTGCGATTGTTTAATTGGCTTTGAAATTGAATTCTGAGTGATGGTCGTGAGCTTTGATAGAGGGACCGGAAATGACACTACTTACACCGGACGCACGCGACAATAATTCGTCGAAGGACACTAATCCCATGAATATAGTGTTGTGTTATAGGATATATTAAGTGCGCAGATCCTTGGTGAGAACAAATTAAGTGCGAACGCACGTTTCCGGTGATCTGCTATGCATCACTTATTCATTTGCTTATTATTTTAGCTAGGCAGGACGAGAAGCAGCTTTATGCAGATGCTCACATCTTTATGTTCTCCCGCAGGATATGCACGAACCTATAAATTGCTGTAACGATAAATTCCTGTTAGGAATGAGAAGTAAAGTAAAAACGCGTCCGCACTTTGCAGTGGTAGGGTCGTAAATATTGGAATGTCCCTTGCGTAGTAGTTGAATGTGTATGTCCTTTAGGGGTTTGAGATCGCGGGCTGTGGTGAAAAAAATGTAGCCATAAATATACTGGCTGAGGTCCTGCGTTTGCATTTTTATGGCTTTCAGCGTACACGCTGATAGGTTTACTACTGTTATTTCTATATGGCACAACACAACGACGACGACCAGGGACGTATGGAAAACAGGGTCCTTTCGACTGGGAATTAGAGTGCAGATGGGATGAGATTTTTGTTTTTTATTTTGCTCTGCTTTACGGATAACGGATAAGCAATGAAAAAGTATTTTCTGGCAGTTTAATGGACAGCTTGAAGTTTATTAAAAAATAGTTAATTTTGTTGTTGTGACGTTTTCTGCAGGGGAATACTATTTTAATGTTGTCCATCTAGATATTGTTTTTTTTTTTGTGCAAATATTTTCCAATTTTTTCAACAAATCTGTTCTTTGCTTAAGCTTCATCTTTTTGATGAGGCAAACCAAAATCGATGAAGGCTTGAGATGATGGGGGCATATGACTATTGACTCTGCTTTTTGATGATTTTATATTAGTCTGACTGGAACACGCCTATTGAATGTACGCCTATTTCGCACGAAGCGAAGACCAGTAAAGTCAAAATTCTGAGTAACATCAAGCCTCGAAAACATTGTGCCGCACATGTTGTTATCGATTTAATGGCACACAGTGAAACCTTTTTTCCATATTTTGTTGATGACTAATTGATAACCCCAGCACGATATTAAGCATAAGTTTTATCCCAACGCTCGTAGAAAGAGCTGAAAGCAATATCACCCTCTTCTTCAATCGCAGCGTAAGCGCAGATAAGTTTTATGTTGGTAAATTTGAACTTCTTGCCAAACTCTGTCTCCCCACATTTGAATCGTCGTTCACAGATTTTTATACTATTTTTGCTCGGTATATCAGAATGTATTTCCTGGATGACAGTAATGTCTATGACCTTATGACGTACTCCAATTGTGCGGCTCCACCTTTTCATATTTGTTCTTTTTTCGTGCAATCATCAGCAATCATCATTCCTTTCCTAGGATTTTGGTTGTTTTGTAACAATATGGTGACTGGTTGGTTAACCCAAACCACAATCCCCAAGCTGGAGGGCCAGTTTGAATTTTATTGGAAACTCCAAGGGCACGGAAATCAGTATCAACTATTTTCATATAAGCTGCCAACTTGATCCATCTTAACTAGAACTGTAGAATCAATCACTGACCATATCTTAGGAATCTTCCGCTGCCATCTTGGAAAAGAAACAAATGCCGTAGTTCTGACAACATGTCTTCTCGCAGCTCTTATCGGCTGCAGTCAAGAGTTTACACAAGGTACTAGGCACTCAGCGGTTTGTCTAATATAACCCCTAAATCTTTCTTCCTTCTTACTCGCTGAGTTACCAAGTTACTTGGAGGCAGTGAATCGCAGTAAGTAGAAATCAGTACGGTAAGAAACGAACCCCAAAACCGTTTACCATTCAATTTTTAGAGACGAACTATACCTCATATTCTCCTGGACGATGGAGCATTCATATTTCTCCGCTAGGGTCGGCAACGGCTTTACCTAAATGTTGGACAGCAAAAAAAGGATAAGGGTAAGATGAAGAATTGTCGTGTGACTTCTTACACACAATCCATTCTGAAGATATCTTCTATTTACTGCCCACCACGATGCAAGATTGGGAAATTGACTTTGAAAACATGCTTAATTCTCTTGGACAGCGTTTCGTCTATGTAGGGAACTCTAAAGCAAAACATACATTATGGGGATCTAGATGCATATCACAGAAGGGTAGGATCCTTTACGATGTTGGTAGAAAGTACAATACCGAATTTTATTCTACGGGAAAACCAACTTACTGCCCAACTGATGTCACAAAATTACTGGATTTGATCGATTTTTTCATCAAAAAACGTATGCCGTCCAATCGAATAAAAATTGAGGAATGCTTTGATATTTGCTCTGATTATTCTTCGGTCATTCTACCAACGAGCGAGTATATCATTAGAAATGAAAACCCACCTAGACTAACAAACGGAAAAACCAACTGGGAAGGCTTCAAAAACGATATTGAAAATAATATTCGACTGGGTGTATCGATTAAAATCCCATTGGAATTTGAAATCGCGGTTAGGTAACTCAAGACGTTGCAAGACGTGTTGTCGTGTTGGATGTGTATTCCGACACATTTGCGTTAAAATCTCCGAGCATGGGGCAATCTGAGAATAACGGTTTTACCGTATTAAATGACGAAAACCCTTCAAATGGCATAGTCGCCAATAGCATGATGCTGTTCGTTCAAAAAGATGAACTCCTGGACATCTTCGTATCACTGAAAAATAAAAAGTCGGCGGGAGAGGACGGTGTCCCAAACGTCGTATTGAGACACCTGCCAGTGGAAGCAGTCGATATTTTCACCACACTGTTTAAAAATGCACTGAACAATCCACATTATCCGGTGCACTGGAAAACGGCGGTGGTACATCCTATTCCCAAAAAGGACAAGGACAAAACAAACCCTGCAAATCTTCGGTCAATAAGCCTTCTGCCGAAAATTATTCCGGATAATCAGTTTGGTTTTCGAGCGAGGCATGACACCATTCATGCCGCGTCGAAACTAGTGTCCGACATCCAATGGAATAAATCCAAAGGACAATGTATAGGGGCCTGTCTGGTTGACTTTGAGAAGGCCTTCGACACCGTATGGTTAGAGGGGCTTTTCTACAAGCTGACCAGACTGGGCATGCGTAAACCCATGCTATATATGATTTGTGAAATGCTTATGGGAAAGAAGTTCGTTGTCAAATGTGGCAACGTAACTTCGAGTAAAGTCTTTGAAATTAAAAACGGTTTACAACAGGGGGCGGTGAACTCCCCGATATTGTTTAACATTTATACAAGTGATCTTGTAGGTTCTCTCAGTCACGCTATAGCGTACGCAGATGATCTAGTGGCGTACAGAGCAGGTCCGAAAATCGAGGTCATCAACACACTTTTGCAACGTGACTTCGATCACATTAAGGGATATTGCGATGACTGGAAATTGAGGATCAATTTCCAAAAAACCGAAACAATTCTGTTTAGGACCGCACTGCATAGGGCTTCTTACGATACCAGAAAAAACTGGAAAAAAATGTGTATCCTGGGACAGCATGGACGGCCGTTGGCGGTGAGAAGTGAAGTCAAATACCTTGGCATCTGGCTTGACAAGTTTCTGTATTTTAACAAAAATGTAGATGCTTGTCTGGCTAGGGCTAGGGGGGCTTATGCTCTTACAAGGAGATTGTTTCAAAGCAGTCAACTTGATTCAAGGGTGAAAGTCATTTGCTACATGGCCCTCATAAGGCCGATCATCGCTAACGGTTGTCCCGTGTGGTTCAATGTATCACCATCCTACATGGAAAGGATACGGCTGTTTGAGAGGCGTTGTCTCCGATCCTGCTTAGGATTGTACCGAACGCCGGACTCCGAGTACATAAAATATTATCGTAACGAGGTTCTATACAATGGGGCTCAGTTGAATAGAATTGACAATTTCCTAATTAAGGTGACTCGAAGGCACGCTTCAAGGGCGATGAGTAGCGACAACAGGCTAATATTCGGGGCTTATTACCCCAATGAAATGTACATGGAGAGTGCGCTCATGTCCGGCTTTATTCCACCAGAGGCATTCATTTATATCGATTCGTTAGGGTTAATACAAGACAGGAACGGTATCCGGGTTTTATACCATCGCTACCGTGACGCGCGGGACAAGCGGCTAGTCCGCGATGGGTACGTCGACAATGCTCCGGAGCTCCTCCGCTTTAGCACGGCGGTATCGGATCGCGATAGGACCGAGGCTGAAAAGCAGCGCACCGAGTTTTGGTGGCTAAAAGAGGAAAGTATTTCTGCACTTCCTTAGGTCTTTGCGGACTTTTAGCCCACTCCTTAGTACTTAAGTAAATTAAATTTAGGTACAAGGTCTGGGGCTGGGCTTATGCACCATATTTTATTTAATATGGTTGCATAAATGCTTGCTGGACCCAATGACGCAATCGGGATGGCAAACCCTCGGGGCATATGCAACGAGTGCTTGCCACCCCGATTATAATTAAGTAAGGTTTAAGTAGTTAAGTAGTCTTAAGTAGTGTTAGTTAGGTTTAACTAGTCTTAAGTAGTTTAAGTTAGTTTTAGTCTAGATTAAGTTTTTATATAAAACAAAAAAAAAATGGTTACTGTTTAAAGTTTTAATTTTTTCTTTGAAAAATCAATTAAATGTCTTAATATTAATAATAAAAAACAAATGACAAATTTAAGCTGAAAAGCAAAAGAAAAATGTTAGTTATAAGCTTACAGCGCCCGCTATGGGCCGATAAGTTAGATTAAGTAGATATGTTATCGAAAAGTTAGATTTAAGCATTTTTGTCTAATATTAAGTTAATATTTTAAGTAAATAATAAATGAATTAAAAAAAAAATCTCCGAGCATGATTTCAACATCGTAAATCGGTAGTCGCTCTCAAGTTGTCAGGGTGCTCGTAGAAGCAGTCTTTCGCTATATCATCTTTTTTCTCCGCCGGAGCGTGAGATCATATAATTTTGGCGAATAAGACTTCTTGCCTACGTCTAACACTTATAACAAATCCACATCCTAATAGTGTCTGTTTCTATCGCTTTAATACGATCCGTAGAAGATGTCACAGTTTCTCATCCTCTTTTTCCCCGTCCCATATCATCGTATTTCCTGACGGCAGTAATATTTGCTTTGTAGCAGCTTGGTGCTTCCACTAGTTGTTCGCCTGCACCTCGCCAGTTTAATGCTCTCACATTCAGGTGAAAACGAACGTTCTTGTCCTTGCTTCGTTAAGCATGGTATTCAACAAAAAAAAATCAGTCCTTTCCGAGGCTTTAGGTTGCTTCGTAACAAGAGTATTTTTTGTGAGTGGTTAGTTATCCAAAGCACAACTACCAACAGGGTAAGTTCTAATTTATTGAATACCCCCAGGACACGGGGCCATTAGTATCCACTACGGGAATGAGCGCTGCCGTTGGCCTTTCGGCTCATCCGCCACCATCTTTGTTCAAGGGTCCGTCATACCCTTTAGATTCCTCGATGTCCGAATATGTCGAAGCAGCTCAGTTAGGTTATCCACTTTGTCGATCCTAACTGGTACCTGTAGACGCCACTGGCGACTCCATCTTGGAAGTTTTTCCACTGCCACTTGGAAATGGGATATGTGCATAAGTGTCATTACACTCTTCCCAACGCTCTCATCTGCTGCAGCCAAGATTTTACACATGGGTTGAGACCATATTGAGGTCAAGGTACTAGGCAATCTGCGGTCGCCATGTGAAGGCTGAAAGTCGGAGTTGGTAGACATCCGCTAAATGAAAATTCAAGGCTTCATTTGACCCACCGAACGTTGTTTGAATGAATTCAGCAAACATATCTCTGATTTTATTATCACTGCTTGAAGGATTCAAAAATAATATTGAAAATAATATTCGACTGGGTGTATCGCTTAGATCCCCATTGGAACTTGAACTTGAAAGAATCTAATTATTCACTTTAGAAAGCAATTAAAGTCATAAAACGGCCAAAAGACGCTGTGACCTAATTACAGGAGAACTTCTTAAAATGTTGCCCGTAAAAGCATTTACTAAACTCCTCTACATTGTAAATGCAGCAATTAATTTAGAATACATACCAAGACAGTGGAAGTGATTATGGTTCTCAAACCAGGAAAATCACCGAATGAAATAAAATCTTACAGACCTTTACTTCTTCCAATAATTTCAGTTTTTGAAAGGATATTACTCGGTCGCTTACACCCCATTATTGATCAGAAACGCCTTTTACCTGACCATCAATTTGGGTTTAGAAGTAAACATTCGACTGTGGATCAAGTTCATCGAATTACTGATGTAATTGAGAAAGTTTTCGGAGAAAAGAAAATATGATCAGGCGTATTTCTTTACAAGTCGCAAGCTATTGACAAGGTTTGGCATAGAGGCTCTCAATACAAACTAAGACAAGTCCTGCCGGAAAAATTATATAAAATCCTCGTGTCGTATCTTGAGCATCAACTCTTCCGTGTGAAACTTGGAAACGAATATTCGGAGTTCAGAGAAATATTGGCAGGAATATCCCAAGGAAGCGCACTTGGCCCACTCTTGTACCTCCTATTTACACCTGAAATCCCATAAACAAACGATACAATAGTTGCCATGTTTGCTGACGATACAGCTATACTAGCATTTGGCACAACAATAGAGGAAACAAATATGAAATTACAAAACGCTCTTAACGAGGTCAAGTAATGGTCGAAATCCTGGCGGATTGCACTAAACGAGAGCAAATCGATTCATGTAGATTTTTCGTATAAACGGACAAACAATTCGCCAGTATTTCTCAATACGGTTCGAGTCCCCTTTGCAAATGAAGCGAAACAGCTCGAAATGATACTCGATGCAAAATTAAAATAGAAGTCGCATGTAAAAATGAAATGCGAAGAACTTAAAAATATTCGAAACTTTACCTTGATAACAAGCTGCTTCTATACAAGAGCAAGTGCTAAAGCTGGTCTGTGTGGACATATGGTATACAACTATGGGGTTGTAGAAGTGAAACGAACCTAAATACTTTACAAACTTTTGAAAACGAAACGTAAGGGTCATTCGTTAATGCGCCGTGGTATATAAGGAATGAAGACCTACGCAGAGATCTGGGTATTCCCGCGGTTAAAGATGAAACGAAAATTTTTGCACGCAAACATAAAAAAACGTTTATTGGGGCACGTTAACACAACGGTCCTCCGAATTCTTCACGAAACGAATTTATTGCGGTGTCTTCAAAGAACTAAGCCCTTAGATTTGGCCCGATAATAACAAACCGCGTTATAAATTGCGGAGAGAGCAGGAACTCTCACAGGAAAGTTGCCTGCTAAAAATACTCGTGTTAAAAAAAAATTGCTAGATAAGTCGCATACTTAGTTGCAATAAAAATACAAAAAGGGTGCTGGTTTTAGTGGAGTTAAAGTCCCACACCACTTTGGGCACGTGCTCATCGTGTCTTTTGAGATTTCCACCACCCACGGAAAAAAAAAATTTAGAGAATTTCGCAAGACTCCCGCGCCAATACCAGAGTCACAATCTTGCACAAATTGTAAGCAATATTAGCATCGTTGGTCAGACTCAATATCACCCGACTGATATGCCACCTTAAAGCTTGCGAGTATAAAGAAGGAAGAAGCTAAACCGGCCTTGGAAGAAAAATTTACCAAAATCAAGTGTATCTCAGCAAGAAAGAAAACACACTGTCGATTGCTACAGTTTTCAGACTTGGGAAGGAATTTTAGTAATAAATTCCTCCCTCAAACTACTAAGGGGATCTTGTATAAGCCCCTGACCATCCAAATCCAGCTTTACTGCACCGAAACGTTGACCGTATCCAAATTGGAGTGAACAAATTCTTGGACGTTTCAATTGAAAATAATTTCGATGTCTCCGTTCCTTTTTGGTTTGATGAACTACGCAGACGAAGAATCCACCACGAATAGAGCTCAGGTCTGGAATCAAAAGTCTGAACTTCACACTTTTAATTGCTTCGATATGTAGAGCGAAATCAATGCTCCGGCGCGAAAAGCATTCGATTCCCCGTCAAATGGTACGCAGTGCAGGTACACATTGTTTTATATGGCGCGCATAAATAAAGTCTGACCTTAAACCAGCTTAAAGGGCACCAGAAGAAAATATCGCCCTAAAGAATCGTTATACCCCACAGAAACGAATCACTTTCCATAAGCTGCAGAGGGTTGGACTGTTGCTTTTTTGTTACATAATCTACAAAAGTCATTCCTCGTTTTTTTAAAAGTGAATCAAAAGCCTGATAAGGCTGGATTAATTGGATTGGAACATCTCCTTCACATTACTTAACTTAGTTTTCCATAATCCTAATTAACTCGTTGAAAAGGTGACAGTGCAACGTCTGTCACCTTTTTATGAAAGTTGATAGCTACACAGTGAAACCTCGTATAAAAATCACAACATAACATCATGTCATTACAAGGACATTAAACAATCTCCAAGTAACAAAAAAAATCCTTGTGTTTGCATATTCCCTTGCTCATACCCATAGATCAACCTTATCCACGGTTACTACCATGGTTAACTTTATAACTTGCATTCGCCAAACAAAGCCAACGAACCTAACAAAAAAATGGACAACCATTCCAAATACTAATCGCACAATTTGCCATCTTATCAGTTTTTGGGGCCATTTTATGCTCCGCTGAACATTATCCAAATCACGATACTCATTTCAACTTTTACCTGTTTCCACAAAAGGATATAAAACACACACAAAGGGATCATCGAAAAAGAAACCAATTTAAGTCCTGCTACGTAATGTAACCATTTACATTTTGTTGTTACTATCAAAAGATTTAATGTCTCCTGTGGAAGGACACATCTCACTTCAAAATCTCTTGCGTTGTTATTGTGTAATTAAGTTTCAAACTATTAATTCGAGTATATTCTGAAGTTCATAAAGGATACCATAACTATGTCATGCACGCATGCAATTCTGCAAAATCCTTTGATAGCATTCCTCAATGAACTCCTTGAATGATTGAAATTCTATTGAATTAGATTCAGTTGGTTCTGAAAGGATTTACGGAATTGTCCTTTAAGATAAACATAACACACACACGCACCAATGTTTAGGTGCACTGATGCTCAAGTATATCTATGGAAAACAACATGTGTATCAAATTACGGCACTTTCCCAACATCAATATCATTGACAATTAATCACAATATCCTTGTAATTGAAATGAGATGTGTTGAGATGAGATGACTTTGGGTTAAGTGACGATGTCCTTGATTGGGCAAACGATAGATGTGACAGCGAGAAAGGACACATCTTGATAGATTTCCAATGCACAATGTGTCCTCGATCACAGAAAAAAAAGGAGTAAATATTTTACCAGCAATGAGGTCAGAAAGGATAAACAATCGAATTTGCAAACTACGAACAAGTCCTGTCAGGGAAATTGAATTTTTTAACGAAATTTCTCGGTTTTGCGTTCTTGTTGCTTTGGGACGGTTTTTATTTGTATTATCCTTCTGTTAGATGTTTCATTGCCTCTGCGAAAGGACAAGGAAAATGCTAATAAGCTGAATCAATTGTGGCTCATTTGCATTCAACCCTGACCGTAGCGCTGCGTTCGGTTAGCTAAGGGGTGGACTATATGTTCTTGACCCTTTGACTCGATTTTTCTTGTTTTCTGATGGATTTTCCTGCTTGTTTTTTAGGAAAACAAGCCAAGGACCAAACAATCGGCTACCGACGTTGAGTCCTCTTATTTGATGTTTGGTGAATAATTTTCCCCAAATTGATCGTTAACGAGCGTAAATTTGACGGGAGGATTTGTTGGAATTTCCGTTGTGTACTTTTTTGGGGATTGGTCCAATGTTTTTCTATGACTGATGAATGGGGTGCGAGTGTATATTGGCTAAACGATGGGGGTGTTTGTTGATGAAGGGTGTGGACATAAATTTTTGTCTTAGGAAATAATTGAGAGCTTCGCGGAAGGTTTTATTTTAACGACTCTTTGCTGTACAAAGGATAATAATCGTAAGCACTTTATTTTAATAGCCGTGGGTCTTTAGGGAGGATTATAAGGGTTTCACTTATGTTGATATAATCAAAGTTAATGAGTACGGGTTCACAACGAAATAATGATTATAACATTTCTTACACTCTACATAAAGGCGAACCCTGTATACAGCAATTTGGAGGATGACTTCTACAAAGCAAATTAATTCTAACAGGGAGATTTCAAGCGAAACACATATCTCGTTTTAGTCCTAAAAATTGTCTGCTTCGAAACAGTATTTGAATTCCTGGTCAATGGCACCACATACACCCTAAAGAGCATCACCAAAGAGTGCGACAGGGGAAGTTATTGCTGTGGGCAAACTATTGACTCGATGTTTTGGGTGTTGTAGAACAAGGGTAGACTCTGATTGGCTTTAACTCGGCAATGCCCAATGCTTGTAACTCTGACTACACATCAAGTGCTTATTTTTAACCTCCAAGTGGTAACCATCGGGTACTGGTCACATCCAACCGGTTTTGATTTATTAAACGATAAGCGCGAGTGTGATTGCACGACGAAAAACAGCAACACTATAAACATCCAGGTCAGAATGGCATGGAATGAATACCCGGCCTGCTCTCCCAGGCAAACCAAGACAAGCTGCTTCGACATATTCGGACAACAGGTTATCTAGAAATTTGAAGGGTTAGTCAGGCCCCTTGAACAGAGATGGTGGCGCATAAACCGAAAAGCCAACGGCAGCGCTCAATCCCGTAGTGGATACTGATGGCCCCGTGTCCTAGGGGCATCCAATAAATTGGAATTCCAGGTTGGGGGTTGTTCCTTGAGTTAACTACCAAATTATGGAAAAAAAACTAACGGTTAAGAAGCAACCAATAGATCGGAAAGGACTGATTTTATTATTGACGACCCTGCCAAACGAAAAAAGGACAACGACGTTCGTATCTGCACCTGGAATGTGAAAACATTAAACAGAAGAGGTGCAAGCGAAAAACTGGCGGAAGCCCTAAACTGCTACAAAGCAGACATTACTGCCATCCAGGAAATACGATGGAATGGTCCGGGCAAAAAGAGGATGAAAAACTGCGACATCTGCTACGGGTCGTGTTATAGTGAACAGAAACAGCGACTATTCGGATGGGGATTTGTTGTAAGTGCCAGACTTAGACAAGAAGTCTTATGTTTCCAAGACATTAGCGCACGCATTGTAACAATCCGCACCAAGATCAAATTCGCCAACATCAGCCTTATATGCACTCACGCCCCAACGGAGGAAAAAGATGATATAGCTAAGGATTGCTTCTATGAGCCACTTGGCCAAAGCTATGAGCGACTATCGAAGTACGATGTTAAAACCATGCTGTGTGATATTAACGCAAATGTAGGAAGAGAAGACATCCTGAGCAGTATTATCGGAAACAGAGCCTACACGTTTGGTAACGGACTTAGGATAATTGCCTTCGCTACGGAACGGAATGCCACTATAGCCAGCACACGGTTTCCACACCTCGATATCCATAAGGGGACATGGCTATCTCCATATCAACGAACGGTCAACCAAATTGATCACATAGCGATAGACAAGAGGCACGCATCCAGAATTTTGGATGTCCGAACATTCCGAGGAGCTAACATCGGCTCGGACCACTACCATGTTGCAGCCAAGGTAGGATTGCGGATATCCAACACGCCACAAAAATCCAGAATTACTTTTAAAAAAAATGAATGTCGAAAGATTGCAATCGCAAGAGACCGCCGGGACCTCCGCGCAATGCGTATCCCTACACCTCTCGATTAACACCATACCACCAGCATCGAATGTCGAAGAAGAATGAAGCCATCAGATCAGCCGCAACTGATGTGCTAGGTTTCTCGCTCCCAACAGCAAGAAACCCCTGGTTTGATGAGGAATGCCAACAGATACAGCCAAGAACGAGGCCTACAAGGGCAAGCTGCAGGTGAAGACGAGAGGTGCCGTTGAGTTCTATGGGCAGAGAAGTAGGGAAGAACACCGGCTTTTCAGAAAGAAGAAAAAAAGAGCGTGATTGAGGATATAGAGAGGTGCCACTCCAGGAACGATGTTCGGAAGTTTTACCAAATTGTAAAACGTCAAAGCCAAGGACACAAAGCTTGAACATATTCCTGTTGAGATGAACAAGGAAATATCGTAGCTGAGACACATTCATTACTGCTTCCGCTGACAGGCAGAACGATCCGTTCAATACGACCTGAGTTAAGTGAGGATAGCAATATCTAAACTCAAGCTTAATAAGGCTGCCGGAAATGACGGCCTTCCCGCCGAGCTCTATAAGGCAACCGGAGATGACTTGGTAAGAAACATCCTCCAACTCATAAGCCAAATCTAGTCGGTGAAAGTATGCCTGAAGAATGGAACCTCAGCATCATTTGCACGATCCACAAAATACTATCTGCCGTAATATATGAACGCCTGAAACCCTTTACCAATAACCTGATCGGCCCTTATCAGTGTGGGATTTTGGGCAGTAAAGTCCACAACTGATCAAATTTTCACACTTCGGCAGATCCTGGAAGAAACCCAAGATGTCCAAACCGATACCCACCACCTATTCATCGATTTCAAAGCCGCATACGACAGCATTTATTGAGACGAACTATACAGAGCCATGTGTAGTTTGGGTATACCGCCCAAGCTCGTCCGTTTGTTTAGGATGACGATGGAGAATTCTCGCTGCTCCATCGGGGTAGGAAACGACCTCACCGACACATTCGATACCAAAAAAGGATTAAGGCATGGCGATGCGCTATCATGTGATCTCTTAAATCTGATTCTTGAGAGGATTGTGCAAAACTCACGAGCCAACACCAGAGGCACAATTTTCCAAAAATCGGTACAATTACTAGCATACGCCGACGATATTGACATCATTGGTAGGACCCAACGTGATGTCATAGCCACGTTTGCTAGTATAGAGAAGGAAGCGGCAAAAATGTGTTTAGCAGTAAATGAGGGCAAGACGAAGTATATGCTGTCAATACGAAAGGACAAACAACATCGACGAATTGGACAGATCGTCACCATTGACAGACGTAACTTTCAGGTAGTAGGGGACTTTATCTATCTCGGCTCCACTTTTAACTCTAACAACAACATCTCGTCAGAAATTAAACGAAGAATTACTCTTGCCAACCGCTGTTTCTTCGGGCTAAGAAGGCAATTTAGTAGTAAAGATCTAACTCGAACTACTAAGGAGATCCTAAATAAGGCCCTGAACATCCTAGTCCTTCTCTACGGCACTGAAGCATGGACCGTCTCAAAAGCGGATGAAGAAATCTTTCCTCGATTTGAGAGGAAAATTCTTCGATAAATCTTCGGTCCCGTTGGCATTGACGAGCTATGGAGACGAAGATTCAGCCAAGAACTAAACGAGCTGGACAGCGACATGTCCCTGGTCAAAAGAATCGGCATTCGACGTTTGAGATAGCTAGGACATGTAGAACGGATGGACACCAATACTCCGGCTCGCCGAGTCTTCGATTCCTAGCCGGACGTCGGACGCAGTAGAGGAAGACCTCGCCTTAAGTGGCGTGCACAAGTAGAAACTGACATCAACCAACTTCGAGTGCGCAACTGGAGGCAGTTAGCTAAGGACCGGGCTAATTGGAGAGGCATGTTGGTTGAGGCCCAGGTTCATTCCGGACTGTATCGCCACTTAAGTATGTAAGTAAGATTTAAGGATCATTCAGACTCAAATGCTCGTGCTAAATATCTGGTAGTAGAATGTTCATGCTCAACTAATCTGAATCTGGTCTTGTCTCTTACAGAGACCTATAAATTTTCAAAAACATGGTACGTAAGACCTTTATTGGAAAATTCTGTGTATGCAAAACAATATTCTGATATAAGTGGGTATTTGAGTGCAACATAATAGTGAATGGATATCCTTATAATTTCGTAAAACTTAAAAATCCTCGGTGTTGCTAAGAACTGCACTATGCCTGAAAACAATATAAATTCACTGCCATTGAAATCATATGGATCGTTCTTAATCGTTTCAGACAATTCAACTGATTTTCAATTTGACAAAACAGCCCTTAAGATTCTAAAAATAAATCAAACCTCTATCCTGTGCAATTAAGCTTTCAGCGATGAATGGCAAATTGAAGTATCTACCTTAATTAACTTTCCATTTGAATGAATCAGCAATCCTATCAATCAGCAAGTCATTTCTTAGAGTCGACATAAGAACATTTCCATGCCGTGGGTAATCCTTTAAGTATTTGCACAATAAAGACGTCAGAGTCCTACAATCGATAGCGCGCATACAAGCTACCTTCCATCCACTCAGCAAAAATTCAAAAGTAATTACACAAATTCACCCGCCCGAATCCTCTTGAAGAATCGCCATCACCAACGCCACGTCCTTATCTTTGTCGAATGGAGAACCCACATCCTGTACTGTAGCCCATTGGGTGTACTGATTTATTTAATTCATCTCTAAATATTTATCATCATGGAGGGTGTGGCAACAACAAAAAATAATCTTTTTCTTCAGTCCTCCCCACACACACAAAAAACAAGAACGCACTTTACCTTCACTAACTCATTTCCTTCCTCTGTCGGAAATCCTTTCCGCTTATCCTCTCAAATTTCCATTTATCCAAAAGGGAAGTTCAATTTGAACAAGTTCCTCGAAGGTAGTCAAGAAAAAGTCAAGTCTTTTCTGCTAAATATAGAATTTCAGCTATTTTGTGTATAGAAAGAGGGTTGGCAGGCGAGTGTTGGTTGATAGGGAGGCGACCAGCTTTGAAGGACCACCCTACCGCCGCGCCGTTCAAGTACACAGACAAGAAAAGCCATAGTCTATCAAGAAAATTGATTATGCACGACAGCTAAATGAATCCCGTTGGATATTAATGACTATGATTTGTCAAGGAACGTTGTACCTTTCCATTTTTTTTTGTTGTCTCTTCAAGGGTGCTCCGCCAAATGAGATGATGGACTTAAAAGCTTTTTAAATAATTTGTCAAGTCACGCGTGTGGAAAACTGCAAAATTAAAATCGTTAGCAAGGTAATTGAATTGCAAAGTCAAGAACTTGTAAGTCAATTCAAATAGAGAGATATACTAGAGACAAGTTGGGGTACCTGAATGTAAAGAAAGACATATTAATCCTTGAGTTAAAAATGCACATTCTTGAGTTAATAGCGGAATTGAATTTATTGCGGGATTGTGAAGATGAAGTTTGATATAACCTCAAAGTTATCAGTGTTGATTGTGATATTGTATCCGTTTTGTTTCAGACCACAGCAATTATTTATGGTCTTTCTGGTATATCCTGTCATTAATTAGTTATGCCAACATTCAATATAACCCAGGCCATGTCCATGTCACTGTTCAAAGTCAAGAACGTCCATACATGGACATTTAAAAAAAAAATTGTTAATACCTCACATACAGCTTGAATTATTTAATTTCTATACGCCCCGCTCTTATTGGGAACCCTCTGTATGTACTCAATTTTCACCAATTCTCTTCGACAGCCTGTTTTTTTTTATATCCAGAGCATTCCGTACAAATTGGCGAGGTGTCATGTAATACGATGTAGGTACCTATGATAACCCCATTTTCAGTCAGCAACTGTTATATAACAGGTGCTGTCCCATTTGTTATACCACCTAGCAAATGATGTGGATATTTTTTTTTTTTGCATTTTTTATTTTAATTCATCTGAAACTAACTTACATGCTAGACAAAAAATTTATGAAAAAACTAGCCTACTTATCAAGTACTTAATGCCCTATGCGGGCACCCTAAATTAAACGCTAACAACTTAAGTCAAGTGCCTTTGGGCCTATTATCTAATAGACAATTTAAAATACGTACACATCTTTATTTTTTAACCAAGAAAAGTTTTTTTTTAAGAAACTTGGTATCTTTTTTTTATTATATTCTAACTTACATGCTAAATAAAACTAAATAGTTTACAGCTACCTAAAAATAACTTAAAGAACTAGAACACTCACAGCAGGCTTTTTTATCCATCTTGACTGTTTTACCTAACCTTAACTGCACCTTAAAACTTTAAACTGTGTAAGTCGGCCATACAATTTGTAAGCGAACTATCTTTACCTGTCTTAGCCACCACTGTTACAACCTACTTCGGCGGTCCCAATCGGACACACTCCTGCTAAACCGCAGGAGCTCTCCACCGCCCTGGGCGATGACGTCTCGGTCGTATAGGAGCCGCATATCCACAGTTCGTTAGAAGACATGGTAGATTAGCGGAACCGCCGATCTATCCTGCATCAGCCCTCGAATATCATCTTAAACGTCTCAAAATATTCATCATTGGGGTAGAAGGCCCCAAAGATAAGACTATTGTTCGAAGCTATCGCTCTTGCAGCGTTAAACCGAATGAGATTCACCAGAAAATTGTCTATTCTGTTTATGTTGGTCCCGTTGTATAGGACCTGGTTGGAATAGTATTTTGTGTAGTCAGATACTGGTGTTCTGTGAACTCCAAGACAGCTTATTAAACACTGCCTTTCAAACACCCGTATCTTTTAATTTTCAGATGGGGCAACGTTGAACCACACCGGGCACCCATAGGCAATCATCGGCCTAATGGGGGCCATGTAGTAAATCACCTTTACCCTGCTATCAGGACGACTGCTATATATAAGAATCGTCTTGTCAGTGCAAACGCTCTCCTAGCTATCACCAAAGCAGCATCTACATGTCTTCCGAAATAAAGGTCTGATCTTACCAGATGCCAAGGTACTTTACTAAACTCTTAGTCGCTGGTGGCTGTCCGTTTGGTCCAACGATTACCAGCTTTCGCCAGTTCTTACTCGTATCCCTAGAGGCCCTAGACAACGGTTTCCGATTTCTTAAAGTTGATTTTCAACTTCAAGTCATCACAATATCTCTGGATCTTGTCGAAGTCCCGCTGCAAAGAGTTCGTATGACTTCGACAGTAGGGCCTGAGTAAGACTACCTATCATATCACTGGTGTAAATGCTGAAGAGAATCGGCGAGTTTACCACTTCCTGTTGCAGACCATTCTTAATGAAAAATTCTGTGGTAGAAGTTTCATTGCCACTTTTGACAATAAACGTTCTAAAAGTCAGCATGTCATGAAGCATATATAGTAGTGGTTTACTTATGACAAGTCTGGTCAGCTTTAGATAGAGGCCCTCTAACCATACGGTGTCAAAACCCTTCTCTAAATCAACCAGACATGCACCCGCGGACTGTTTTTTTGGCTTTGTTCCATTGTATATCAGAGACGAGCTTGCAGGCGGCATGAATACATTCATGTCCAGCTTTGAAACCAAACTGGTTCCCCGGTATAACATTATTGTCCTTAGACCACTTGAACAGAGCTCGATTGAGAATCTTTTCGAAAACCTTGCTGATACTCGGAAGGAGACTTATCGACCGGAAATTCGCCGGATTGGAGTTGTCCTTTCCCTTTTTCGGGAGAGGATGAACCACCGCCGTCTTACAACGCACTGGATAATATGCATTATTCAGCGCGTTGTTAAATGTCCACAACTTCAGGGGGAAAGTGTCGCAATACAATGTTGGATATACCATCGACTCCCGCTGACTTCTTTTCTTTGTGGAATCGAAGATGATCTGGAGTTCCACCTTCAAATTAACAGGGGACTGGACCAAATTCGCTCGGCGACTATGGCGTTTGAGAAGTTTTCGTCATCAAACCGTTAATCGAGAGGTTAAGGGATACGCGTTGCGCGAAGATCTTGGCGGTCCATTGCGATTGCAGTCGTTCGACATTAAATTTTTTCACAGTATTTCTGGATTGTTGGGACGTGGTAGATATCCGCATTCTTACCTTGGCTGCAACAAGGTAGTGGTCCGATTCGATGTTAGCTCCTCGGAATGTTCGGCCATCCAAAATACTGGGTGCGTGCCTCTTGTCTATCGCAATATGTTCAATTTGGTAGACCGTTCGTTGATCTGAAGACCGCCATGTCCCCTTAGAGATATCGAGGTGAGGAAACCGTGTGCTGGCTATAGTTACATTCCGTTCCGTAGGGAAGTCAATAATCCTAATTCCGTTACCAGACGTGTTGTCGTGTAGCCTATGTTTCCCGATACTACTGCTTAAGATGTCTTCTCTTCCTACATTTGCGTTAAGATTTCTAAGCACGATTTTAACATCGTACTTCGTTAGTCCCACATAGTTTTTGTCAAGGGGCTCATAGAAGCAATCCTTAGCTTTACCATCTTTTTCCTCCGTTGGGGCGTGAGCGCATATAAGGTTTATGTTGGCGAGTTCAGCCTTAATGCGGATAGGGACGCTACAAAAGTTGAGCGACAGGGACAGCAAACGACGCCAAATTTCTTGCCGCTCTTATGACATTTCTCTTCAGTAAGGTTTGCCATTTCATGATGGAAAGATATACGATCCTACAACGAGTCGAAATTATTAAAATTTACAACCGAAATTAGGAGTCAGTGGCCTCAACGTCCAATTTATGGTCGTCATAATCGCAGATCAACAATTGAGCGTCTAGTGGAAAAATTTGAATACACAGGCACAGTACAAAATGTTCCCGTGCCAGTGAGGGAAAAAAGTGCCGGTAGTGTCGAGAATATTGCTGCCGTTGAGGCTTCAGTTGAAGAAAGCCCAAATGTGTCTCTCACACGTCGTTCTCAAGCGTTGGGCATCTCTGTGACGTCGTTGTGGCGAATTTCGCGAGAAGATCTTGGACTTCATCCTTACAAGATTAAATTGACGCAAGAATCTTGGACTTCATCCTTACAAGATTAAATTGACGCAAGAGAATTAAAGCCGCTTGACTACCAGAAGCGTCGTTTGTTCGTGAATTGGACTGAGCAACAACTTGAAAATGATTCGGATTTTCATCGAAAAATCATCTTCAGCGATGCGGCTCATTTCTGGCTGAATGGCTTCGTCAATAAACAAAATATGCGGTATTGTTCAGGCAGCAATCCACACGTACTCCATGAGTCATCATTGCATCCTGAAAAAATTACGGTTTGGTGTGGTTTATGGGCCGGCGGCGTCATTGGGCCGTACTTCTTCCGTGATGATCAAGTCCAGCATGTTACTGTGAATGGGAGTCGCTACCGTTCAATGATAACCGAATAGTTTTGGTCCCAATTGGATGATATGAACATGGAGGACGGCGCCACAAGCCACACAGTGAATGCCACAATCAATTTATTGGAAACCAAGTTTGGAGAACGTGTTATCTAAAGAAATTGTTCAGTCGCTTGGCCGCCTCGGTCCTGCGAATTGACGCCGTTAGACTATTACCTGTGGGGCTACGTAAAGTCTATGGTCAATGCCAACACGCCAGTGACGATTGATGAACTTCGTATGAATATCGAACGTGAAATCGCAGCAGTATCGGCCGATTTATGCTTGAAAACCGTCAAAAATTGGGTTCAGCGTCTGGACTTCTGCAAGCGTGCCTGTGGTGGCCATGCAAAAGTAATCGAGATCCACACATAATGGCATGGAACGTACTTTCACAGGAATAAAGAATTTCATTGATATCCAAAACCGTTTTGTTTTATATAAAAAAAATTTGTAGCGCTCTTATTGAAAAACCCTTTACAATGCGTTTGCTAATGTCTTGGAAACTTAAGACTTCTTGTCGATGTTTCTGATCACTATAACACGGTCCGTAGTAGATGCCACAGTTATTCGTCCTCTTTTTCCCCGGCCCATCCCATCGTATTTCCTGCTAGTTGTTCGCTTGCACTTCTCCTGTTTAATATCCTCACATTCCAGGTGCAGATACGAACTTCGTTGTCCTTTTTTTCGTTTTGCAGGTTCGTCAACAATAAAATCAGTCGTTTCCGAGACTATTCGTTGCTTCTTAACCGTTAGTTTTTTTTCCATGGTTAGGTAGTTAACCCAAAGGACAACCCCCAACCTGGTGGCAGGATCCAATTTATTAGATACCCCTAGGACACGAGGCCATCAGTATCCACTACGGGATTGAGCGCTGCCGTTGGCCTTTCGGTTCATCCGCCACCAGCTCTGTTCAAGGGGCCTGACTAACCCTTGAAATTCCTAGACAACCTGTTGTCCGAATATGTCGAAGCAGCTTGTCAAGGTTCGCCTGGGACAGCAGGCCGGGTATTCATTCCGTGCCATTCTGACCTGGCTGTTTATAGTGTTGCTATTTTTCGTCGTGTTATCAACACTCGCGCTAATCGTCTAGCAAGTCATATCCGGTTGGATGAGACCATTACCCGATGGTTACCACTTGGAGGTTAAAAATATGCACTTGATGTGTAGTCAGAGTTACATCCACTGGGCATTGCCAAGTCAAAGCCAATCAGAGTCTACCCTCGTCTACCCTCTACAACACCCAAACCATCGTGGATGTACACTTATGTTTGAAAAAATGTTGGCTCACTTTTTTTTTGCCGTGCAGAAGGTCTGGGTTCGGTTCCCAACCGTAGCAATACCTAAATGATTTTTCCCTGGCCCTCCTGCGAGTATTATCAATTGTCATGAAAAGCATATCTCAACATAGGATTCGGCATAAAACAGAAGGTTCCGCTATCGTGCTTAGAAGTACACACGCACACATGAATGGTTGTGAGAAAAAAAGCTGGGCCATGGGTACTAACGAGCCTGTTGCGCCATAAATTTAAATTTATTTTTCACTTTTTTGGAAGAATATATAAACCGTGGGATTTTATTAGGTACTGGATGATGCAATAAATTATAGCCTTCTCACATGTTAAATTAGTAATTTTTTCATGTTTGGAAATATCCTTACATGCTTACAGATACATTTGTTATGATTTTAAACATTGAGGCAAAGAAATATACTTTCTTTGCCTCAATTCCTCATTAGAGAAAGATATTACTGTGAGTCTTATAATTTTCATCAGCTACCTCAAAGTTGATTTGCTAATCATGTGGTGTGTCCACAGATATCTTTTGTCTTGGAAAATGATTTTTGTGATTAAGTCCTGCGTTGTACGTTTCACAAAAGACAGTTTTTTGTACACCAACCCCTTCACAAAATAATTCCGAATGGTAAGAATGCCGGCGCTACTTCCTGAGAACTGTAAAGTCGAAAATCGTTCAAAAAACATTACCAAATCCTTTGAGTTACCAAAAAGGCACTTATGCTTTTCAACCCATTACTTGAGTCCTTTATTCTCAGCTGCCGATGACTTTTACACAACAGCCTACCACTCCACTTCTATTCACGGCCTCCTTCGTGTGCTATACCCAACTTATTCTTATTTTCTTGACACAGATATCCGTCATTTTTTCACCCTCTTACCGAAAAGGGAGAAGTAGAACTCACTTAAACAATAATGGAACTACTTAAAAAGTCCTTGGCAAGTAGTCCTTTCCGTTTTTTTTTGTTTGTTCGTTGTTCGCCAAAGAATAGAGATGAAGTAAAGAAGAAAAAATGTAGGTATTCCCAGTTCAATTGGCATAATTCACTTGCCTTCTGGAAAGCCTATTTAACTCTCTTTCAGACTTTTTACTCGTCCTTCTGTACTCATACTTTTACAAGGATAATAATCCATATTTTCATATTTCCCTCTTTTTGATTAACATCAACCAAACGGCAGATGGCTAGCCATCGGCATCCAACCGCTTAGCCATTGAAATATGTCTTCTAACCAAAAAAAAAATCTCCGCTCCTGAACTGACTGACTAACTACAGTTACACCCGATGCCTATTCAGCAGGATAAGTTTTCAACACTTTTCGCTTTCTTTTCGTCCTTTCTTCGTTTTCGTGACGCGCTCTGTCGTTGGTTAATCGGTTTTTCGAACCGACCGGCGACCCAGGCCACCTCAGCACTATTATTGTTTTGTGTAGCATAAGCCTGTTGAAGGTGTAATTCAAAAGCTCAAAACGCTCGTTGATTACTTTCTGAAGGTTCAATGTGATGAGGAATTTGTGTATAAAATTTACTTCCTCGGCACATTGATTTTGTGAATTGAAGCCATTAACGTCCTTAACACAAGACCTGCTGCTAAAGGGATTAAGGATAAGCACCTGGTGTGTATATACATCAGAAACACTTGCTTAACCCACTTTTTGCCAAAGCCAAATGGTTTTAAACTTCACCTCTTTCGGTGCGTCCTTGTGAGTGACTTTGCAGACGTGAAAGCAAATAGAATGACACAGCGACAAATATCTAGATACTTTAAGTAAAAGCAAACATAGGGTGTGGTGTGGCAGAATGTTCAGGGTCTTTCTACCTTTTCTATTTTATTTTTATGTCCTATCCCTGGGCGGGTTTTCGTAGATCCCGTCACGCAAATTTATGGCAGATACATTCGGAATACTAATGTTATTTGCTGTTGAGGGATTCACTGCTGGTTGGTGTTTAGTGTTAAAACCACGCACAGATGCTGAGTTATTATTGTCGAAGAATAAAGGATGGTGGATAATAGTTGACAGGTAGAATGTCAATTATATCGCTAAACTCTTTTGCCAGAGAAGAAAAGCCCTTTCAATCGATTTAAAATGCTTTGGGTATTTCATGTTAGACTTGGATATGACATTCATTTGCATCTATTTAAGATATGAAAAAGGTTATCAAAGGGACCATTCATAGCATATGTGCACCTTATCCACTCTCCATACCACCATCACAAATCTGATACCAACAAATAATAAAATTTTCCGGCTTCTGCTTGGGTATAGGAAAAATTCCTTAGAAAGGATAATATTTTTAATACCATCGATGCTCCCTGCCATATCGTATTTTTTTTTAGCTGCGCCATTATATGGGTCAGCTATTTTTATTGCACATATGAAAATATTTCATTAAATTCATCTACAGGATACATCGATGGAAATGAGTTTATTTATCTTATTCCTGGTATCTGTTGTCAGTAAAATCCTTAAAGGGCTACAAAAATTTCATCCAGTGGAAAATTGGGGTTGCATGAAATGAATAAATTTGAGATTTGAGGTTACAACATGCAAAGGCTGCTCGTAAAAGATATGGATAGGGGATAATGCCTGATGAAAGCTGGGGATTTTATAAAGAGAAACGTTTAAGCCGAGGAATATGGGTGTAAAAACCAATTACTGTTGAAGGCAATTACCTGTCTAGTAGAAATAAATTTTAATATCTCGTGTCCTGTTTGTGTAATTACTTTTATTTTGTTTGGGGAAAAAACCCGATTAAATTCAGAGTTGATTGTGGTTGTAGTCCTGAATGATTTACCAAAGCTGCGTGTAACTATTAAATTATCAAGAGCAATAAATATTTTAAAATCATTCTGAGAAGGGATCCTTGACAGTTAATGACTTTTCAGTCCTGGGATCAGGTTTCAATAAAGTGAAGCTACAACTTTGTCCGATGCACTACGAGATCTACGTATCGTAGCTTGACAGATTTGCTCTTTCTTTCTGGACTGAAGTAATAGAAGATTTCATTCCCTAGATTGGTAGCTCTTTGCCCACGCTACCAAAAGTTCTTAGACCGATTAGCCTGCATATAAACACTTATCGACCTACTTGTAAAGGAAATAGTCGATTGCAACCGTTTCTCTAAATACAGTATTATCTATGGAAACGGCATCCGGACCTATGAAAACCAAGAGAAATCAAGAGAGTAACTAAGTGGGTTCCCTCGATATTAAGAAAGGCTTAACTTACTTAAGGGGTGCTACAGTCCGGAATGAACCTGGCCCTCAACCAAAAAAACCCTCGAATTCAATAAATGCCTCTAGTTGAGCATTTTATGCTGGTTGAGACACACTGGTAATCAAAGGCGAACCGAAGTATTGGTGGATATCCTAACAATCTTAAACCTCCAATACATCCCACGCTGTACGGATTTTTCATTTCAGCTCCATGATATGTGCCTGTTCTGTCACCTTTTCTCTAGGACCAGTAAATATAATCATATCACGGTCATCTTTTTGCGGGTGAGCGCACATCAAGGAGTTCCTCACTCCCTGTTCACTAAGGCAAGCAAGAGGAAGTTACTTTTTCTGCGCCATTGGCTGCTTCTTAATTGTTGGAAAGCCCAGCTCTGAATTTGGCTGCAACAAGAATGTGGATTGACGTTTACTCCTTTGAATTAACATTCGGACTGTCGCTTCTATTAGTACATGAACGATTTGGTTTGCAGTTCGACTATATATAGAGATTAGCAGCTTCTTTTGTTTATTCATAACTGAGGTAACCTAGTAGCATTATGCGGCTCTACAATCATAATCTGTTCCGGATTCGTGGAAGATATGCTTCCCAATCAAGTCGCTAGAGTGCTTTATGATTACCACAATTGAGTCTCGACGTGCGTCTTTGACTTACTTAAATGGCGCTACAGTCCGGAATGAACCTGGGCCTCAACCAACATGCATCTCCAATTACCCCGGTCCTTAGCTAACTGCCTCCAGTTATGCACTCCAAGTTGGTTTAGGTCGGTTTCTACTTGTGCGCGCCACTTAAAGCGAAGTCTTCCTCTACTGCGTCCGACGTCTGGCTGGGAATCGAAGACTCTGCGAGCCGAAGTATTGCCGTCCATTCGTTCTACATGTCCTAGCCATCGTAAACGTCCAATGCCGAGTTTTTTGACCAGGGACATGTCGCTGTACGGCTCGTATAGTTCTTGGTTAAATCTTCGTCGCAACGTCTTCAACGCAAACGGGACCGACGATTTTTCGAAGAATTTTCCTCTCAAACCGACAAGGACTTCTTCATCCGCTTTTGAGACGGTTCATGCTTCAGCGATTTATAGTAGGACTGAGATGATCAGGATCTTATATAGGATCTCCTTAGTAGTTCGAGTGAGGGATTTACTACTAAATTGCGTTCTTAGCCCGAAAATACAGCGGTTGGCAAGAGTAATTCTTCGTTTAATTTCTGACGAGACGTTATTGTCAGAGTTAATAGCGGAACCGAGATAGATAAAGTCCCTTATTACCTCTAAGTTAAATCTGTCAATTGTGAAGTTCTGTCCAATTCGTAGATGTTGTGTGTCCTTTCGTGTTGACAGCATATACTTCGTCTTGCCATCATTTACAGCTTAACTCATTTTTGCCGCTTTGTGGCTATGGCATCACGTTGGGTCCTACCAATGATGTCAATATCGTCGGCGTATGCTAGTAGTTGTACCGATTTTTGGAAAATTGTGCCCCTGGGTTAGCTCGTGAGTTTTGCACAATCCTCTTAAGAATCAGATTGAAGAAGTCACATGACAGCGCATCGCCTTGCCTAAATCCTTTTTTGGTATCGAATATGTCGGTGAAGTCGTTTCCGACCCTGATGGAGCAGCGAGAATTCTCCATCGTCATCCTACACAAACGGACGAGTTTGGGCGGTATACCAAAACGAGGCATGGCTCTGGATAGTTCGTCTCTATAAATGCTGTCGTATGCGGCTTTGAAATCGATGAATATGCGGTGGGTATCGTTTTGGACATCTTGGGTTTTTTCCAGGATCTGACGAAGTGTAAAAAAAACCACACCGTTAAGGGCCTATAAGGTTGTTGGTTAATGATTTCCGGCCTTCACATATTACGGCAGATAGGATCTTGTAGGCGATATTAAGGAGACTTATGCCTCTGTGGTTGGCGCAGTTTAGAGGGTCTCCTTTTTGTTGATCGGACAAACAGTGCGTCTTTGACATGTACATATATATAGCACTGAACGACTGCAAAAAGTTTCCTTAATGCGAGTCAGTATATGCCATGGAATTAAGCTCTAATATGCACCTAAATGTCTGTATGTGGCGACCTCTAGTGTGGTAATAAAAATTAATTAGCATCTGCTAGGTAAAAATGCTTTTGTTTTAATATTATCGCATTGCTTACCATGACAATTCTACCTTGCATGTGATGAACTTTCAACTGACAAAAAGTCAACAATAATGCTCAGGATGACCATTCAGTATTTCAGTAAGCAAGTAAGTAGGTACGACAAGACAGAGAAATCAAAGTGCCAAAAACGCTCTTGATTTTGCCAAAATTCAATCCAATGTTATACCAAGGATGACTTTATCCAAATTCAAGACGGAGGATGGTTTCATGCGACTACTAATGCCAACGATATGACAGAGACTATTGGATCAAAGGCTTGCTTAATCTTCGTCCGAATTATTCGGCGACCAACACTGCAAATGAGTCAGACACAGATCGGCTAATATGCGCAAGATTGCGCGCCAACTGCTGAATAGGTCTTAACATTTTGAATCCACCAAAATATTTCATGGAAAGTGAAGCGGTTTAACTAGGCATGGCCCGGAATATTATCAAATTTCATGCCTGCATGCTGTCGATGATGGCAATACGAAGTGACGATATTATGTCATATTTATCGACAGAGAAGCTTCCATAGCTGAAAAACAATCCAAAATAGATCGCCACTCTTACTTAGTGCTCCTGGCTCACAGCATTTTGTCAAACTTAGTTGGGTTCGTGCTCACAGGGGTATAGCAAACAATTGCAATCTCAGAAAGTGAGTGAAGTAAACGATCAAAATCAAAGCGAATAACAAGTGGAAATCTCTTACCACCTGTAACATATCCCAAAGTCTCTGACCAGAAAACGATAAGAAACGGACCACAAACTTCAACGTATGATAGAACATCCATTTAAGCTTTACTTCTATGATAGCGGGAAAGGAATTTCGGTCTGAAGGATGTCGACATCTTAAGAATGTCACTTGAGGATCAATACACTTGAAAGCTTATTCTTCAAAAATATTCAGGAAATTTCCAAAATTCCGCCTTCATCTTTTTTATTGTTTTTTGATGACATCGACTTTGGTAGATAAAGCTGAGTGATCGATGAAGGAAGGCAATAGTCCGTAAAAGCTAACCTTCATGAATGCGTGTCATAATGGCACAGCAAAACATCGACCTCCCTAAGTATTGGAGTTGGGAGCTTTCTACATTCTACTTAATCTCTTGATTTTATGATAATGACTATCTAGATTCACAAAGACATGTCTCAGTGATATGAGTTTACCTGCATTACCTGTCGAAATACCGCACCGTGCATTCCTACTAAAAATTTAAGATTTGGATATTATATCCCTACGAAATTTTCAAATCCTTGTACTTACCCAAACAAACTGAATAAGAGAACGAATTGCGAATTTTTCCTAATCATGTTGCTTCTTGCATGACACCAGAAAGACCTTCTGTTGTCAGAAAGATATTTGTGGTCAAAGGCAGATCATAATGTAAGTACCAAACCGCTTGAGCCACATCAAACCATAATCCAAAAATACAATTTTAAGGTCCTCGGTATAAAGGAGAACATTTCCAAACCTCAAGTGTCACTGAATGTGATTTGCATGCGAACTAAAACCCCCAGAGCAAGGATTTAGTTAAAAATTAAATTCGAAACCAAATTACCCCTACTCCTAGCATTTCTCGCCTCCCATTTTCTCTATGCCCACCGCATAAACACTAGCGTATGTGTGTCCTGCAGATAGAAAACTTGTGTCCAAATGGAATGCAAGCTCCGAAATTAGCCCAAAACGCACGCATGAAATCAAATTCCTTTCTCTCTCTCTGCTGGAGTGTGTTTGCAGCACTCCCTGCGCATCCAGGCAAGCAGTCTGCAATCTGCACACAGCTTGCCATCTAGGATCCTGAAGGCACACGGTTAGTTTACTCTGGTCAAAGTGTTGTTCAATTAGAATAATTTATTTAGTTGGAATGGCTCTACCGCAATCCGTTGGCACTGAAAGCGGTAGTCACAAATTAAGGACTATACGCCAACCAACTGCAGGATCCTTAATTCAATCATTGTACAAACGTAATAACGTTCTGGGAATGCACCCAAAATTAAGCTTGAAAGTATGTTCATTTTTGTTTGTTTGTTTCGATAGTGAGGTAAAAAGTTCAAGGACATCCCACATGCACACATTTTCTCAAATAACACAGAAAAAAGGACTCAATCACCACACCTTGAACATTTCGAAGAAACTTTTTATTGAATTTAAATTAGAAAAAAACAGTAAAAAAAAAACTGCTCAAACCAGTAGGACAGCGCACGTGTGGTATTAAGTTGAACTTGTCAAAAAGTTGTTATCCTGGGAGTGAAGTTTTCTTGGATGGGAAACATGTGTGTTGTCAGTGGTCTGGACATATGAAATTTTCGTCGGTGATAGATTTTATGCTTAAAAACTCCGGTGAAATGTTTTCACGTGAAAATTGCGTGTAAACTTAATTGGAATGGATTGAGGACATGTATTTTTTTTTTAAACGGATTAAGTTCGAGGAAGTTGTTAATTCAAAAATAAGCACGAATAGGGTATTCGGTTATCTCGAACTCTATTTAAACAGTTCTGTCCTTCATATATCCTAAACAGAACACCTTCAAGTGCACACATAAATCTAAATACCCACGCAAATCTGACAGGAATGCCAGTTGAAAAAAAAGGACAAAGTGAAGTGTCTAAAACGACTACCTACACCTCGTGCAACACTTCACTTAAAAGCTACAAACTTAACGTAAACATTATTTATTGTCGCTGGATGCAAGTGCTTTGCAAATATTTGCCTCTACGCTTTCATGGGCTCGAATTGAGGTGAAGGCAGAAACCACCTAGCTCCGTGTCCTCACATGGCATTTATCTACTTCTCGTAGGATTTTGCTCTTTTTTGTTTGTAAATGAAAGACTGTGGGGTGAGACCGGCACAGTGATAGAAAAATACCTGACATAAGAGTTCATCCTTGAGGAATGATGGGCTTTGTCGAAGAGAGACGGAATGCAGGTTTTAAAGTTCAGATGTGAAGTTTATTTGTATTAGAGTTTATCATTGGGGGTTTGATTGAGCTAACAGAGACCATAGAGACAACAACTTTTTGCAGAATTAATGATCCTTTGTAAATGTGCGTTTTAAAGGGAAGAGTATTGCCAACAGCTCCTCAAAAGGACTTGCTAGATAGTTTAATACCTAATTGAATATTTGGCCGTGTTGCATCAAATTGGAGAGAAAGAGAGAAAAAGGAAAAACGTTGGATGTGACATTTGTCCAAGTGGTATACAGGAGGTCTTAAAAAAACTGAAATGTTGGAGATGTAGCTATACATTCTGAAATATGTCTTTTCACTCTGACTGCCAACCATCACAGGGTGGCGATGATTGCTATCTTCATCAACTATTAATGGGGTAACCAGTTGTTGTTGTTAATTTTAAGTGGCATGTCTGCACTATTAATGCAGTGAATGAATGCAAAGCGAAAGTATATGGTGTTTCAGAGCATGCATTCCATTTCTTCCTTTCTCCAAAATCATGTTTCCAAATCTTTATACGTCCCTAAGCCTAATGGAAATGGATGGAAAATGGAAAACTTTCAGCATGGAAGTCATTGTAGTACCTCGACTCCCGTACGGGCTTAACCCATTCCAATGAAAATCTTTTTCTTTTGGCCGTTAGGAGGTTTGAACGATAAGTCGTCTCCACCTTTTGGCCGTTAGGAGGTTTGAACGTTAAGTTGTCTCCAACTTTTGGCCGTTAAGAGGTTTGAACATTAAGTAGTCTCCACCAAATGGAAAACTTCCAGCATGGAAGTCATTGCTGTACCTCGACTCCCGTACGGGCTTAACCCATTCCAATGAAAATCTTTTTCTTTTGGCCGTTAGGAGGTTTGAACGATAAGTCGTCTCCACCTTTTGGCCGTTAGGAGGTTTGAACGTTAAGTCGTCTCCAACTTTTGGCCGTTAAGAGGTTTGAACATTAAGTAGTCTCCACCAAATGGAAAACTTCCAGCATGGAAGTCATTGCAGTACCTCGACTCCCGTACGGGCTTAACACATTCCAATGAAAATCTTTTTCTTTTGGCCGTTAGGAGGTTTGAACGATAAGTCGTCTCCACCTTTTGGCCGTTAGGAGGTTTGAACGTTAAGTCGTCTCAAACTTTTGGCCGTTAAGAGGTTTGAACATTAAGTAGTCTCCACCAAATGGAAAGCTTCCAGCATGGAAGTCATTGTAGTACCTCGACTCCCGTACGGGCTTAACCCATTCCAATGAAAATCTTTTTCTTTTGGCCGTTAGGAGGTTTGAACGATAAGTCGTCTCCACCTTTTGGCCGTTAGGAGGTTTGAACGTTAAGTCGTCTCCAACTTTTGGCCGTTAAGAGGTTTGAACATTAAGTAGTCTCCACCAAATGGAAAACTTCCAGCATGGAAGTCATTGCAGTACCTCGACTCCCGTACGGGCTTAACCCATTCCAATGAAAATCTTTTTCTTTTGGCCGTTAGGAGGTTTGAACGATAAGTCGTCTCCACCTTTTGGCCGTTAGGAGGTTTGAACGTTAAGTCGTCTCCAACTTTTGGCCGTTAAGAGGTTTGAACATTAAGTAGTCTCCACCAAATGGAAAACTTCCAGCATGGAAGTCATTGCCGTACCTCGACTTCCGTACGGGCTTAACCCATTCCAATGAAAATCTTTTTCTTTTGGCCGTTAGGAGGTTTGAACGATAAGTCGTCTCCACCTTCTGGCCGTTAGGAGGTTTGAACGATAAGTCGTCTCCACCTTTTGGCCGTTAAGAGGTTTGAACGTTAAGTCGTATCCACCTTTTGGCCGTTAAGAGGTTTGAACATTAAGTAGTCTCCACCAAATGGTTTTATACCTGCGGAGAATAAATACAACCAAGACAATACTACTACCTGGGCTAACATTTATTATTGGTTGTCTGAGTTGTAAGTATGCATCCCTATAATGTGGAGTGAAGTATAAGTTGTCTTCATCCCATAAGTATGTAAAAGCATCACATTACTGTATTATACCAGAATTTTCAAAAGTTTACGAATTAGTTGATATTCGATTTTTTTTCTAGTATTGAACTGACCTTAATGGCAAACTCACAACATGCAGCGTTTCACTTAATCGTACCGACTATCAAAAGTTCACTAAACAAAAAGGCGATGGTGGCTTTTCTTGAATAGTCCTACCGAGGGGACTATTCGCAGTGCCGTATATAAATTTGAGTCCACTGCTTAAGTAAACGAAAAACCAAATACCGGACGAAATGCAAGATTTGACGAAAACATCGACACTGTTAGCGAGAATGTGCAGTATAAGCAGTCGATTTGGCGTCACTCATAAGAGCTCGGCCTTTCACAGGCCACAAGTTGGTGAACTTGAACCGTGACTTGAAGCTACACCCGGCTAAATAGTCTTTGGAGCAGTTATGGAAACTGCTAAAGCCTAAGGTAAACGACGATAAGCAAAGACGTGTGTTGGCTAAATGGTCTTTGGAGCAGTTATGGACACTGGCCTTATTTTTTATCGAAAAATCATCTTAAGAGATGAGTCTCATTTCTGGATTATTAGATACACCAACGAAAAAAGTTCTCGAGCTTGGGACGATACCAATCCACGTGAAATCAAAGAGCGTCCAGTCTCTCTTTGGTGAGAATTTTTCCTTGCACTCTCATCGGTTCATATTTTTATTGAAAAAGACATTGGCCAGGCCATCACCATCAACGGCAGGCTCTATAGGTCGATGATTACCAATTTCTTTTGGCCTGAATTGGATGATAATGCATGGTCATCTCACGCTGAAGTGATGTGCACTGGCTACCGAGATAGTGTGATTTTACCCCGTATGGGTTTTCTAGAGTCGCAGGTTTATGCTATTAAGCTACAAAGCACAGCTATCCTCAAAGACAAAATAACGCATGCCATCGTTCAATAGGATGTTTTGGATGCGCTCTACCTTAAGAAACGCGTGGATTTTCTGAAGCTGAAGACTACATGCTTTTTAATTTTCTCTTTAAATTTTGTTTGTTGTCCTGGACTGCTTAGTCTCATCACAGTACCATTGCACTTTCTTTTGGTGAAGGTAATGTACATTGCCTCCTCTACCGCATTAATTTGAATATCAATTTTATTAATTAGGGCTGTAAATACTTGATTTTATTTACTTTCCTCCAATAGTTTTGGCATTCATCTTACATCGACTCGGACCACTACCTTGTTGCAGCCAAGGTGGGAATGCGGATATCCACCACGCTACAAAAATCCAGAAATATTGTGAAAAAATGTAATGCCGACAGACTGCAATCGCAAGAGACCGGCAAGACCTTCGCTCAACGCATATCACTTAAAGTCTCGATTAACCCCATACCACCAGCATCAAATGTCGAAGAACAATGGCAACCATGCCAACAAGTAATTAGATCAGCCGCAAGAAGTCCCTGATGAGGAATGCCGACAGATGCTCGCAGCCAAGAACGAGCCCTACAAAGCTAAGCTGCAGATGAAGACGAGAGCTGCCGTTGAGCTCTATAGGTAGAGAAGAGGGAAGTACACCGGCTTTTCAGAAACAAGAAAAAAGAGCAAGAACAGCGTGCGATGATCGAGGACATAGAGAGGTGCCACTCCAGGAACGATGCTCTCAAGTTTTATCAAAGTGTAATACGTCAAAACCAAGGATACAAGGCTCGAATAGAATCCTGTCGAGATGAACGTGGAATACCGTAGTTGAGACACAGTCGATGCTGAGGATATGGAAGAACCACTTCTGCAGTCTGTTAAACGGCAATGAAGAACAACATTCCGCTGTAACGCAGAACAGCAAAAACTGCCCACCATCCGACCTGAGTGAAGTAAGGATGGCAATACCTAAACCTAAGTTTAATAAAGCTGCAAATAATGACGACCTTCCCGCCGAGCTTTGTAAAGCCGGTGGAGATGACTTCGTAAGTAACATCCGCCAACTCATAAGCCAAATCTGGTCGGAAGGAAGTATGCCTGCAGAATGCAACCTCAGCATCGATCCACAAAAGAGGAGACCTTGAAACTGCGCCAACTACATAGGCATAAGTCTCCTCAACGACGCTTATAAGATCCTATCTGCCGTATATGTTTCTGGTTTGTTTGCATAAACCTTGCTTTTCAGATATCCCCACAAAAAAAAAGTCCGGAGCAGTCAAGTCAGTCCAATCAACATCACCATTTCTTGAAATGACTTGTTTTGGAAAGGGGTCTCGCAGTAATTCCATTTTAATCCTGGCTGTATGAAATGACACCACATGTGTGATAAAAAATTTTTCAATCATATCACGATATCGCTCCGCATTCACAGTTACCGTTACGCCAGTTTCATTTTCAAAGAAGTAAGGTCCAATAATTCCACCTGACCAAATTGCACACCAGACTGAAACTTTTAACGGATGCAAAGGTGACTGATGACTAATTTAAGGGTTTTCCATTGCCCAGAACCAACTATTCTGTTTATTCACATATCCATTCAAATGAAAATGTGCCTCGTCACTCATTAGGTTTTTTCCTGGATATTGGGGGTTATCATGGGCTAGCTGTAACATCCTATTGGCATATGTACGCCGGCGTATATAGTCTTGTGGAAGAAGCTCTTGTGTCAACTTAATCTTAAATGTAAACAAATGAAAATCCTGGTGCAAAATTGTGGCCAAAGTTGTTCTTTGAAGACCAAGCCCCTGAGCACGGTTTCGATTTGAGGTTGAACACTTTCTTGAACAGCAGTAATGTTTTCAGCCGACCTTGCAGTACGTTATGGTCCATGCTTGGGCATATAACCAACATTCCCTCTATCTTCGAAATTATTCACTACACGATAAATAGTGCGTTTTGTTGTTTATCCCAAAAATTGCACGTAACTTTCTTATCGTCACAGTTATCGATGATTGAATTTGATAAAATATTTGAACGATTAAAACTCGTTGGTTTATCGAATAATTTTCCAAAATAAATTTGCCACGTGTCTACTTTACGATTGCCAAATATGAACTGTCAAGATTAATGTTTACCAAAATGGCGGCAAAACAAAGTAGTATACCTTCCCGGCGGACACAGTGTACTTGGTCTCACCATCGTTTACTGCTAAACTCATTTTTGCTGCTTCCTTCCCCCGACCCAGCAAACGGGGCTAGGACATTACGTTGAGTCCGACCAATGATTTCAATATCGTCGTCGTATGATAGTAGTTGCATCGGCTTATTGAGTATTGTGCCTCTGGTGTTGGCTCGTTAGTTTTGCACAATCCCCTGAGGAATGAGATCAAAAAGTCACATTACAGTGCATCGCCTTGGCTAAATCCTTTTTTGGTATCGATTGTGTCGGTGGGGTGGTTTTCGGCCCTGAAGGTGCAGCAAGAATTCGCCATCATCATTCTGCACAGAAGGGCATGACTAAACATGACTCTGCATATATTTCGTATCTATAATTTTTGTCGTATGCGGCTCTGAAATCGAGGAATAGGTAATGGATATCGAATTGTGCTCTTTAGTTTTTTTTTTCATGATCGGCCGAAGTGTAAAAATTTGATCAGTTGTTGACTTTCATGGCCTTAAATCATACTGATAAGTGCCGATAAGGTTGTTGTTGAACGGTTTCAAACGTTCACATATTACGACAGATAGGATCTTGTAGGCGATATTGAGGAGACTTATGTCTATGTTCAGAGAGTCGTTGTAGATCGGGCAAAGGATGTTGAGGTTTAATTTTTATGCCTCAAACTGTTTACCAACAACCTGATCGGCCCTTATCAGTGCGGTTTTAGGCCAGGAAAGTTCACAACCGATCAAATTTTCACACTTCGGCAGATCCTAGAAAAAAACCCAAGAAGTCCAAATCGATAGTCACCACCTATTCATCGATTTCAAAGCCGCATACGACAGCATTTATAGAGACGAACTATACAAAGCCATGTCTAGTTTTGGTATACCGCCCAAACTCGTCCGTTTGCGTAGGATGACGATAAAGAATTCTCGCTGCTTCTTTAGGTTCGAAAACGACCTCAACGACACATTCGATACCAAAAAAACGATTAAGGCAAGGCGATGCGCTGTCATGTGACTTCCTCAATTTGATTCTTGAGAGGACTGTGCAACACCAGAGGCACAATTTTCCAAAAATGGGTACAACTTCTAGCATAACGCTGACGATATTAACATCATTGGTCGGACCCAACGTGATGCCATAGTATATTTAGTAGTGAAGCCCTCACTCAACATTCGAATGCTTTTAACTACTAAGGAGATCCTATATAAGACCCTGATCATCCCAGTTCTGCTCTACGGTGCTGAAGCATGGACCGTCTCAAAAGCGGATGAAGAAATCCTTGGTCGATTTGAGAGGAAAATTCTTCGAAAAATCTTCGGTCCCGTTTGCGTTGACGGGCTATAGAGACGAACAAGCAAACAAAAACTATACTAGCTGTACATCGACATGCCCCTGGTCAAAAAAAACTTCGCATTTGACGTTTAAGATGGCAAAGACATGTAGAATGTATAGAAACCTATACTCCGGCTCGCAGTCTTCGATTCCAGCCAGACGTCGGACGCAGTAGAGGAAGACTTCGCTTTAGGTGGCGCGCACAAGTAGAAACCGACCTAAACCAGCTCGGAGTGCGCAACTGGAGGCAGTTAGCAAAGGACCGGGATAATTGGGGGCATGTTGGTTGAGGCCCAGGTTCATTCCTGACTGTAGCGCCACTTAAGTAAGTAAGTAAGTAATTTTGCCTTTCGTATTTATTTATTTGAAGCGCTATGATTGGTCGTTATTTTTTGATTTGTTTTACCACCGGGGCAGCATTCAATTCCTTTATTTCCTTCCGTCCCTTTTTAGATTTTCTTCATCTGTTGATAATTTCTCAGCCTTACAAATTTCTTTTTTTGTCGTTGATTTGTTCTTTCAACTTAAGAATATTTATTTCTTTAAATCTCATTGATTTGCTTAAGCCCATATTTTCTTTCACAGTCGTTTGGGTATTTACCCTCAAGGTTTTCATTTATTTTGATATGGGGGTGTTCTTTCGACCCTTTTATATCTTCCGAAAGTGTCGCTTCTGAGTAATAAATGGTCCGCACCAGAACCCATGTACCGAATTCCGAAAAGGGTGGATTTTTCAGGGAAACTGGCACACAAATTAGGATATTATAATCTTCTGTACTGTTCATTGCATTTTTTTTTGTTAGCTTTTGAAAAGTTAAAACTTTTCGGACTTAAGTCGCGGCAGTAATACCTTGCCTCGGGAATATTCTACCGCCTCCGATAGGGGAGCTTAATGTTTCAAAACCGAAATCGTGAATCAAGTGGTTGTTACAAAAATGCCTGTACCTAAAATTTATAAAAAAAGAAAGCTAATCCAATGGATTTGAAGTTATCTCTCGAAATGCTGAGTTCAAGTTCTCTGGAACAGTTTCAAGTGTACTCAATGCTGGTGTTGCACAGGTTTCTTTTTTGGAACCTCTAATCTAATTTACTACTTAGTCGATTTCATTAGCTTTTCACAATCGTTTTTAAGCCTACATCCATTATTTTCAGGCGTGGACCTTAAACGGCCAAATATATTAAGCCCATTCCAATATGTCTGTCTTCGTTGCAATGAAACCGAAATCAACTGCCATTAGAAACATTTTAACGATAGGTTCGTTATGAGATACGTTAGGAAATTGACTTATTCGAAATCGCTGAAAACGCTTCGAAATATCCAGATTTACTAAATCGATGTTAAATAATTGTCACCGCTTTCGATCTGTCCAAATCGAAAAAGCGGTTAAACGCCTTAAATTTAAGTCTATCGCTGGCATGTCGTTTCAAAACTTCCCTCTCAATTATTAAGAATAACCAAACGCATACAAAAAGAAAGAATTTGAGAAATACGCAAAGCGAACTTCCTAGTTTCGAACGAACATCGTATAAATATCTACAGTCGTGCTGTGCTCTGTAGCTATTTTGAAAAACAAATATTCAAATGAAATAGTTTTATAGATAGCTGCATAGATTTAAGATATTTGTGTAGTTTAAGAGCAGAATCAATAAACATCAGCAAATATTATTTTTGTGCGGCCCTTGAGTGTTGTAAGCTCATCTCATCCGATAAAAGTGTATTCAATAATCCGAAAAATAAAATTTTGTCAAATTGGTAGCAATGACAAACTTTGGAATTGTCTTCCTGTGCCATTAGACTGATTGGCATTCGCAAAATCGCAAGAATAATGTTCACACTGTCGATGATGAAATAGTTCTGACTGTTTATCATTGAATCTATGTTATCATAATAGCATTTGAAATCTGAGCATTTCCTTTTTTTTCCGTGGGCTGGTGGAAATCTCAAAAGACACGATGAGTACGTGCCCAAAGTAGTGTGGAGCTTTAACCTACTAAAACCACCACCGTTTTTGTATTTGCATCGCAACTAAGTATGCGACTTAACTAGCAACTTTTTTATCACGAGTAGTGAATGTTTGGCAGGTAACTTTCCTGCGAGAGTTCCGGCTTTTTCCGCAATTTATAGCGCGGTTTGTTGTTATCAGGCAAGATCTTGCGGTTTAGTTCTTTGAAGATATATTTATTATTAATTTAAGTGGCACTACAGTCCGGAATGAAGCTGGGCCTCAACCAACATGCCTCTCCAATTAGCCCGGTCCTTAGCTAACTGCCTCCAGTTGCGCACTCCAAGTTGGTTGATGTCAGTTTCTACTTGTGCACGCCACTTAAGGCGAGGTCTTCCTCAACTGCGTCCGACGTCCGGCTTGGAATCGAAGACTCGGCGAACCGGAGTATTGCTGTCCATCCGTTCTACATGTCCTAGCTATCTCAAACGTCTAATGCCGAGTTTTTTGACCAGGGACATGTCGCTGTACGGCTCGTATAGTTCTTGGTTGAATCTTTGTCTCCATAGCCCGTCAACGCAAACGGGACGAAGATTTCTCCTCTCAAATCGATGAAGGATTTCTTCATCCGCTTTTGAGACGGTCCATGCTTCAGCGCTGTAGAGCAGGACTGGGATGATCAGGGTCTTATTTAGGATCTCCTAAGTAGTTCGAGTGAGGGCTTTACTACTGAATTGCCTTCTTAGCCCGAAGAAACAGCGGTTGGCAAGAGTAATTCTTCGTTTAATTTCTGACGAGATGTTGTTGTCAGAGTTAATAGCGGAACCGAGATAGATAAAGTCCCGTACTACCTCAAAGTTATATCTGTCAATGGTGGCGTTCTGTCCAATTCGTCGATGTTGTGTGTCCTTTCGCGTTGACAGCATATACTTTGTCTTGTCCTCATTTACCCATTTTTGCCACTTCCTTCTCTATACTAGCAAACGTGGCTATGACATCACGTTAGGTCCTACCAATGATGTCAATATCGTCGGCGTATGCTAGTAGTTGTACAGATTTTTGGAAAACTGTGCCTCTGATGTTAGCTCGTAAGTTTTCCTATTCCTCTCAAGAATCAGATTGAAGAAGATACATGACAGCGCATCGCCTTGCCTAAACCCTTTTTTGGTATCGAATGTCTCGGTGAGGTCGTTTCCGACCTTGATGTCTTTTTTCTTTTTTCTTGTTTCTGAAAAGCCGGTGTTCTTCCTTTCTTCTCTGCCTATAGAGTTCAACGGCAGCTCTCATTTTAACCTGCAGCTTAGCCTTGTAGGCCTCGATCTTGTCTGCGAGCATCTGTCGGCATTCCTCATCAAACCAGGGGTTTCTGGCTGGTGGGCGCGAGAAACCTAGCACATCAGTTGTGGCTGATCTGATGGCTTGTTGGCATCGTTGCCATTGTTGTTCGACATTCGATGCTGGTGGTATGGTGATAATCGCGAGGTTAAGTAGTAAGTGTTGCGCGAAGGTCTTGGCGGTCACTTGCGATTGCAGTCTTTTGACATTACATTTTTTTACAGTATTTCTGGATTGTTGTGGCGTAGTGGATATCCACATTCTAACCTTGGCTGCAGCACGGTAGTGGTTCGAGTCGATGTTAGCTCCTCGGAATGTTCGGACATCCAAAATACTGGATGCGTGCCTCTTGTCTATCGTTATATGGTCAATTTCGTTGACCGTTCGTTGATCTGGAAACCGCCATGTCCCCTTATGGATATCGAGGTGAGGAAACCGTGTGCTGGCTATAGTGGCATTTCGTTTCGTAGCGAAGTCAATTAGCCTTAGTCCGTTACCAGACGTGTTGTCATTTAGGCTATGCTTTCCAACAATACTGCTGAAAATGTCTTCTCTTCCTACCTATTCGTTAAAATCTCCCAGCACAATTTTTACATCGTACTTCGGTAGTCGCTCGTAGGTTTTGTCCAGGAGCTCATAGAAGCAGTCCTTAGCTATATAATCTTTTTCCTCCGTTGGGGCATGAGCGCATATAAGGCTAATGTTGGCGAATTTGGTCTTGGAAAATTTGGAAACATAAGATTTCTTGCCTTAGTCTGGCACTCATAACAAATCATTTCTGCTCACTATTACACGGTCCATAGTAGATGTCACAGTTTTTCATCCTCTTTTTGCCCGGCCCATCCCATCGTATTTCCTGGATGGTAGTAGTATTCGCTTGCACCTCTCCTGTTTGATGTTCCCACATTCCAGGTGCAGATACGAACACCGTTGTCCTTTTTTCGTTTAGCCGTGTCGTCGACAATAAAATCAATCCTTTTCGAGGCTATTGGTTGCTTCGTTTCATACATTTTTTCCATTTTTGGGTAGTTAACCCAAATTAAAACCCCCAACCTGGAGGGCCAGTTGCAATTTATTGGATACCCCTAGGATACGGGGCCATCAGCTCTCATTTAGTGCAATCCGCCAGGATTTTGTCCATTCATTAACCTCTATAACAGTATTTTGTAATTTCATATTTGTTTCCTCTATTGTTGTGCCAACTGCTAGTATAGCTACATCGTCAGCAAACGTGGCAACTATTATATCGTTTGTTAGCGGGATATCAGGTGTAAATAGGAGGTACAAGAGTGGGCCAAGGACGCTTTTTTTGGGATATTCCTGCCAATATTTCTCTGAACTCCGAATATTCGTTTCCAAGTTTCACACGGAAGAGTTGATGCTCAAGATACGACACGAGGATTTTATATAATTTTTCCGGCAGAACTTGTCTTAGTTTGTATTGAGAGCCTCTATGCCAAACCTTGTCAATAGCTTGCGACTTGTAAAGAAATACGCCTGATCATATTTTCTTTTCTTCGAAAACTTTCTCAATTACATCAGTAATTCGATGAACTTGATCCACAGTCGAATGTTTACTTCTAAACCCAAATTGATGGTCAGGTAAAAGGCGTTTCTGATCAATAATGGGGTGTAAGCGACCGAGTAATATCCTTTCAAAAACTTTTGAAATTATTGGAAGAAGTGAAATAGGTCTGTAAGATTTAATTTCCTTAAGTGATTTTCCTGGTTTGAGAACCATAATCCATATGTTTCGTTATCGAATTGCTGCATTTAAAATGTACAGGAGTTTAGTTAATGCTTTTCGGGGAGCATTTTAGGAAGTTCTCCTGTAATTAGGTCATAACCCGGAGCTTTTTTAAGCTTTAATTTCTGTGTTTCCCGTTTAAGTTCGGCAATACTTGCATATCTTACTAGATTTCTATCGGTTGTAGTCTCAAATAAATTAATGTTTTCTTAAATGTTAGCTTAAATGTTTCCTCAAGATGTGCGGTAAAAACGTCAGCTTTTCCCCTTTCGCTTTTTGCCCAAACGTCTTGAGTTACCCAAATTGGTGGCACAGCGTTTTTTGGCCGTTTTATGACTTTAATTGCTTTCGAAAGTGAATAATTCGATTCTTGTCCAGCGGTTAGGCTTTGCAGATAAGTTTCTACTGCATGGTTTTGAAAGTTTTTAATCGAATTTGATAGCATGTTACTCAACCGATTGCGATGTGTGGGCACGAGTTTGGTGCCATCATTTCGACATTTTCTTTTATTTCTCTTTATTTTGCTCTGTTGAGGAGTATTATTCCGTACAGCTTTTTGAACGGTAACGATGAAGGAGTCAACCGCGACTTTGAGCATTTCCTGATAACCAACTAAGAGCTGTATATCATGTCGCTGGTATGCTAAGTAATCAAGCGGACCCTTAAAATATTGTTCATAGCCACGACAGTGTAGATATGTCTGTTTCTCTGTAATGATGGCTTTGCCTCTTTTTTCGAGAACTGACATTGACATTATTGTGACCCTTATATTCCCCTTCAACTTCAAATAGTCCCTCCCAGACTAGGAGTGCGGGGAATCCTTCAATTCCAGATCCTATGATATGCCATCACGACGCGACGTCTGAGTTAAATACTGATGAGAATGACTTGTCGCTACATAGGTCGGGAACGTGCCGACAACAACTTGTGGCTTATAGGATGTTATGGTGGTATTTAATTGGGCGTTAAGAGAGTAGGACCTTGGTTTCGTTATATTTTTAGCTTATCTTTATAGGCGATCCTCCTACCACGATCTCTGCCAGAAGCTATGCATATTAACGTGATTCACACTAAATAATCGAAGCGATTATTTACAATTCTTGCCAAATCTTTTCAGCCGAAAAATATGATTTTACAACAGCATTTGTTCAATTTTTTTATTTGTAAGAATCATTCTGATTCCGCAAAGTAAATACTAAAAACAAATCTGGATAACAATGCTTAATCTGACCTACTTTCGCTGAAAATGTGTCTCATTTGTCGTCGTTACGATTACAAACAACAGACAAACCATTTCATACCCAGATACAAATAATAAGCAGATAAGAGCCTTCAAATATAAACCTACCCACATACATACTCCTTGCCACACTTGTGGTACTCATCGTTTCACATTTTGTCAAGCTCTGTGAATGAACAATAAGGACATTTAGATTTTTCACCACTGTGAGCCCAAAGATTGATGGTTCCATTGCGTGCCACCACTACTCCGACCACAAGGGTGTACCATTTTCCACGGAATTAGATCAAAGTCAAGGCAAACGAGGATAAAGTCGGTCATTATTGACGCACACGAATACATTTACGCAGAGCCTACTCTCTGTTGAAATAAACTAAAACACAGAACTGTTCTAAATTTGCAAATAAATTACCACCCCTTGAGCCGACAACACAATCCACAACACAATCCACCTCACTGACAGAAGGATGTAACGCATAATCTACATCTGAATGCATTTGAATGGAGAACATCTGTAAGGAGGTGCAGTTAACACTTCATCCTGGCGAATGCAGTCCCCCCGCGCCACAGATTGTTCACATCCCGCACTTACAAAGAAGCACAGAAGGATACCTTCAGGTGTTGGGCGTCGTCTTCGTCGTCTTTATAAACTTAAGCTTGCATATCGTTGTGGAAGTTTTATTGTAAATTGTCCTTAGGCGGACATGTGGTGAGCTCCTTTGGCATCCTAAATTTATTTAAATGAAATTTCTTAGAGCATAAGATATTGCCGTTGGGCATTTTAATGGTATTCATGGTATATTTAGGGAGGGAGGGTATCTGGCATTATGGAGGAATTTGTTCTATTTAAACAGTTAAGGAATTGTCGGCGATAGAAGGACATAATGGATTTTGTAAACTCCATTGTAATTGTTTGAGATCTGCTATCGGGAGGTTTAGAATGTTCTTTCGATAGCTAATAGTATGCCCATCAGACTGGGGAGCTGACAATTCGAGAGACAATTCTAAATGTTTTGGTGGGAGTAAAGAGCTTTCCAAAAGGTAAGTATTGTAAGGCGGAGGTGCATAAGATAGGACTGTCGTGGTGTGAGTAATCCTGAATAAGGTTGTAGATGGTGAGGGCTTATGTTTTCTCAATTTTGGTTGTTAAATTATTTTAGACTAGAATGGATTTGGGGTGTTGGTATATTTATTTGTCCGACCCTAATATAGGTTGTTGTATTTTAGACATACACATACACAATCGAATACAAGTCATGTATGAACGTCTAATCTCATCTGGGAGCAAATATGATTTTTATAAATATGAAATTCTGGGAACATGAAATTATCTAGGTGGTGTTTTTTATACCATGTCCCATAGGGGTATATTAGTTTGGACATTAAGTTTGTAACAAAACTATTTATTTATTTATTTATTTATTTATTTATTTATTTCAATCTACGATTTTCAATCTACAGATTTTGAGATACATGGAAAATGTATTATATAATATAATTAATTAGTAATAAAATAATAAAACTATTCAATGATTAATAAGAGTAATTAGCATATTTTTAAAAATATTTCTGGGCAAAAATATATCTAATTCTGTGCAGTACAAATTAAACATTTGAATAGACAAAGAGATAGGTTCACGCTGACCAAACACTGTACTATGACGACTTTCAAATAACAGTGGTCTTAGCCTAAGAGCTCTAGAAGGAGCATACAAATTCAAACAACTAAGCAAATTCTCACTATCAACTGTTGCACATAAAATATCACGAATAAACATAACGTTGTACATTTTTCGCCTCGATTCAAGAGTCTGCATTCCAAGTAATAAACATTTAGAACAATACGAATGATGGACCTCAATGCCATTATTAAAAAATAAGTGACGTAAAGCAAATCTTATAAATTTTTTTGAACGCTTTCAATTCTCTGTTAATTTAAAATAGTAGTTGAACACCAAACAACACAAGCATACTCCAAGACAGGACGCACAATACTGCAAAATAATGCCTTAATAGTATAAGGATCTTTGAAATCGGAAGAGTTTCTTTTGATGAAACCCAAAAGTGAGTTTCCTCTGGAAACTATGTTATAAATATGTAGATTAAATGTTAATTTGCTATCAAAAAACACCCCTAGATCATTAAAATCATCAACTACTTTTATTGGAGTACTGTTGAATGTATAATATGGGTAGATTGGATGAAAAGTTCGGTTATAGCTCATACAAGCACATTTTTCAACGTTTAATACCAAGTCGTTTAAGCTACACCACTCAGTGAAAGTATTTAAATCTTTTTGCAACATGTGACAATCATTTATTGTTGATATCTTTGCAAACAATTTTATATCATCAGCATACATTAGACACATACAACTTTTTAATAAATCCGGCAAATCATTGATAAAAAGAATGAATATCAAGGGACCAAGATGGCTTCCTTCTGGAACACCCGAGTTAACTTGAATTTCCTTAGAATAATAGTCTCCTATAACAACATATTGTTTCCTGTTATGCAAATACGACGAAAACCATTGCAGTAATGGACCATAAAAGCCACAAGCTTTCAGTTTTTCCATGAGAATATTCAAGTTTACTCTACTAAAGGCTTTTACGAAGTCAGTGTATATTACATGCACCTGATTATGACTTTCTAATGACTTCATACAGAAATTAGTAAATTCTACTAAGTTGGAGACAGTTGATCTACCCTTTCCAAAAACCATGTTGGTATTTACTGATATGTTGCGTGATTGTGAATGAAAGTTTATCCTTTACAAGACTATCTAAGATTTTAGGAATGACCGAGAGCTTAGTAATTGGCCTGTAGTTAGAAATACTATTTTTATTACCTGCTTTATAAACTGGCTCTATTGTAGACACCTCCCATTCATCAATAAAAATTCCATTAGCAAGGGATTGATTAAATAACTCTGACAATGGAAAACAAAGTGAACTTGCACAATTACGTAGGACGATAGGAAAAAAACCCAAAATGTCTGGTTTACGTTGAGGTTTTAAGTTGTTTAGGGTAGTTTAGGAGGAAAAATCAACAACAGATGGAAGAGAATAAAAATAGTTTGAATTAATTGAAGCTGCTGAGGTTGAGTTATAAATACCTTGAAAATAATCAGAAAACATATCTGCGATGTCTTTAGGGTCACTAGATTGTTTATCATCAAGGTTCATCATTGCTGGAAACCCAATACTTTTTCTTTTCGTATTTATGAATTTCCAAAAAGTTTTAGGACTATTTTTAAGATTTGTTTCTATAGAACGAATGTAATTACAATAGAGGAATTTAGACAAGAAAACAAACTCTTTTCTCAGACGCGAAAAAATAGCATAATCTTCAACCGAATTTGATTTCTTAAACTTTTTATGTGCCGAATTTTTTGCATTTTTTAATTTAATTAATCTTATATTATACCAAGTCGGGTGAGAATTTACTTTTTTGTGAATCATAGGCACACATTTATTAAGGACATTGTTAAAAATTATTTTGAATGTATAGAATTGCTCTGATATATTTTTACTCAGAAATTCGTTTGACCAATTAATATTTTTAAAACAATCATACGCGATAGGTTGTTAACATTGAATTTATACACATTTTTTGAATTATGATTAAATTTACTCACATTATTATAATGGTAATTTTTGATACAAATGTTAATTTCAATATGATGAATTGAATTTAAAAGTAATGGACAACATTCTATAACAGATGCATTTAAATCATCTGAAACAAATATTAGATCAAGTGGTCTATTTAAAGAGTTATATACATAATTAATTTGATTTAAGTTATAAGATAATAACGAATCAATTAACAAAATATCAACTTCTGACGAAAGTGAAATTGGTATTAACTTATTATTGCTTGTCTCAGACCAAATTATATCACCGCAATTAAAATCGCCAAGTGCACAAATGTTATAATTTATATTATTATAATAAGATAAGTATGCTAGGTGTACCTCAAAGTATATGGATCGGCATAGAAGGTTAGCCATGTCTGTCTGTCCGTTGTTCCGTCCGCTACATTTTCAGTAAAACATATCTTTTGCCCTAATTGTGAAAAATGTCTTTATAACCTCTCTAGACAGTCGCAATTCTTATATTTCGTCCATATAAAGCTTTCTGCCACGCCCACTTTTTTTATGCATACATGCGTGAGGCCTCTGATTTTCTAATCATTCAGTGAGGTGGATTCTTGCTGATGACCTACAACACCAAAGTTTACTATTTTGAAGGCACCACTCAATTATTAGAGGAACGAATGTGAGGCGCTTTCAAAAACCTTCCATTAAAGTCTTTACCTCATCGGGGATTGCTGGGCCCTATTCTCAAAGAAAACGAGTTCAGAGTGACTGTGAATTTGTACCGGTGTGTGAGCATATTGGAGGGCTTATGGAACATTTGGTTTCAACAAGAAGCAGCCCCGCTCACACTTGAAGGACATCGATATGTTTTGATGGACCACTTTCGGAATCGCTTCATCTCAATAAGAAGCGATTTGTGGTGACCAGCCTATTTCTAATCGCTTTTTGGAGATGGAATGAATCGGGAAAAAGGAGGATACAAAACTGTGGTACATATTACGGCCCGTGTTATAGAAAGGGTATTAGGTAAGGTATTAGGGTACGGATTGGTTATAAGTGACAACATTTTTTAAGCTTCATAGGTATTAGTGACGGAACAAACAAACTTTATTGCTTGGGATTGTTTTTATAAGCTCCAGGAGAAAACTAACGAGCGATTACTCATTCATTCATTAAGTGGCGCTACAGTCCGAAATGAACCTGGGCCTCAACAAACATGCCTCTCCAATTAGCCCGGTCCTTAGCTAACTGCCTCCAGTTGCGCACTCCAAGTTGGTTGAGGTCGGTTTCTACTTGTGCGCGCCACTTAAGGCGAGGTCTTCCTCTACTGCGTCCGACGTCTGGCTGGGAATCGAAGGCCCTGCGAGCCGGAGTATTGGTGTCCATTTGTTCTACATGTCCTAGCCATCTTAAGCGTCCAATGCGAAGTTTTTTGACCAGGGGCATGTCGCTGTACAGCTCGTAAAGTTCTTGGTTGAATATTCGTCTCCATAGCCCTTCAACGCAAACGGGACCGAAGATTTCTCCTCTCAAATCGACCAAGGATTTCTTCATCCGCTTTTGAGACGGTCCATGCTACAGCGCCATAGAGCAGGATGATCAGGGTCTTATATAAGATCTCCTTAGTAGTTCGAGTGAGGGCTTTACTACTGAATTGCCTTCTTAGCCCGAAGAAACAGCGGTTGGCAAGAGTAATTCTTCGTTTAATTTCTGACGAGATGTTGTTGTCAGAGTTAATAGCGGAACCGAGATGGATGAAGTCCCGTACTACCTCAAAGTTATATCTGTCAATGGTGACGTTCTGTCCAATTCGCCCAGAGAGCGATTACTGAAGTGAACAAATCGTGCCGGCAGAAAATGTAGGCAGAGAGGACTTCTCTAGCAATATTTTAGGAAACCACATCTAACTTGGAAACGTGTTTCTGCTTATTAATTGAAATGGCACTGTTTTAAGAGTCTCCAGATCATCAGATGGTCACTCAACTTAATCCTATTGATCCAGTATTTTGGATGTGCGAGCTTACACATACTCTGACCAATACCTTTTTGCAATAAAGGAAATACGCGGTATCCAAGACATCAAAGCAAATGCGAAATGTCGTAAACAAAATTAATTTCGATACACTGCAATCGAAGGAGACCACCCAGACCTTTGAAGGAAGCATCAACTTCTTGACTAATTCCATGCCACAAGCATTAAATATCTAAGATCAATGGTGACATGGAAAGAACCTGCAGAAAAAACGAAGCCTTTAAGTATTTTATTACTTTTATTAGCCAAGAAGGAAGCTTTTTTTTATAATTTGCGCGCACTCAAGGGGTGAGGAATACCCTTTATATGTTTTAGCACAGTGAGGGCGTTAATGAAATTAGGGATAAGAAGAAAGGAGATACCGATGCACATTGGTTTTAAATGTCTGTAAGTTATAATGGAAAGGAAAAACAGAGTTTGGTAGAGCATTCCACATTCGTGTTGTTCGGTTTATGTACGAATCTCTATATTCCAGCGTACGTCCGAAGATAGGCTTGAGGGTAAACTGATTTGCATTCATTGCGTAACGAGTATTGTGGCTGAATTGTTGAATGGGAGGAATGCAGCTGGCTATTTCATTTGAGCATTGATTGTTAAAATAGCGATAAAACAAGGTAAGGCAGGAGATGTTTCGACGGTGTTCGAGCGAAACTAAGGAGTTCGCTATTCTTATGTCTCCTATAAGTTTTTTCGCACGTGTTTGAATCCTATCTAGTAGGTGCAATGATGATTTTGGTGCACCTGACCAGACGTGGGCGTTGAATTCAAGTTTTGGGCGTATAAACGCTTTATATATTGTGGCCAGATCAGAGGGGGTGAAATATTTCTTACATCGATTTAGGAAACCTAGACATTTCGCTGCGTTTTTAGCGACTTCGAATATGTGATCGTTCCAACGTAAGTCGTTACTAACACACATACCTAGCAGGGAAAGCTTTTCGGTTTCTTCGACGTAAGTGCCATTCATGGATAATAGCTCTAAATTTTGGTTACGCTTTAATGACAGAAGACAGCATTGTGTTTTGGAAGCAATGAATTCCACTCTATTAGATTTACCCCATTTGATAATGCTGTCAAGGTCGGAATTCAATGAGATTAACATATTTTGGCGTTTAGAGTCCACGTTCGATGGTGAGGGACGAGGACGTGTAAACGATTATGAGAAGCTGAGGGTACTGTCATCAGCGAAGTAATGAATTGGATTAGAAGTTGCAGACATGAGATCATTTATAAAAATGAGAAAGAGAGTCGGAGACAAAACTGAGCCTTGAGGGACACCACCATTTATTTGGTGAGTTACAGACTTGAAACCATCCAAAACAACTTGAATTGAACGTTTCGAAAGATAATGTCTAATACATAGAAGAAGTTTTTCGTCAATTCCAAATGCACGCATTTTCGACAAAAGGGCTTGATGCCAAAACCTGTCAAATGCCTTTGAAATATCAAGCGCATCAATCTGGCTTTCGCCAACATGGTGGATTGATTGGTTCCACTTTTCGGTGAGATATGTCATCAAATCACCAGTTGACCTGTTGCTGCGAAAACCATACTGCCGGTCATTGAGAAGTTTTCGTGTTTCGAGATATTTCATAAGCTGACGATTTATCAGCGTTTCCATGACCTTGGAAAGAAGGGACGTATTGGTCGGTAGTTGAAGAGAGAAGAAGATTCGCCTTTTTTTGGTACAGGCTGGACAAACGCTGTTTTCCATCTACTCGGAAAGAGTCCTGATGAGTAGGATAGATAGGAAAGCTTACGCAGTGGTTTTGCTAGCGTAGAAGAACACCTCTTCAGAATGATGGGGGATATACCATCTGGACCAGCGGATTTGTGAACGTTAAGATCAAATTAAACTCTTGCAACTGTACGAGTACGAAAAGAATTTGTCCCATAGAATGATCTACGTTCTCAAGTACAGGAGGAGACTGAACACAATCTGGCAATGTAGAATTGGCTGCGAAATGCGCAGCAAGCAGATTGGCTTTGCCAAAAGAGCTGACAGCTGGAATGTCATTGTGAATGAGCGTCGGAATTGATGCTGATGCCGAATTTTTTATATTTTTAACAAATGACCAAAAGTTTTTACTACCTCTGGGACATTGTAGAATTGTTTGCCTCAACGTTCGGTCATAGAGGAATTTGACATGCTTTAAATGGGCATTACAGTCATTACTGGCTTGTTTGAACTTTGCTCGGTGTTCCTCTGTTGGGTTGGTCTTGTACAACCGAAAGTTTGTCTCTCTCATCCTGATAGCTTCTTTGCAGCGCAAGTCATACCACCCTTTAGCCTTTGGTCTGATACTCTTTATTCTGTTGGGAATAAAAGATCTCATACCAAAGAGAATGATATTTGACATCATATCAGCAGCAGCATCCACGTCACTATCGAGGAAACATAGTGACACTTGTCACTTGTCACAAACAAGAAAAAATCAAGAAAAGCACATGTTGGAAGGTCGGAGTACAGGAAATATGTTTGTAAGTTTTACCAAACTGTAGTTCTGTCGAGATGAACAAGGAGAGACATAGTTGAGTAACAGTTGATGCTGAGAATGTGATGGAACCACGTTTGTAGACTTATAAACAAATATGTAATCTTCCGCTGCCAGGTAGAGTGAACCATTCAATATTTTCGATTAAGGAACGAACGACCAATACACTCCATCCGACCTGAATGAAGTGAAGTAAGCCATATCAAAAAGTTAAGCTGAATTTTGTTGCCGAAAGATACGGCCTTTAAGCTGAGCTATGAAAGCCGTTGAAGACAATTATATGAACAGCGTTGTAGTTTGGGGTCAGAAATTTCCAAAATGTATCAAATCTGTACACTTCTACAAGGTGGTGCTGTAATTTTAAAAAAAATTAAAAACTTTGATTCTTCTTGTGGATTATTTTTATTTCGTCTTTTAATTTTTTTTACATCAAGTCGAGAATATGATGTCATGTAAATGGCCGCCGCCACAGTTGATTGTCATTTGAGCCCTTTTTATGACATTTTCCATCTCTTTGGCCAAAACTTCCAGCGATAGGTCCTCACATTCTTGACGGATATTGCCTTTAAGAGCTGCAAGAGTCTGAGGCTTGTTAACATAAACCTGCGACTTCAAAAGGCCCCACAAAAAGAAGTCTGGAGCGGTCAAATAAGGCGATCTTGCTGGCCAGTGCAAATCGCCAAAACGGGAGATTGGGCGCCCGGGAAATGCATCCTTCAGCATATCGGTTGTGGCACGTGCAGTGTGTGCCGTTGCACCGTCCTGTTGGAACCACATGTTTTCCAATCCCAATTCATCATTGCGGCAAAAAGAACTCGTTGATCATTGCTCTGTAGCGCTCACCATTCACAGTAACCGTTTGGCCCGCGACGTCTTCGAAGAAATAAGGTCCGATGACTCCTCCAGCGAAAACAGCACACCATACAGTGACTTTGAGCGGGTGTAATGGCTCTTCGTGGGTTACACGCGGATTTTCAGTGCCCCAGAAGCGTAAATTTTGCTTATTTACGTACCCGCTAAGATGGAAATGGGCCTCATCACTCATGATTATTTTTGATGAAAAATCATCTTCCGCTTGGTGGTGATTAAGGATGGCTTGAGCGTATGTTAGACGTGATTGGCGGTCAGCAGCTAACAGCTGATGCACCGTCTGGACTTTGTACGGAAACATCTTCAAATCTTGTACCAAAATTCGCGGTAAAGACCGTCGACTGATACCCATTTGCGTGGCACGTCGTCTGGTCGATGCCGACGGCGCTTCCATGACATCTTCGGCTACAGTAGCAATATTCTCTGCAGAACGGCTACTCCGGGGTCTGCCACGCCTGGCAGCATCTCGTGTTGTGCCAGTCTCTTCGAGGCGAGCGGCTAAACGTCGCAGTGTTTCACCAGTGGCTGGCCGCGGTGTAGTGGTTATGTGTTCGTCTGTTGAGTGGAAGGTTGCGCGTTCAATCCCAGCCAAAATCCATTTCACTTTTATTTAAAAGAAATAAAAAGGTCGGTGTAATACCAAAAGTATGCACACCATCTTGAATTTCTGCAAATTTAACGAACACAAGAAAAAGTGACTCCCCGAAGCTGTTCGGACACCACCCATGGAGTTTAAGTCTCCACTACATCCAAAATCTTTCCTATCCTCTCTTTCTTCCCCTTCTCAAACAGTGTACTATGGTAACATATAAAGGGTATTCATAACCCCTTGAGTACGTGTGAATTATAAAAAAAAAAAAAAAGGTAGGCGTTGGACGGCTAGGAAAATCTGCGACGAAATTCATGTTGTGCCAAAGTCACCGACCGATTATTGCTCAAATAAATAGTCACCAATATTCCGCGTTCTGGAGCAGTGTAGCGTAACATTGTTTATTAACGTGTATTTCGCATGTGTTTACTACACAAATGTCAAAACAGAACTGACATTAGGGGCCAATCGCAAAATTTATAGCATTTTCTGATAGGAGGATTACTTTTGCGCCTCCTTGTACATAAAGTGGACAAAATCGAATAAATCCAAATCGATACACGCCCTAATAATCGATTTCAAGCCCGGATACGACGACATTTATAGAGACAAGTTTTACAGAGTCATGTGTTATTTTGGTTACCGCCCAAAGTCGTCCATCTGTATAGGATGAGTATGGTGATGGAAAATTTTCGATCATGGTCAGCAACGACCTTACCGAGATATTCGATACCAAATAGGAGGACACGACGTGACACATTTTTGTCAAAAACTCCAGATCCAACATTAGAGGTACAATCTTATAAAAATCTTTGCAACTTCTAGGTCGGGCTGAACGAGGGGTCACGTCCCAGATACGTTTTCTAGTGAAGATTAACATGTAGGGTGATCCAAGTAGAGATACTTTTTTCAATAGCCTTTTTTGACAGATCACGTGTGAGTCGTATCATGCTGTCAGTTTCAGGTGGAGAATTCATTTTTTTTAGGATTTTATTTTTTGTCAATAATACCTCAGAACTTCATACAGTCTTTTGGTTAAAATCCTATGCGAGATATAACAGGGATATGCCTCGATTGCTACAGCAAGACATTTGATCCTCTTTCTTGAAAATAAGATAAATGGAGTACGAAAGCAATACTCCATTTGTCTTATTAAAATGATCCATAAGTTGGGCAATCAATAAACACCGTTGTATTCAGTGATTTTTTTGTCCGCATGAATCACCATCTTGTTAAGATCACAAAACAAAAATATTGAGGGCGCGATAGCATGTTCCATTCACTGTTAAAACTTGAATGCAAACACTTTGGGCTATTGACCGATGATTCAGAAATTTTAAAAACCACACTTAGCCAGACACATAGCCTACTGAACTGACACGTATACGTCCAGATGCGGAAATTCTATTTTAGATCTTTCCTTCAAGGGATCGCCATAAGAATAAGAACGAACAGTGGGCAGATATCAGTTGCATCAATATACTGTTTCCCTAGCTACAGAATACAGAAAAATGACTTTAAAAGTCTTCTTGAAATATTTCACAATAGATTTATTGCGGGAGGAGATTTTAATGCCAAAAATAAGTATTGGGTATCTAGACTTACGAATACTAGAGGAAGAGCTTTACTTGAAACAATAACAGAATATGGCAAAAAATATCATTGGGCGGGAAAACCTACTTACTGGCCAACAGATAGGAATAAAACCCCAGATCTTGTCGACTCCTTTATAACAACAAAAAATATCTCCTCAAATAATATAAATGTGGAAGAAGGGCCAGACCTACAGTCAGATCACTCTTCAATACTTTTCACACTTGGCGATAAAATAATAATGAAAGAACAAAGTCCAACACTAGTTAATAAGCTAACTGACTGGAGCTACTTCAGAGAGAAGTTGGAAGAAAATACCCAAATGATAGCTATTGAAACAGAAGAGCAAACAGAGGAAGCAGTGCAATTATTTAGACTCAATACACAAAAAGCTGCATGGGCGGCAACTCCAAAAATAAAAAACAAAATAAAACGAAATTCATACCCTCCTGTAATTTGTGAAATTATTGCAGAAAAGAGAAAAGCTAGAAAACGTTGGCAACAAACAATGGCTCCAATTAACAAAAACAAACTAAACAGGCTAAATAGTAAACTCAGAAAATCAATAATTGAATTCAGAAATGAGTCACTAAAAAAATACCTTAAAGGCCTAACATATGATGCTAGTACTGACTACTCGCTCTGGAAAGCAACAAAGAAAATGAACAGGCCAACAGCTCACATCCCACCAGTGAAAACCAGAGAAGGAAACTGGGCAAAAAGTAGTCAAGAAAAAGCAAATACTTTTGCAGAGCATCTTGAAGGCGTCTTCCAACCATATGAAGATAAACACTATCAAGGAATGGAAGAAACGTGCCAGGAAGATGTACCAATTCGACCGGTTACGTCTAAAGAACTTGCCAAAGAAATAAAAGAAGGTATAAACATAAAAAAAAGGCCCCAGGGTTTGATTTAATAACGGGGGAAATTTTAAAACAATTCTCAAAAAAAAAATACTGAAACATCTAGCGCAGATCATAAACGCTGTATTTAGATTAAGATATGTGCCAAGCATATGGAAGGTCGCGGAGGTTATAATGATTCCAAAACCAGGTAAACCACCTAGCGAAGTAACCTCATATAGGCCAATATCGATACTACCAATGTTGTCCAAGCTATTCGAAAAGATGCTGATAAAACGCCTGCAAAATATTATTGTAGACAAATCGCTAGTACCGAGCCATCAATTTGGGTTAAGGAATAAACACTCAGCAATTGACCAAGTGCATACAATCACTGATAAAATTGAAAATGCTTTTGAAGAGAAAAAAGTATGCTCTACAGTATTTCTTGATATATCACAAGCTTTCGACAAAGTATGGCACAAAGGATTGATCCATAAATTACAAAAGCAACTGCCGAAGTAGTATTCAAAAATACTGGAGTCGTATATTCTACAGCGATTTTTCAGAATTAAACAAGAAACAACGTACTCAACATTAAGAGAAATTAAGGCTGGTGTACCTCAAGGCAGTGTTTTAGGTCCAGTACTATATCTCCTATTCACTAGTGATCTACCAGAAAGTGACGAAATCACTCTAGCTACCTTTGCAGATGATGCTGCTATACTTTCTGTAGGAGAAACTGTCGGAATAGCTACAAAAAAAACATCAAAAGGCAGTAAACAATATCTCAGAATGGACTAAAAATTGGCGGATCAGATCAAATGACCTGAAGTCAGTTCATATAAATTTTAAGTTAAAAAATGTACCACACATTCCAGTATACATAAATAGTAATGTAGTGGAATATTCAAATACAGCTAAATATTTAGGGATGACTCTAGACGCCAAACTGCGCTGGAAAGCACATGTAGAGAAAAAAAGAGATGAGTTGAACATCCGCTACAGTAAAATGTATTGGCTTATTGGGAGATACGCACCCTTATCCAACTACAATAAATTATTGCTATATAAGCAAATTCTTAAGCCTGTATGGACCTATGGGCATGCACATGCAAGACAAACTTACTAAGAATACAAACCTTCCAAAACAAAGTACTACGGAGCATAGTTAACGCACCGTGGTACATACGTAACACCGATCTACATAGAGATCTATATATTGAAATGGTTAAAGATGAAGCTAAAAAAGTAGCTCTAAGACACAGAGATAGGCTTCTCAGCCATGTCAATTAAGAAATAGCACAACTTTTAAGAACCGACAATATAGTCAGGAGATTAAGACGGGTGAAACCCCTTGCCCCATGTAGCTAAAATTATAACGGTTGATCCAAGTAGAGATACTTTTTTCAATAGTCTTTTTTGACAGATCATGTGTGAGTCGTGTCATGCTGTCATGTTATTTTTGTTTAGTATTGTTTGGCATTTCGTATTGGATAGACTTACGCGTGAACAACGTTTACAAATTGTTCAACTTTATTATGAAAATTCACGTTCTGTGGGGAATGTGTTTCGTGCACTTCGCTCAACTTATGGTCAACATAATCGGCCTACTGAGCGTACTATTCGCAACACCATCACCCATTTTGAGACCCAGCATTATTGGATAATATTCGACCGAATAGACCACGTCCAGCACGCTGTGAAGAAAAATTAGCAGCCGTAGCTGAGAGTGTACACGAAGACCGTAGAGACGTAGAGAGTCGATTCGGCGCCGTTCGCAGCAACTCGGACTGACGTATGGAACGACTTGGCGCATTTTACGTCAAGATCTTAAATTGAAAGCGTACAAAATACAGCCTGTGCAACAACTGAAGCCGCTCGACCTTCCCAAGCGACATCGCTTCGCTCTATGGGCTCTTGAAAAGTTCCAAGAAGATCCGACGTTTTCGAGGCAAATTTTGTTTAGCGATGAGGCCCATTTCTGGCTCAATGGGTATGTAAACAAACAAAATTGCCGCATTTGGGACGAAGAGCAACCTGAAGAGATTGAAGAACTGCCACTTCATCCAGAAAAAACAACGGTTTGGTGTGGTTGGTGGGCCGGTGGAATCATCGGTCCATATTTCTTTAAAAATTATGCCGGTGCGAACGTAACCGTCAATGTCGACCGTTATCGTGCCATGATAACCGACTATTTGATGCCTGAAATTGAAGCTCGTGATCTCGGCGACATTTGGTTTCAGCAAGACGGCGCCACTTCCCACACATCGCATCAATCAATCGACTTATTGAGAGAACATTTCGGTGAGCACATAATTTCACGTTTTGGGCCGGTCGATTGGCCACCAAGATCGTGTGATATCACACCGTTAGACTTTTTCCTGTGGGTATATGTAAAGTCAAAAGCTTATGCCGACAAACCCGCTTCGATTCAGGCCTTGGAGGAAAACATCACGCGTGTCATTCGCCAGTTACTAGTCGAAATGCTCGAACGAGTGATCGAAAATTGGACTCAACGGATGGACCATCTGCGACGTAGCAACGGCCAACATTTGATAGACATAATCTTCAAAAAATAAATGCCAAAGAATGTTCTTTCAAATGAAAATCAACATTCTCCATTAAATTTGAATTTTTGTGTTTTTTTCCTTTAAAAAAGTAGGGAACCTCGAAATGGATCACCCTTTATGTACAAAAAAAAAAGAAATACTGAAACTTAAGTACAATTTCAAACAAAACTGATAGAAATCCGACCAACGTCGGAATTTCTTTTAAAATTTATATTTTTTTAAAATATAATATATGTGAAAACGAAATTGCTGATTAGACTTAGGTGCGATTCCTTGAAGACATACAAAAGTCAGTCTTCGGGAGGTTTTGTAGATCGGGTTAAAGTCCCTCACTATTGCAGAAGATTACCTCGCGATAAAACCTCTGCAATGTCTTTCGATGATTTTTCCTTCCAGCGAACCCCCACAAAAAAAAAAAAGATATATCCTTTCGAGGTATTCCATACAGAGGTCCTGACTCAAATCAACTTGTAAGCATTCAAATGAGTTTCTATGTCGAAATTCGCTACAAAGGGCTACCGGAGCGTTAGTGCAATTTTTAAGAAAGATGGCGAACTAAGTGGATGAAGTCATAGCCAGAATATTTCGTATAATCTCACTGTTTCCTTATGACACAAAGGTGCACTGCATTACATTTGTCACTGATTCGTTTGTGGACTGGTGAACATCGTGCATAACCTACTTTTTAGTCCTTTTCTGCTCTCTGGACCGATGTTGCGATATTGCAGTCTCATCAAACAGGAGATTTTCTGTCGTATTCAAGATACAAAGAGGTTTGAATGGTGATACAGAACCAGGGATACCTTTTCCTTGTCCCAGCTTGTAGATCTATAGTACGTCGGTTTTTTTGATAGGCAGGGTGGACTAAATAATTTGTGCGAAACTTCATGATTAAATATAGCAAAAGGCATGATTACATGGTTTGATGTGCCATATACAGAGTGCAACTTCATCAGCTTATGATAGCCCGTAATACAATACGGTGTCATATAAAAATTAACAAAAAGGAATCTCACTTAGCAGAAATCTCTAAAAGCTATTTTAAGCGCGTACCACCTACAGTAGCTATCCATCCATTTCAGTTATCTCTGAAAACTAATTTCAGTTTATAATTTAATTGCATTGAGCAAGAATTACATTTCCATTTCACTTCATAAATAATAAACATACACAATTAGTGTCCTTCGCCGTATTTCCCCAAGCTATAAACAATCATCAAACGGAAGTGAACGCGGCTCCATTTCGAAATTACCTGTTGAATCATCAGCAGCCTACCTCACTGCTCGCCGTTATAAATAATGAAAACAAAAAAAAAACCATCAAAATTCACCGCAAGGTCCTTGCCAACTCGCAGATATTTTACTGCCAACATTACTTCAGGAGAACGGTAAAAAAAAAAACTTGAGATGCCCAAGTCCTTCAGAGACGTCAAATATCTTTTCCAGCACTAGCACTCTGTTGTAATTATTTTTGATTTGACTTAAAGCGAACCACCACCCACAAGGAGGACAAACAACAACACACACAAACAACAACAACAAAAAACGCCCTTAAATTTATCGCAGGAAAATATTTTCAACGTTTCTGTATAGTCGTGTGTTCATTTGTTTATTGCAAAATACGATATAAGGATATAACTGCGGCATAAAAAAGAACCTTTTTTTTCATATTATTAAACGAGAGTGACAGGACATGTAGACCAAGGGGGAGTGGGAGAAACGTAGTAAAACTTTTGTCAAAGAATCACGGCAAAAGTATTCGTCCGTTGTATTTCGATGTTGTTTTTGTTGTGCTCCACTTTGTCCTCAGAGTACCATTCCCCTTGCAGCTATTTCATAAAGTCCTTTAAAAATGCATTTCATTTAGTGTTTTAGCCTTTTATTTTGTATTGTTGTTGTAGTGGTTGTTTTCTTTAACCGGCTGTAAGCCATTCCCACTCATTGGTCTCTCTACATAGGATGTTTGCCCTTTTCCACCGTTATTGGTATGCTGGAATGTTGTGCTCTTTAGTGGAGTACGAGTGGATTTTTACCGGGGCAGTTTTCGGTTGAGGTTATGATGGGCAGGAGGGCAGGCGGCACTCATCTCTCAGGGCCGCTGCTGTCGAGTTATTGTCGGTAACGAGCGCAGTTATATGCTTTTAAAAATATTAAAAATTTGCGTATTTGGTTTGAGGGGCTTTCATGTTAATAAGTCATAAGTTGCGAACGGTAGCGTTCCTTCAGTTGGTCTGGTGCTCGTAGACGATTTTGAAGGGGGGTTGACATTGAAGGTTATGTTTTTATTTCCGCGTGTACTTACAGGACCAGATCTGTTTATTCGCTGCTGTGAATCGAAGTGAAAGTAATTTCATTTCGATAATCAAATTTGCATTACGAAATCAGTTTGGCTGTCCAAAAGGGAGAGGATGATTGAAAAGGAGGGCGGGCCATATGGCCTGAACAAATTTGTTGTTTTAGAAAGTGATTAAGTATTCTATTTGTGTGCTTTTAAGCAAAAACTTCATAATAATTAACATTAACTTCAAAGGTATTTGGTGAAGTAGACAAGTTAATAGTGAATAAGACTACTTAGCGAGATATCCCGTGCATCCATGTTTGTTTTTTTTAAATGCGATTATTTTGACGGCTAACTACGACAAGCTATATCGCTAAGGATGATTTTTCTCGCTTTGACATATTGATGTCCAAAAATCGTTTTAACGAACTGTTTTCGAGGTGCACGCACATATGGCTTCAGTTCATGAAAATCGCAAGAAGTCTTATTACAAGACATAAACGAAAGAATTGTAACAATCAGCGTTGAGGCCAAATTCGCCAACATAAGCCTTATATGTTCTCAAGGTAAGATGATTAACGAAGTATGATGTTAAAATCGGGAAATTTTAAAGCAATGGTCCTGCTCAACGGCGCTGAATGAAGAAATCCTTGTTAGATTTGAGAAAAAAATTCTTTGAAAAATCTTCGGTCCCATTTGCGTTGACGGGCTATGGAGACGAAGATTCAACCCAGAACTATACGAGCTATACAGCGACATGCTCCTGGTCAAAAAAAAAACTCCGCATTGGAAGTTTAAGATGGCTAGAACATGTAGAACGAATGGACGCCAATACTCCGGCTCGCAGAGTCTTCGATTCCCAGAGAGACGTCGGACGCAGTAGAGGAAGATCTCGCATTAAGTGGCGCTCACAAATAGAAACCGACCTCAATCAACTTGGAGTGCGCAACTGGAAGCAGTTAGCTAAGGACCGGGCTAATTGGAGAGGCATGTTGGTTGAGGCCCAGGTTCATTCCGGACTGTATCACCACTTAACTAAGTAAATCAGGTAGGAAGAGAAGAATCTTTAGCAGTATTATCGGAAAACACACGAGAACAGGACTGCCAACAGAATAATGCTAATTCACTTTGCTGCGGTACGAAATTCCACTATAGCCAGCAAACGTATCCTCACCTAGATATCCATAGGGAAACAGATAAATGAAAAGTCAATCAAATTGATCATATTGCGATAGACAAGTGGCACGAACGCAGTATTTTAAGTGTCCGAACATTCCAACGGGCTAATATACATTCGGGCCACTACCTTGGTAAGGGCAAGTTGAGAATTCATCTACAGCAAATCAGAAATACAGCGAAATAGCAAGAGAACTCCATCGCAGAACTCTTACCCGTTAATCTCTCGATTAACCCCATACCACCAGCATCTAAAGTCGAAGTAGAATATCAGCCTTCCACAAGAAAAACTTATTTGGTTGGACGAAGAATGCCCACAGATGCTTGAAACCGAAAACGAGGCCTATAAAGTTATTTTGCAGGTAAAGACGAGAGGTACCATTGAGCTCCAGCAAAGAACATATACAGCGGTGCCACCTTAGAAATGATGTTAGCATGTTTTACAAAAGTAATAGCCAGGGAAACAATGCTCCAACAGAATCCTGTCGAGGAAATATGATACCAGGTGGGCCAAAAGAGATCACCCTATTGGAAGATGCTCTTATTTTTGCAAATGGCCGCCAATGTCAAATCTGTTTTGACATTTGTGGACTAGACAGATGTAGAATACAAGTAAACAAGCCATGGAGGGATACACTCCCCAAAAACGCGGAATGATTGAAATGGACGATTTTTCGACCAAAATCATAATGAGCGATGAGGCTCATTTCCATCTTAGCGGGTACGTCAACAAGCAAAACTATCGCTTCTGGGACATTGAAAATCCACGAGTAATGCACGGGGAGCCATTACACCCGCTCAAGGTTACTGCATGGTGCGCTGTTCATGCTGGAGGGGTCATCGGGCCATTCTTTTCCGAGATCGCCGCTGGTCAAACGACAACAGTGGACAGTGCATGCTACAGGGCCATGTTAACCAATTGTTTTTGCTGCAATTGGACGAATTAGGACTGGATGACATGTGGTTCCAACAGGACGGAGCAAGGACACACACTGCGCGAGCCACAACCCATTTTCAGAAGGACAAACAACATCGGATGACTTCTTTTGGCCCACCTTGTAGTTGAACACAATCGATGCTGATGGTATGTAAGAACCATTTCTACGGAGATAAAGAACAATCCCCGCTGTCAGGCAGAGCAAACAATTCAATATTGGCGACGACAGTGACAACTACCATCCACCCGACCTTAGTGCAGTGAGAATAAAAATATCTAATCTTGATAATACAGTAGAACTACAGCGAGTGCGCATCTCATATAACGAATATTTTCTATGTGGGGTACTGATATTGATACCCCAGTGTTCACATTGCTACCCCAGCATCAAACAACAGCCTTGGCGACGTATACGATCTACGAAATTTCCCCTTCGCACTTACCGCCCGATTCTGAAACGAATAAACATTTTTTTAGCTGTGATGCGTACTCTACGTTGTTCTATACTCTTTGGAAACATTCATCAACTCATAAGCAACATTTGCTGGGATGAAAGTTTTCCTGAAGGTTGTAATCTCATTTGCCCGATCCACAAAATAGGAGACCCTATGAACTGCGCCAACCACAACAGCGGCATGAGTCTCCTAAGCATCCCCTACAAGATTCTATCTGCCGTCAACGTTGAAACAGTTAACCAACTACTTGATCGGACCTTATCAGTGTGGTTTTAGGCCACGGAAGGCCATAACTGATCAAATTTTCGTGTAATACTGGAAACACCCAAGAAGTCCAAATTAATACCCACCACCTATTCATCGATTTCAAAGCCACATAACCAACCAGTTATATGACGAGCTATACAGAACGATGTTTGGTTTTGGTATAGCGTCGTCTATGCAGGATGACGATGGAGAATTCTCGCTGCTCCATTAGGTTCGGAAACGACCTCACTGACATATTCGATACCAAAAAAGGATTTAGGCAAGGTGATGCACTATCGTGTGACTTCTTCAACCTGATTCTTGAGAGGATTGTGCAATACCCCTTAGCCAAAAACAGAAGCACAATTTTCCATAAATTGGTGAAGTACTAGCATAAGTCGCCTATATTGGCATCACTGGTCGGACACAAAATGATCTCATAGCCACGGTTTCTAGGTTAGAAAAGGAAGCGGAAAAAATGGGTTTTAGTAGTAATTGACCGCAAGACCAAGTTAAATCTATCAACACGTTAATGCTGTCAACAGAAGAGGAAGCAGAAAAATGGGTTTTAGTAGTAATTGACCAAGTTAATGTTTTCAACACGAAAGGACACACAAAATCGACGAATTGGTCTACTACGACTTTGAGGTATTACACCACTTCGCCTACCTCGACTCCACAATTAACTCTTACAACAATCACGTCAGAAATTGATCGAAGAATTACTCATGACAACCGCTGTTGCTTTGGATTAAGAAGGCAGTAAACGCCTCCCTCGAACTACTAAGATGATCCTATACAAGACTCTGATCGGAGTCGTACTCCAACCACACAGTTAAAGAGCAAATTCCCAAAAAACCGTATGGCAATACGAGAAAGCCAATTGGGAAGCATTAAACAATTTTTTTAGGAACTTTAACTGGTCACTATGTTTCCTCGATAGTGACGTGGATGCTGCTGCTGATATGATATCAAATATCATTCTCTTTGGTATAAGATTTTTTATTCCCAACAGAATTAAGAGTATCAGACCAAAGTCAAAAGGGTGGTATGACTTGAGCTGCAAGGAAGCTATCAGGTTGAGAGAGACAAACTTTCGGTTGTACAAGACCAACCCAACAGAGGAAAACCGAGCAAAGTTCAAACAAGCCAGAAATGACTGTAATGCCCATTTAAAGCGTGTGAAATTCCTCTATGACCGAACGTTGAGGCAAACAATTCTACAATGTCCCAGAGGTAGTAAAAACTTTTGGTCATTTGTTAAAAATATAAAAAATTCGGCATCAGCATCAATTCCGACGCTCATTCACAATGACATTCCAGCTGTCAGCTCTTTTGACAAAGCCAATCTGCTTGCTGCGCATTTCGCAGCCAATTCTACATTGCCAGATTGTGTTCAGTCTCCTCCTGTACTTGAGAACGTAGATCATTCTATGGGACAAATTCACTTTCGTACTCGTACAGTTGCAAGAGTTTTATTTGATCTTGACATACACAAATCCGCTGGTCCAGATGGTATATCCCCCATCATTCTGAAGAGGTGTTCTTCTACGCTAGCAAAACCACTGCGTAAGCTTTCCTATCTATCCTACTCATCAGGACTCTTTCCGAGTAGATGGAAAACAGCATTTGTCCAGCCTGTACCAAAAAAAAGGCGAATCTTCTTCAACTTCAACTACCGACCAATACGTCCCTTCTTTCCAAGGTCATGGAAACGCTGATAAATCGTCAGCTTATGAAATATCTCGAAACACGAAAACTTCTCAATGACCGGCAGTATGGTTTTCGCAGCAACAGGTCTACTGGTGATTTGATGACATATCTCACCGAAAAGTGGAACCAATCAATCCACCATGTTGGCGAAAGCCAGATTGATGCGCTTGATATTTCAAAGGCATTTGACAGGTTTTGGCATCAAGCCCTTTTGTCGAAAATGCGTGCATTTGGAATTGACGAAAAACTTCTTCTATGTATTAGACATTATCTTTCGAAACGTTCAATTCAAGTTGTTTTGGATGGTTTCAAGTCTGTAACTCACCAAATAAATGGTGGTGTCCCTCAAGGCTCAGTTTTGTCTCCGACTCTCTTTCTCATTTTTATAAATGATCTCCTGTCTGCAACTTCTAATCCAATTCATTACTTCGCTGATGACAGTACCCTCAGCTTCTCATAATCGTTTACACGTCCTCGTCCCTCACCATCGAACGTGGACTCTAAACGCCAAAATATGTTAAGCTCATTGAATTCCGACCTTGACAGCATTATCAAATGGGGTAAATCTAATAGAGTGGAATTCATTGCTTCCAAAACACAATGCTGTCTTCTGTCATTAAAGCGTAACCAAAATTTAGAGCTATTATCCATGAATGGCACTTACGTCGAAGAAACCGAAAAGCTTTCCCTGCTAGGTATGTGTGTTAGTAACGACTTACGTTGGAACGATCACATATTCGAAGTCGCTAAAAACGCAGCGAAATGTCTAGGTTTCCTAAATCGATGTAAGAAATATTTCACCCCCTCTGATCTGGCCACAATATATAAAGCGTTTATACGCCCAAAACTTGAATTCAACGCCCACGTCTGGTCAGGTGCACCAAAATCATCATTGCACCTACTAGATAGGATTCAAACACGTGCGAAAAAACTTATAGGAGACATAAGAATAGCGAACTCCTTAGTTTCGCTCGAACACCGTCGAAACATCTCCTGCCTTACCTTGTTTTATCGCTATTTTAACAATCAATGCTCAAATGAAATAGCCAGCTGCATTCCTCCCATTCAACAATTCAGCCACAATACTCGTTACGCAATGAATGCAAATCAGTTTACCCTCAAGCCTATCTTCGGACGTACGCTGAAATATAGAGATTCATACATAAACCGAACAACACGAATGCGGAATGCTCTACCAAACTCTGTTTTTCCTTTCCATTATAACTTACAGACAATGTGCATCGGTATCTCCTTTCTTCTTATCCCTAATTTCCTTAACGCCCGCACTGTGCTAAAACATATAAAGGGTATTCATAACCCCTTGAGTGCGCGCAAATTATAAAAAAAAAAAAAGGAAGAAATGTTTGGTCGTTTTCAGAGAAAAATTCTTCGAAGGGTCTCCGCCCCCTTTTACGTTAAAAAGCTATGGAGCCGTCTACCAGTATGACATTATTTACTTAGATATTTATTTTATTTTGTTTAATTTTAAATTTTACACATATAAATTAGAAAAAACAAAGACAATTCTTAATGTGCTGAAGTTAAAAGCTTTCATCTATTATACAATTTCTGTACCGCATTGCGTTTACTGTATAGTTGTACAGAAGGTCCCAACCTCTTTCGCCATTAAGGGTACTCATTGCTTCGTCTAAATCGAGCACCCGTACACCAAAGAAAATGAAGCGAAATTCTTTTAGTACGGGACATCTCGCGATGAAGTGGAAAACATCCTCACGCTCCTTTAGGTTGCACAGGTTGCATAAAATTGGTAGTTCGGCACGGTGCGGTATAAAATTTAGATTAAGAAGTTCTCCTCTTATTTTAAAGATTGTGCTTATCTTATCAGTGGAATTGCTGATCAAAAAATATGTCCTAGACTGTAAATGATGCTCCAATCGACTATAGTAAGTTCTGTATTGCGATGACTGTGCTTCGTTTACTAAAGTATCGTAGATTCGTCGGCCCGTTTTCTCCAATAAGTCGCTAAATTTTTGTTTTAGTAGACTCGATTGTTCGTTTAGTCTAACTGAAAAGTCATAACCGCATTCCAATCCTAGAACTTGCCACTCTTGAACACATTTGACTTTATATCGTAGCATTGAGGAAATCACTATTCTGGGCAGGCGTTCTGGATTCATTGCCATGACTTTTATGATATAATCGAAATGGAATTTGAGTGCATCCAGAAAAAGTGGTACCACTCCCGTTTCCAAGTATATCATGTAGTTGGGGCAGCTACTCGGTAATCTAAAAATTCTCCTGATAAAAAACCGTAAAAAATTTTCTACGACTTCAAATGAGCAGTATCCCCAAACTTGCGATGCATATAGAAGGATCGAAGTTGCTGTAGCCCGAAATATTTTTTGTTTAGATATGTGCGAGATATTTTTATTATTAATATACTTTCCCCAAACCGCACAAATTGCCCTTTCAGCTTCTGCAAGTTTAATCTTAAGGTGAATGTCAACTCCAAGATACTTGTACTGCTTGACGATTTCGATTTGCTCCCCTCGAAATATCCATTTTTCATTTTGAGCATATCTTCCCCGCCATCTCTGAATATCATCATCTTTGACTTCTCTAAGTTAGCAGTCAAATTCCACGTTCTGCAATAAGAATCTAGCCTATTTATCATTAACTGCATGGTATCTACTGTATCCGCAAGAAATACGATGTCGTCTGCAAACATTACTGCTGGAATTTGAGTTCCACTTACTTTTTTTTTTTTTTTTATAATTTACACGTACTCAAGGGGTTATGAATACCCTTTTATATGTTACCATAGTACGAGCGTTAGAGAAGGGGAAGAAAGAGAGGATAGGAAAGATTTTGGATGTAGTGGAGACTTAAACTCCATGGGTGGTGTCCGAACTAGCTTCGGGGAGTCACTTTTTCTTGTGTTCGTTAAATTTGAAGAAATTCAAGATGGTGTGCATACTTTTTTTTAGGTATTACACCGACCTTTTATTTCTTTTAAATAAAAGTGAAATGGATTTTGGTTGGGATTGAACGCGCAACCTTCCACTCAACAGACGAACACATTACCACTACACCGCGGCCACCTTGGATTCCTCCTTTAACGTACTCAGTAATGTCGTTTATGTACAAAATAAATAGCAATGTACTTAGGACGCATTCTTGTTTGACACCCATTGTTGTCTCAAATTCTTCCGACAAATGGCTGGCATCCCAAATATCACGCTCTTATCACGTTTATCACCTTGGATGAGACTTTATATTTATAGAGCTTGTATAAAAGCATTTCACGCGAAATCGAATCAAAAGCAGCTCGAAAATCTACAAAAAACGCGTAAAGCTTTTTTTTCTTCTTTTTATAAATTTCGCTTATGTTGATCAGCAAAAATATTTGGTCAACCGTTGAATAATTTCTCCTGAAACCCGCTTGAAACTCCAAGAGAATCTTCTTATTTTCCACCCAGTCGGTAATTCTACTAAGAAGTAAACTAGCAAACAGTTTGGCAGATGTGTTAAGAAACGAAATCCCCCTATAGTTTGCTGGGTCGTCGTAGTTTCCTTTTTTATGTAGTGGAAAAATAATCGCTTTCTGGAAAGCCAATGCCACATCAGCTGTTTCGAAAATTCGGTTGAATTCCATGGTAAGAGCTGATCGGAATTCCAATGTGGAATTCTTATAGAATTCAAAAGGAATGCGATCATTTCCTGGTGCTTTATTATCCTTGGAGTTCCCAATAACGAAATCCACTTCAGCCACCGTAAACGGTTCATCCAAAAAAAACATCAACTATCATGGGTGCAGCATATTGTGGGGATGGATATATCTGTACTGAGTTGAGAAGAGTTTTAAAATGGTCTCTTAACTGCTCTGCTTCCAATCCTAGTGCTAATCGGTTCGTTTTATTATTAATAGTTTTAACAGCTTTCCAAAAGTCGGCTGATGATCTTGATCTGTTAATCAAGTCAATTTGTTGTAGATCGAATGAAATCTTTTTTGTATAGCAAAGTTGTTTGTACTTCTTAATTGCTTCCGTATAGAGAGCTTTGAACGTGGAACTATTGTAAATTCTTATCAATTTTAAAAATGAAAATGATCTGCTCCTCGCTAACATACATTCCCTATCAAACCACTTCTTTTGGTTGATTTTGCCGTTTGCGCTCGTGGGTGTGTTTGGTGTTGCAGCCTTTTTAACCATCTCCGTTAAGTCGTCGATTCTAGGAAGAATATTTTATTTATTTATTTATTTATTTATCTACCGAGCTTAACTCTAACAGATTTGGACTTAAATAATATTTCCTTTTATCATATTTACATAAATAATTAAATTAATTCATAAAAATTACATTATTAGCGATCAGCGGATTTATTAAAGTTCAAAATTTATCTTTTAGGATATATTTATATTTAAAATTGACAGTTTAAATTTTATTCTATCATCACACAAATCTATTTCAGTGCAAACAGAATTAAAAAGTTTTATGCATTTTGTTATTGGTTCATGAAGACCATAATTGTAAAAATGCCTAGGATTCAATAACAAATTTCTGGTTCGAAGACTTCTTTCTGGTGCATATAACTTAAATTGTTCAAGGATATCGGGACAAATTATACGATAAGAAAAAACATCATAAATAAATAGTATACAATGAACATTTCGTCTTTTTTCTAAGGAATCTAAACCAATTAACGCACATCTTGTTGAATAAGACGGCATTCTGTCAAGGTTCCATTTCATTTGTCTTACAACAAATCTTGTAAAAGACTTTTGCACTCTTTCCAGTCGCATTTGACAATTCGCGTAGATTGGACACCAAACCATAGAACAATATTCAAGGAAATGACGTACTATAGACATATAAACAGACTTTAGGGCATATGGGTTAGAGAACTCAGCACATGTTCGTTTCAGGAAACCAAGCATTGAATTTGCTTTAGCAACAACGTAATCGATGTGAAGTGAAAAAGAAAGTTTCGTGTCAAAGATCACAAGATCACACCAAGATCTTTTATTTCAGTTTTTCGAGATATGCAGGTTCTGGATATTGTGTAGTCATAAATCATAGGGACTAATATACGATACACAGAAAAAGAATGACATTTATTTATGTTTAAGGTCAGGTGATTAAGCTCACACCAATAAACAAAAGTTTGTTTAAATCATTTTGAAGACGTTCACAATCATACATACTTTTAACACGCAAAAAGATCTTAAGGTCATCGGCATACATTAGGCAGTTAGCATGACTAAGCAATGAGGGGATTTCATTAATAAAAACATTGAAGAGCATAGGCCCTAAATGGCTGCCTTGGGGGACACCAGATAAGACCTCAATGAGCCTAGATTGAGAAAAACCAATTTTTACGTACTGCTTCCTATTGGAAAGATAACTCGAAATCCATTTAAGAAGCATCGAGTGTATGCCAAATGATTTTAATTTTGTAATAAGGATATTATGACATATTGTGTCAAACGCTTTTGTGAAGTCGGTGAAAATAACATCCACTTGATATCCTGACTCCACAGAGTCAAAGAGATTTTTTGTAAAGAGTGTCAAGTTGGTTGATGTGGACCTACCAGAAACAAATCCATGTTGTTGCAATGATATTTGTTCCTTTATTGAAAAGTAAAGTTTTTTTGTAACAATAGACTCAAACAATTTAGGAACAGCTGAAAGTTTAGAAATTCCACGATAATTTTCAACTTTTTGTCGAGATCCAGCTTTAAATATGCGAGTTATGAATGAAAATTTCCATTCATCTAAAAACATCCCAGACTCTAAGGATAAATTGAAAATTAATTTTAATGGAAGGCACTATGGTCCGCGTGTGTGTGAAAGAAAACTGCGTGGTTTGATTTATTTTACAAGCACAGATATTTATTTAAGTTGCGACTGTCTCGCGTCGTGAGTCGGACCAAAGTGAACGAGACGCTACAGCAACGTCGTTCACTTTATCGTTGACATTTTTCAGTTTACATGTGTACGTTTACATTTGTTCGTTAACAATTAGTTTCCGTTTAAGTGAGGTTGTTGATGGGCTTCGTTCATTAAGTTTTAAAATGAGCTAAATGTGTCCGCCACATCACTCCCCCTTACAAAAATGTAATTATATGTATGTATAATCATAATTAAAAAAATATTGTATTTTACATTCTAAATGTTATTATCTTTGCAAAAGATAGTTTTATAAAAAAATTTCTTACAACCGAAAAGAAACTTGTGGATTTGTCTTTGATCTTGTCATGATTTGTTGCGTTGTATCAAATGCTGGCTTTAATCTATCTATGCTAATGGTTTCAGACTTGTCTCCTTTTTGGACTGTAAAATGTTTTTCGGTTTTAACTAAAACTTCGAAAGGTCCTTGATATGAAGGGCTCAAACTATTCCTTTTAATATCATCGCGAATAAAAACGAATTTGCATTGGTTCAGACCCTTTGGGACGAAGATATAATTTTGAGTTATCTGTCGGTTCGAGATTGGTCGAACTTTTGCTATTGCGTTTTTAATATTTTGCGCAATTGAGGAATTTATTACGGAATTATTGCTCGTGCTGCTAGTTATTAGTTCACCAGGTAATCGAAGTGCTTGTCCAAAAAGTAATACAGCGGGTGAAATTCCAATATCATCAATGATAGTTGCGCGAATTCCTAAGAGTGTCCAAGGAAGGTTATGGTACCAATTGACTTTATCTTCTTGGCACCGTAACGATTCCTTTAACTGTCTATGGAACCGCTCCACAAGACCATTCGATTGTGGATGATAGGTTGTTGTTCGGATTCTTTTCGATCCAAGGATGTTTGCTACTTCTTTGAAAAGTGTTGATTGAAATTGAGATCCCTGATCTGTCGTAATTGTTTCGGGAACTCCAAAACGTGAAATCCAATGGTGTATAAAAGTTGAAATAACCGTTGAGGTTTCAAGGATAAATTGCATTGCTTAAGCACATGAAATGGAATACGGTCTGGACCTGCACTTTGGCTAGTATTCATACAAGTTATGCCTTGCAAAATATCATCTATCGAAAGATTAAGTGATCCTTAACTTATATTGCCATTACATGGATTTATATTAGTATCGGAGGAGACATAATGATTCGAGTGATCGACATAAGCTGACTCAAAAAACTTAGCAAAGAGCTCACAGGTTGATTCAATACTACAGGAGACAGCACTTTCGAATTCCATATTTTGCAGAACACCATTCTGCTTTCTTTTGTTGTTTAAAAATGTCCAGAATGCTTTAGGATTCGTTGAAACATAAGATTCAGTGTTCATAACATACTGTTTATACAAGAACTTGTTCAAAAATTCATATTCGCGACGTAATTGGCAAAAACGTTTTTTTGTCCAAATCAGATTTTGACTTTTTTAATAATTTATATACTTTGTTTTTAGCGTTCTTTAATTTGATCAGCCTTTGATTATGCCACGGTAGCTTAAAATATTGTTTTTCCTTAGTCAGTGGAACGAACTGAGAAAATCCATAGTCTAATATACTTAAAAATGTATCATAGACTTCTTTAAGTTGAAGACCAGAAAGAACGCTCGACCAATCAATCGAGCCCAAGTAATTATTTAAGGCATTGTAATTTGCTTTTGAAAAATTATAAATTATTTCATGATTATTTAAATTAGATTTTAGTGATGACGGAAAACTGCATACTAAATCAAGACATAGAGCGATGTGATGAATAGAATTTCTAATTAATGGACATACAACTTCTTTGATATTCAACTCGTGCAATTTGCGCAGTTCTATGTTAAGGTTGTGTTGGTATGCGTCCCTATAATTGTGTCTCCAAAGCAACTTCGGTAGAAGAGCAATACGGGCTGTTGCTTCTTGAGTGGCCTCGCTGTAAACCTTGAGCACAACTTCTAAAGGCATATGGGCGGAAAACGTTTTCGTTGCTACTTGGAAATAACTTAGTTGTGAACAACAGCATCCTGATAGAAAGCAATAATCAATAACTGAATATGCTGTGCCACGAATAAAGGTGAATTCCCCACTTGCGTCGCCTTCAGTATTCAATTATCAGCCAGCCTTCGGGAGCAGTAGAGAAAAACATCTCCTTAAGGTGTAGCACATGTAGAAACCGCCTTCAACCAACTAACTTGAAGTGCTCACCTAAAGTTAGTCAGCACTACTCACATTTCAGGTTCAGCCAAGCTTGCATTACTTTTTTAGACATTGTTCGACAAAAACAAACTCCTTGTTATCTTGTGTTGCCCTTTTTACAAACGCTTTACTTGACATCGTTCAAACGATTTTCTTTTGTTGTCTACACAAATGACGGTAAATTCAAGTCTTGCATGATTTTAAGGACATTCCTTACATTGAATTACAGCTTACAGCTACTCATCTTGTTCTCTTAACGCAATCAACAACACTACAGATACATTTCAATAGCTTATGAGGATTCAAATAATTCCCATGATATCCTGTGCCTAAGCTCTAGTGTCTTATAAATATTTCCATTTCCAAGCATAATTCCCAAATCCACAATTGCCACACAACCTATACTTCATTGGGCCTAAAAGCGATGTTTTATCGGGGGAAATAATGCGAATTTCATTAGCTTTTATGATATTTCCTCTACAGCGGCATATTCCAACCATATCAAGCAACAATTTTTGTATCTATAAAACGGTACGCACTTTGGCAGGCACTCCTAGTGTTCCGTATCCACTAACAGATATTTACGCAAATGTATGCCAGTTGTGAGTAATTGAAAACAGAATCACCACAGGGATGCCCAATATAGTCCGCAGTTCCATATGGATGATGCAGATACTGCCGGCGCTGCTATTACGAATGTGATTGTAGATATATGGGGATGGGATAAGGCACAGCATCATCCCCACTTATTCTCTTTAAAGGACCGTTATTGGAATACAAGTGAAAACATTAAATAGTCCAATGGCCAAATGGCCAAATGGAATTGGTAATTTGTTTGCAATTCCGTCCTTCGTTGGGGGTTAATGTTTTGTCAGTAATTTAAATCCTAGTGATGGCAGACAGTCGATTGAATGTTGTATGGCGACACCCAGCGGATAGACATTTGATTTGACAGATGAATGACTGCGCTGTCCTCTTGAATGGAGAGTGCAAATGGACTTTTGAAGTGAAGTTAAAGCTTTTGATTTTTGTAATGGTAAAGGTTGATTTAATGTGCCATAAAATTTTGTTTGCGTCCAACGTTTTTAAAAACATGTATATAATATGATTAAAGTAACATAGTCTTATGAAAGATAAAGGATTTAAAGGTTTCAAGAGAATGTCCTTTTTGAAATTTTTAATAATTTATCATATATAAAAATAATTTGTCAAACCCGCCTATGAGCTACTTTACCGATGGGTGATATAACCTTATATCGTTTACTTGAAGAAAACTGGAATCAAATTAATAGCATTAAAAACATCGTACACCGTTATACGATTAGGCTTCCTTTGAAAAATTTAAGGATATAGATTTCACCCTTTTTTCGTTAGAATTAGGTTAAGCACATCTGATTGGTTTTACAGTTTGGACATCTAATATACTGAATGCTTGCCTCTTGTTAACAATTTGACTGGCCATCTACTAAGATGGAGATTCCCATGTCTTTTATGGATATCAGGTTAAGGAAACCGTGTGCTGACTAGCTATAGTGGCATAATACTGTAGCCCAGCACTTTTGTGTTGTCGCAAGCTTTTGACAAGGTTTGGCTTAGGGGCCTTTAATTTATTTGTATTGACAAATTCTGCCTCAAAAATTATATAAAATCCTCTTGTCGTTTGACAGTAACTAACAGAGTAGGTCAACACCCGCGAAACTGTTTACGGACGATTGAGTACGACAGTGATCACTGCGGACTCGCCGCCGTAATACAGCTTCCGAACGAGCTTGTGGCGCTGGAGGAGTATGTGCCTGTGCATTATTACAACTACGGTAAGATGCGCTGGCCTCGCTTCACCAACGCCTTACCAAGAGAACTTCGTTCGAGGGCCATTGCACCACCAAACAACAGAAACCTAACAAACAACGAAATCGACGAATACTTACAACAAATGGACGAAGCGATTCAACGAACATTCAACAGGACGATACCGAAATACAAAGAACATGACATAACATCTACGTACAGAAACGCGACCATTGACGCACTACACAGACAAAAAAGCGGACTTCTGACAAGACTTAAACTCTTCTACAGACGACTGACAAACCCACGCGACCCGGAGATTAGAACACTGAAGGCGTCGATCAAAAACATCAACCAATTGATCAAGGAGAACTATCGGTTGTCCATTAATTTGTTTTGGAATAACAGAATTCGGGCCGGAAATTCCAGCGACCCGAGTATGTTTCCACAAATTAATGAGATCTTTAGGAGGAAAGGTCATAACGACCTTCCGTGTATTAAGCTCCAACGAACAACTGACAATACAAACATACTTTTGACAGATGGGATTAATCCAGGGGAAGCCGTCTTCGACGACGATTTCTATGTTATTGAAAATCCTCAGGAGAAAGTTGAGGCAGTGGGCGCTGTCTTTCAGGAAGTGTATAAGGTGAATGATAGCATTCGCCCGAACCGCGTCCTGGAAAACAATGCCCTGCTCCATCATTTCTATCTCCGAAACGACATAACGCAATGGTGATCTGAGAACCGTGGTTTCACCCGGTTTGATGACGAAAACTTGGCAAACGCCATAGTCGCCGAGCGAAGTGGGTCTAGTCCCCTGTTAGTTTCGAAGGTGGAACTCCAGATCATCTTCGATTCCATAAAGAAAAAGAAGTCAGTGGGAGTCGATGGTATATCCAACATTGTACTGCGACACTTACCACCTGAAGCTGTGTACATTTACGCCACGCTGTTCAACAACGCGCTGAATAATGCATATTATCCAGTACGTTGGAAGACGGCGGTGGTTCATCCTCTCCCGAAAAAGGGAAAGGACAACTCCAATCCGGCGAATTGCCGGTCGATAAGTCTCCTTCCGAGTATCAACAAGGTTTTCGAAAAGATTCTCAATCGAGCACTGTTCAAGTGGTCTGAGGACAATAATATTATACCAGAGAACCAGTTCGGTTTCAAGGCTGGACATGACTGTATTCATGCCGCCTCCAAACTCGTCTCTGATATACAATGGAACAAAGCCAGAAAACAGTGCACGGGTGCATGTCTGGTTGATTTAGAGAAGGCTTTTGCCACCATATGGTTAGAGGGCCTCTATCTAAAGCTGACCAGACTTGGCATAAGTAAACCACTGCTATATATGCTTCATGACATGCTGACTTTTAGAACGTTTAGAAATTTTCATTAGGAATGGTATGCAACAGGGAGCGGTAAACTCGCCGATTTTCTTCAGCATTTACACCAGTGATATGATAGGTAGTCTTACTCAGGCAATTGCGTATGCGGACGATTTTATCGCGTACAGAACAGCCTCTACTGTCGAAGTCATTCGAAATCTTTTGCAGCGGGACTTTGACAAGATCCAGAGATATTGTGATGACTGGAAGTTAAAAATCAACTTTCAGAAATCAGAAACTATCCTGTTTAGGACACCGTTGTCTAGGGCCTCTAGGGATACGAGAAAGAACTGGCGAAAGCTGGTGATCGTGGGACCAAACGGACAGCCACTGGCGAGTAAAAGTGTAGTAAAGTATTTTGGCATCTGGTTAGATCAGTATCTATATTTCGGAAGACATGTAGATGTTGCTCTGGCTAGAGCTAGGGGAGCATTTGCCCTGACAACACGATTGTTTTATAGCAGTCGTCTTGACAGCAGGGTGAAGGTGATTTGCTATATGGCCCTCATTAGGCCGATGATTGCCTATGGGTGCCCGGTGTGGTTCAACGTTGCCCCATCTCAAATGGAAAAGATACAGGTGTTTGAGAGGCAGTGTCTGAGGAGCTGCCTTGGACTTCACAGAACACCAGTATCTGACTACACAAAATACTATTCCAACCAGGTCCTATACAACGGGGCCAACATAAGCCGAATAGACAATTTTCTGGTGAAACTCATTCGGTTTCACGCTGCAAGAGCGATGGCTTCGAACAATAGTCTCTTCTTTGGGGCCTTCTATCTTAATGATGAATATTTTGAGAGTGCGCGTTTAAGCGGCTTTATTCCACCCGAAGCTTTCCTATATTTGGATAGTCGAGGGCTGATACAGGATAGATCGGCGGTTCCGCTAATCTACCACGTCTTCCGACGAACTGTGGATAGGCGGCTCCTATACGACCGAGACGTCGTCGCTCAGGGCGGAGGAGAGCGCCTGCGGTTCAGCAGGAGTGTGTCCGATTGGGACCGTTGGAGTAGGTCACAACAGGAGAACCTGTTGTGGTGGTTGAATGATAGATATGATAGTTGACTTAAAATTGTTATTTTATGGCCGACTTACATAGTTTTAGTCTTAGGTTTAGGTGCAAAGCAGCCATGGTGGCACAACAAAAAAAAAAAAAAGACTCTTTCGTGTGAGACTTGAAAACGAATATTCAGAATTCAAAGAAATAATGACAGGGGTAATCCAAGGAAGAGTCCTTGAACTAATCTTGTACCTCCTACAAACAAACGATTCCATAGTTGCAACGTTTGCTGACGATACTGCTGCACTAGCAGTTGGCGCAACAATAGTGGAAACAAATATGAAATAACAAAACGCTCTTAACGAGGTTAATGAGTGGACAAAATCCTGACGGATTGCTTTTAATGAACGCAAATCGCTTAATGTAGATTCTTCGTATAAAGAGACAAACAAACTGGAACTCGAACCGTACATAGAAATACTGGCAAAGGTATATGAAGCAAAATATCTCGGAATGACACTCGACGCAAAATTAAAATGGAAATCGCATGTAAAAAAGAAATGCGAAGAACTTAAAAATAAATACAGAGAACTGTACTGGTTACTCGGAATATATTCGAAGCTTAACCTTGATAACAAGCTGCTATCACAGAAGAAAGTGTTAAAAGGATGCACCAGTGAAACGATTTAAAAAATTTTATAAACTTTTAGTTGAAGTCGGTTTCTACTTGTGCGCGCCACCTAAGGCGAGATCTTCCGGTACTGCGTCCGACATCTGGCTGGGAATCGAAGACTCTGCGAGCCGGAGTATCGGTGTCCATTCATTCTACATGTCCTAGTCATCTTAAACGTCCAACACGGAATTTTTTGACCAGAGGCATGTCACTGTAAAGTTCGTTAAGTTTTTGGCTGATTCTTCGTCTCCATAGCCCGTCAACGAAAAGGTGACCGAAGACAAAATCCCGTACTACTTCAAAGTTATATCTGTCAATGGTGACGTTTTGTTCTATTCACCGATGTTGTGTGTACTTTCGTGTCGACAGCATAGTCTTAGTCTTACCCTCATTTACTGCTAAAGCCATTTTTGCCGCTTCTTCTCTATACTAGCAAACGTGGATATGACATCACGTTGGGTCCGACCAATGATGTCATTATCGTCGGCGTATGCTAGTAGTTTGCAGAAGTGCTTCTTCCATATCCTCAGCATCGACTGTGTCTCAACTACGATATTTCCATGTTTAGTTTAACAGTCTGCAGAAGTGGTTCTTCCATATTGTCGCGGTAAATTTTACCGCAAAAGGGCTCACTCTCTAGTCCCCCTTAAATCCTTTCGTTCCCCCTTTTGTTTGTGGTCGCAAACCCAGAACTTGGAGGAAGTGGTGGCAGCCGGGGTTCCATCAGCCACTGGTCCACGAATTCCAGATCCGGTAATGCAACCAATAACTGGTATAACGAGTGCGACAGAGGAGTCCACTCAGGAAGAAGATTGTCCAACTCTGTTCGGTGCAGCCCTATGGAGATTGGGGAGACTCACACCAGAGCAACGCCACACAAGACGTGCGACAGGAGTCCACTAGGAAACGCCGTCGTCGGAGCCCAAACGACGTGGGAAACTCGCGACGGGCAGCATCGGACAGGAGCGGTCCGAAAAGTTTGATGGGTGAGGGAGGACGATCCCTCGTCTACCCCAACACGATGATGACGGGTGGGGGAGGACGATCCCTGGAACCTACGCCCCAACAAATCGTTTGCGCCACCGCATTACTGGCTCAAATGCGAACAAAAAAGTACGTTGGCATGGAGTAAACGTTCTCCGACTTCACCCAATGAGGGAGCAACGGAGGAGCAGCAGAGGCGTGGGGCGGAAGGCCCAAATGACACCCCTACAACAAAGTCGTAACATGAAAAGATAGGTTCGATGGTAAATAGAAGACGATCTCTTTCCCCCAACGCTGGGGTAACGGAGGAGCAACAGAGGAGCAACAGAGGTGTTTAGGCGGACGGCCATGTATAAACACGCTCTACTTGGTTATATACACACACACGGACACCAAAGACATGGGACATCATGTCTAAAGACAGTCTAAAGACAACTGCCAAAGTGTCGGCAAACGACAAACGGCTGTCGAAAGGGACAGCGAAACGTGTCCAAACACCAGCGACACCCAAATCAATGGCCTATAGCCCAACCTAAAAATAATGTGAAGATGGCCTCCGAATGGAAATCCCTGACCGCAAAATCTGCACGCGAAACCACCAGCATAGTTTGCGGAAAATTTTGTTTTTTTTTTGACAGTTCATCTTTTCCTCCTTCCTTAAAGCTCACTGCTTCTGAGAAAGTGCGGTGCCCTCCTTCCTTCCTTCTGACATTCAATCTCCTCCATCGTAGTTCGGGTAGTTCGGGTTTCGCATTGGTCACGGTCAATCAAACATAGGCAGTCGGGGCAAATGTTTGATTGACAGAAAATGGTTGTCCAGGATTGACACCGGGGCTTTCCTAGGACACTGTAGTGACTACGGAAAAACCGGTGTGAGTGCTATCCAATGGGGGTACCCAATTGGAATGGGGAGGTGTTTGGCAGCGATCGGTAAGACCAGTCACGTGTGAACGCGGGTATCTCAAGATTAGTAAGCGCGAACGCACTTTCCAGCCAAAGGGCAGAAAGTGCGAGAAGTCGCAGTGGGCTTACGAGTGGATTGTACTAAATGCGAATGTATGTGTGAATGCAAAACGGGATCGATTCTGGACAACAAAATCGTGCTAACAAAGAGAATCCACTTCTTGGATATCTAGCGGATCGGTTAGGCGTGCGGATAAATTTTCAATTAGTTCTTGCGAGAATTTTTTTTTTGAAAATTCCCTCTTTTTTGAAAAAAAAAAGGGTTGTCGAAGAGGAGAGGGGATATCAGGAAGGGAGGAAGGACACGGAAAAACAGGCGCGAAGAACAGAAGAGCGAAAGAAGACAGGAAGGAAAGAAGGAAAAGAGATAAGTAGAGTAATTAATAGCGAAAAATCGAGTAGTGCAGAATAGTGTTAAATTAGTTGGTTGTTCGGGACACGCGACCCTTGTTAAATTAATTTCTTTTGTTAAATTTCGATAGAAAATTTCGTTTGGGGGCCATCTTCGTGGTCCGCTATTTTTCCTTGGTTGATATACTTAGTATCAACAACCAAGTTCGTCACAATAAAATTTAATTGGGCGCACCACCCCCATATCATAACGTGGGTAAAATATTTTTTTATTTCATCGGTTTTGTTTTTCTTTTTTTGCTTTCTTTTAATTTTCAGGTTTCGTGATTTCCCGAAAATTACGTGGCGCCCAAAAACTTTTTTTAAGTTTCGTGTGAACATGAAATTCGAACCCACCCCGCATGCGAAGTAAACGGGGCTCTCGTACACATACGAGAAGTTGCGAATCTTCGGGTAAGTGATCTGCGTTTGACAGATCGCCAATATGGATTTTCGTAGCAATATCCTCAGCATCGACTGTGTCTTAACTACGATATTTCCTTGTTCATCTCGACAGGATACTGTTCGAGCCTTGTATCACTGGCTTTGAAATTTTACATTTTGGTAAAACTTGCGAACATCGTTTCAGGAGTGGCACCACTCTATATCCTCGACCGCGCGCTTTTCTTGCTCATTTTTCTTCTTTCTGAAAAGTCATAGAGCTCAACGGCAGCTCTCGTCTTCACCTGCAGCTTAACCTTGTAGGCCTCGTTCTTGGCTGCGAGCATCTTTTGGCATTCCTCATCAAACCAAGGGTTTCTTGCTGGTGGGCGCGAGAAACCTGGCACATCAGTTGCGGCTGACCTAATTGCTTGTTGGCATCGTTGCCATTGTTCTTCGACATTTGATGCTGGTGGTATGGTGTTAATCGAGAGGTTAAGGAATACGCGTTGCGCGAAGGTCTTGACAGTCTCTTGCCGATTGCAGTCTTTCGACATTTAATTTTTTCACAGTATTTTTGGATATTTGCGGTGTGGTGGATATGCGCATTCTTAACTTGGCTGCAACAAGGTAATGGTGCGAGTCGATGTTAGCTTCTCGAAATATTGGGACATCCAAAACACTAGATGCGTGTCTCTTGTCTATCGCAATGTGATCGATTTGTTTGACCGTTCGTTGGGTTGGACACCACCATGTCCCCTTATGGATATCGAGGTGAGGAAACCGTGTGCTGGCTATAGTGGCATTTCGTTCCGTAGCGAAGTCAATTAGCCTAAGTCCGTTACCAGACGTCTTGTCGTGTAGGTTATGTATTCCGACAATACTGCTAAAGATGTCTTCTCTTGCTACCTTTGCATTGTCCCAGTACGATTTTAATGTCATACTTCGGTAGTCGCTCGTATATTTTCTCAAGGAGCTCGTAGAAACAATCCTTAGCTATATCATCGATTTCATCTGTTCGGACGTGAGCGCATATAAGGCTTATGTTGGTGAATTTAGCCCTGATGCGCATTGTTACAATGCGTTCGCTAATGTCTTGGAAACATAAGACTTCTTGCCTAAGTCTGGCACTTATAACAAATCCGCATCCGAACAGTCGCTGTTTCTGCTCACTATAACACGGTATGTAGTATATGTCACAGTTTTTCATCCTCTTTTTGCCCGGCCCATCCCATCGTATTTCCTAGATGACAGTAATGTCTGCTTTGTAGCCAGTTAAGGCTTCCGCTAGTTGTCCGCTTGCACCTCTCCTGTTTAATGTTCTCACAATCAAGGTGCAGATACGAACGTCGCAAGGGTCTACCAGCCACATATTTTCATCCTGCGTAGCGTGGTAAATATAAGGCTTATGCTGGTAAATTTGGCCTTAATGCCGATTGTTACATTTCTAAATTGGCCGTTTCCGTTTAACTGAATAAACCTTAGATTCCTCAATGACCTATAGTCCGATAATGTCAGAGCAGCTTATATAGGCCGTGGGTAGGTGTGTGGGTATTGCTCACGCAGTTGCGTTGCTCCGCTTATATGTCCAGTCTTCTGGCAGACGTCTTTATCAACAATTTTTAATCAACAGAACCGATGTGACCTCAGTCTCATTACAACTTAATCTCTGTGATCACTCTAGCTATGAAGTCTACAAGCATTAAGACCTCCTTAAGGATATGCAAAGTTTTGTAACCGCAACATATAACTATCTAACGTTAACAAAAGTCATCAACAAATATGTAACCTATAAAATCGGAACATCCCCCGACGGATACCAAAATCACCAAAAACGTCGGGGGTACTTAAACGTTTTAGGAATTTATGGATACAACTACAATTTTACAAAATGCTCGAACATAAACATAATCATTGACATGTCTAGAAGTCATGTCATCTTCCAGTCCACAAAGTTTAATAACACCCATTGCAACCTTGTAAAACATAACCAGACGACGGACTTTCAAACGAATTCTAGCACCAGTTTTATGTCTTAAATGGATACCACCAGTAGAAACAGTTTTAAATAGCACCATCCGCAATATGTTTCAACTTTCAAGCCATAAAATATAACCTTTTATTTAAGAAAACATCTCAAGCCTGTTGGGTCCCTACAACAATATGATTAGCATCCACCACCGACATCCATCCAAGCCGATCCACTTTCAAAGATAAGGTTATTCGCAACGGCATGCGGTTTCTTTTTTTTCTTTTTCTTTTTTGACAACAATATCTCAAGCCCAAATGTCACCCTGAAGAAAAGAGCACGTCTTTATCAAGATCATTTAAATTGTACACACACAGACGTTCCTGCTGCTGAAGTCCGTCATTACCCGCAAGTGTCATATTCAAAAATGTTTATAGTTCTCTGCTGTCCTCTCTATATCCGTCCTTGATACTTTAAACATAAAAAAATGTGTTAAGCAGAATTGAGTTGCTTCGTCTATAGCCCGGAATGGCGGCCATGACGTTGTATAAAATATGACGCAGAATATCCGTACATCCGTAGGTTTTATGGCGCAGGAAAAAGTTGTAAAATACTTTTTGACGTTCATGCCATTTTGTACCCGAAAATAGATAGTCGACACGTACATTATACAAATGTTTATGCACACTCACCCTACGGGGTTACGGCTATAGCCAAGCTCCAAAAACGGAACGTATTGTGACACATTTGCGCGAAATAAGATGTTGGCACGAGCACACAATATGTGTATGTTTGCAGTTTTGAAAATTCATGTCTAGTTATGAAGGGAAGCTTTACAAGTGTTTATGATCTCAGGAACAGACGGTGACATTCAATTAGGGGAGCCGTTCCCTAGAAAATCGAGTTAGGATGGAGGTAACGAGCAGAAATGCAAAGGTGGGAATATTATGTTGTTAGTCGTTTAGTGGAATGAGATGAATGACATTAAAGCAGCCCTACTACGAACGTAGAAAGGTATCGACAAAAAGCTAAACCTATACATTGATGTTAAAAAAAAGTTCTGAAAAACACTTAAGGGGATTGGATGACTTTCAGTTTTCTTATTTGGCCATAAATCAGGATTCATAAACTTTCTAATGGAATGACAGCAAACGTTAACCAGCTTAGAGTTGGCTACGTTTTTACACTTCTGATTAAAAAAATATCTGGCTCTGGAAATTACGGCTCAACCTAGCTTTTCTATTTTATTTATGCAATTAAGTTTTTTTATAGAATAGTATCTCCCGGTTAATAAATCAGCTACTTACGAGCAGACTTATAGGCACAATTTTTGGCGTCCCATCTGTAAGCTGTGGCTCCCAACAAGGAACGTCCTGGATCCTCTTATCTGGAATATAGTGGTCAACAGGCTACTGGTAAATCTTGAAAGATAAGGGTGCAAGATGATTGCATACACAGATGACAATGAAATAGATGTAAAGATATATAACAAAATGGTCTCTCTGTACTCTCCAAATGGTCAGACAGATGTGGACTCAAAAACCGGAATTTGTTCTTTTCAGCAATAAATACAGAGTGACGCACCATAAACCTTCGAAACTTAACGGCTTAAGTCTCAAGTTCGCATAATCAGTTAAGTACTTGATATGATAATCGATAAGGAATTGGAAAACCAGTATTTTCGAACGCCTTAAGAAAGCCCCCGTAGCCTTATATACATGAAAAAAGCCAATCGGAAAGAAATGGTGTATGCTACCGCATATAACTCTCTGGCCTTACGTGTCCATCATTAGAACAAAACTATTGTATCAGCTTGTATATGCATAGCGGAGCTCCTTTAAGCAACCTTTAGGAGCTCAAGATTGAATCCAACATCTAGTGCCCCTAGATATTCTTGGCAAACAGATCGCAGACAAGGAACTGTAAGACGGATGAGCTTGCTAGACTTGGCACTGCCATTGCACTCCCCTCGTTACATGTAAATCATCAGTCAAACTGGAGACGATCAAGAAAGCAAACCACAGATACCGCACGAATAAATGGCACAACGTGTCTGATGTCCAGACAACTCCGAAGAAACTATAACCAGAAACGCTCGCTCTGCTTGATAATGCTGAACAGATTACAAATCTGTCTGCTTTTTTCCAGAGCTCTCCAACAAGAGGAAGTTCCACCTAGGAGACTACTTCTTTGACAATCAGGGTGTCCTGGGAAATGTTAATGTCAGAAACCTCCTAACGCAAATAAGCCACCACAGCAGGTTCTCCCGTTGCAAACTACTCCGATACCAATCGGACAAACTAAACTACCACGTCGGTAGATCTCTCCTCCATCAGCCCTCGACTGTATAAATATATAAGAAAGCATCATTTGCAATGTAGCCGCTTTAACGCGCACTCTCAAAATAATCATCATTGGGGTAGTACGCACCGGGTATAGATACTAATCCAGGCAGACGCCAAAGTGCTTACTACACTTTTACACTGAAGTGGCTGTCTACTTTCATTCCATGATCTTCAGCTTGCGATGCCTTTAGTATCTCTTAAGGCCCTAGACAAAGGTGTCCTTAACAAAATAGTTTCAAATTTCTGAAAGCTACATTCCAACTTCCCACCAACACAATATCTGGATTTGTCGAAGTCCTGATACAGAAGATTTCTAATAGCTTCGACTTCGGTGGCATGAATAGTGACGAATTTAACGTATTAATCTCCAGGTCGTGTTCGTTTGTGAGTCCTCTGTTCAAGAGTTTACGTCTATTTCGAAATTCAGTGCACCTAGTGCTAGGCCACTGCACCCAGCGATCTGGCTCTGGGAAATAACCAGAAAAGGACTATTGTACACCCAAATATGGCATCACTGCTAGCAAAGGCAACTATATGGGATGTATATATGTGACAATGCACCCAACGTTAAAAGCGGATCGGACTGAGGCGCACACAATCGAGTCGGAACCCTACATAAAAAAAATTTGTATGTACTTTTGAACCACAAGCTTTACTTACCCACAGCAAGTAGCCTACATGAGGCACCGGCCACGTGTAATCAATTATAAATTAGAAGAATCAACTATGTGCATCGATTGAAGCAGTGGCCCCACGAAGACTCATATCGTTTAATAACATAGCAAGAGGCACCACAAAAGCTAAACTTGATGATGAGCAGACGGAAATCCTGAATCCTGAAAACTTGATGTTGAAACTCGCATTTACAAAAGAATTCTTTGGCAGGTGGTATCATCGGTGGTTATTGGACAGGTTACCCACGACAAGTAAATTTATTACCATCTTCTGAGAACCTGGAAATACACAGAGCTTCCAAGCTTCCTGATCAAAGCAGTTGTTACCGAAATACATTGCCGCAAAATTAATCACTCTTTTATCCCCTTAACACCAATCATTCCCTCTTCGGTAGACATTGGATCTGGATCAGTATCTTAGGATCTGGAAAATGGAACCAAAAACACATACAGCGAGTAAAGGTAACCTCCGTGTCGTCGCAGAGAGAGTAGGGAGTCCCTGTCGTCAAAGCCCATGGATGGTGGGAGACTCCCGACGAGCAGCAACACACAGAATGGTCTGAATGAATCCATGGGCGATTATGTCGGTTGGGGAAGGACGATCCCTGAAACATACACTTCAACGATGCGTCTTATGACTTAAATGCCTATGAAGTTTAGATGGCAAGAGGAAGGTGTACTTCCTTTTTCCCCAAAGAAGGAGCAACGGGGGAGCAGCATAGTAATTGGGCGTACAGCCTAAAACAAACCTCTGCAACAAAACTCCAACTTTAAATGCTTTGATCCATATCTTAGAAAAGACTCATTTCTTTAACGCTGGAGCAACGGAGGAGAAGCTGAGGTGTTAAGGCGGAAGCTTTGTACAAATGTTCTCATCAGAAAAACACAAACATGGGCAACAGACAAGGACATAGACACCGAACGCAGGGACATCACCAAATCATATCTATAACCTGAAAGACAAGACACAAGATGATATCAATGAGACAACTGTGACAGTCCAAAGGCAGCCGCCATACTGTCCGACCGGAGAGCAGCGGTCGAAGGGGACAATAACACGTGTCTCAAGCATAATTGTCCATCTTCGGTGGACAGTAAAGCAGGGCGTTCTATCCAATATACAAGGTGTGCCAAAAGTAGTCATCCCATGTTGTTTGGCCTTCAGAATATCGGTTGTGGCTAACGCAGTGTGTGCCGTTGATCTGTCCAGTTGAACCACATGTAATCCAGTCCTAATTCGTCCAATTGTGGCGACAACAGTGGACGGTGCGCGCTATAGGGACATGTTACACTATAGCGCGCACCGTCCACTGTTGTCGTTTGACCGCGCTCTTGAAAAAAAAGAAAACGGCCCGATGACTCCTCCAGTGTGAGCAGCGCACCATGCAGTAACTGTGAGCGGGTGTAATGGCTCCTCGTTCATTACTCGTGCATTTTCGGTCCCCCTGGAGCGATAGTTTTGCTTGTTCACGTACGAGGTGGAAATGAGCCTCATCGCTCATTATGATTTTGTTCGAAAAATCGTCCATTTCGTCCTAGAGATTGAGGGTGGGTTGGGCGTAGGTTATACGCGTTTGGCGGTCGAAAGCCAGCAGCTGATGCACGGACTGGACTTTGTACGGGAACATGCGCAAGTCTTTGACCAATTGCGAGGCACGGCATCTGGTCGATGTTTCCGGCGAGAGCTCGACATCCTCGGCAACAGCGGCGATATTCTTGGCAAAAAGGGGCGCAACGGGCGCTCCGGGGCCGGCCACTCTTAGCAACGTTTTGTTTGGTCCCATACACTTAAGATTAAGTTTATTTATTTAGTTTAGTTTAAACTATTTACATTTTCATAATTTACATTTGTACTGATTTTTTTTTTTATAAATAATAATTGTGAATATACGTATTGATAATATACTAGTATTGTGATCTAACAAATTGGATAACATTTCTTTTATATATGTTTAAATTAGTTTCGTTTTTACTTTGAGCGTTTAAGCTGTTAAATAATTTGAATCCTTTATATATAAGGGAATTTTGGGTATTTGCATTAAGAAAATTAGGAAGTCTAAGATCATTTCTGTTCCTTAGAGAATATGGTTGAAGGTCTCTTATAAATTGTATGTAGTCAAGTAAATAATTTGGCATAAGTTTGTTTACAATTTTGAATACAAACACTAAAACATTCATAACAATTCTTTGCTTAACAGAAAGCCACTTCAACGAGTTCAACATAAAACGGATTGACATATATCTATTGAACTTTAAAATACATCGCATGGCTTTGTTTTGTAATTTTTGCAATCTTAAGATTTTACTCTCATTACAAAGAAACAAAATGGTGGAACAATACTCGAAATGAGGTTTTACAATGACATTATATATATTTATTGCACTTATAGTTGAAATTTGTCTCCTTATTCTTTTCATAAATCCTATTTTTTTAGCTATTTTTTTACAAATGTACTCAACATGACTTCCAAATGATAAGAGAGAGAATATTTTATTTCGTTCATGATATACAATGTGTTATCGCACAATTTACAAATACAGAGATATGATATGAATAAATATCTTTCGACTGAAAAATTAATATTTATTTGTGAATTTTATTTATTAATAATTATATAAACATTTTTGTAAGGAAAACAACGAAAGCAAAAACTTCAAATTACAAAAAAAAATTAAATAAAATAATAATAATAAAAAAAAATTTAAACAAAAATATGTAATAAATAATAAACAATAGAATTTTAACTAATAAAATGAATATAATTACTTAAAACTAGAAAAAAAAATATGCATACAATATAAATACAATAATGTAAATTATTTTTGAATTAAATAAATAAATTAACAATTAAACAAATGAACAAATAAGTTATAAATTAACGGAAAACTAACAAATAGATTAACAAAAGTATATACAAATAAAAATAAATAAATTAGAACAGTTAGTAATAAATTAATAAAAATCAAATTTAAATGAAACAAAAAATAAATAATTTTAAGAACATAATTAAAAAAAAATAGAAATTATAATTAAATTAACATATATTTACGAAAATAAATTAAATATAAATTAATATAGGGATACAAAAATAAATTAAATATAAATTAACATCTAGATACAAAAAATAAATTAACAATTAATTTTGTTTTTTATTGCAAAAGAAAACAAACATAGATTAACAGCATGTTATACAACATTTAATTGATTTATTAGAGGGTTTTCAGGGAAGTCAAATCTGATCATAAATGTGTTATTAAGTTTTCAGATTCTATTAGAGATCAATTCAACATTTGCCCTTATATGTAGGTCCGAAGTTGAGTGATGCCAGGGGAGATTCAACATCATTTTTAAAATTTTATTTTGGGATATTTGTAATTTTTTGATGTGACATTTAGCACAACTACCCCAAACTTGACACCCGTACAGAAAAATAGCTTGGAAAATAACTTTGTGTAAAATTATTTTATTATCATTTGACAGTTTTGATTTTCGATTTATAAAGGGATAAAGCATCTTTATAGCAATATTGATTTTATTAAGTGTTTGGGCATTGTGCTCTTTAAATGTTAATCTTGAGTCAAGGTGTATGCCCAAATACTTAACAGAAGAAGCCCATGTTATTTGGTGTCCGTTAATTGTTAGCTGGTTAGCCGGAAGAAAGCAAGGCTTTCTTTTTCTGGTAAAAAAGATAGCTTGCATTTTTCCGACATTTAATTTTATTTTCCATTTTGTGTAATATTCGTTCAATATTTCAGCTGCATTTTTTAAATTGGTCTCAATGTTAAGACCAAATTGATGCGATGAAAATATTGTTGTGTCATCAGCATAAATTGCTGCTTCGCATTCAGGTAAATTTGGAAAATCAGACGTATACAGATTGTACAAAACTGGTCCAAGAACAGAGCCTTGAGGTACACCAGCACTAATTAAATTTACTTCGGACGCGCTACTTTAAACAACGATTTGACAAAAAACTTTGAAAAATTTTACAAAGAAATGGTGGAAAATTAAAATTTAACATTTTATATGTAAGACCAGTGTGCCAAACGGAGTCAAATGCTTTTTCGATATCAAGCAATATCATACCTGTTGAATTTCCTATTTCTCGATTTCTTTTGATACTATTCGATATTCTAAGTACCTGATGAGAAGTACTATGATTCCGCCCAAAACCAAATTGTTCGTCTGGGTAAATTTTGTGTTCATCGATAATTTTCAATATTTTTTCTTTTAGTACTTTTTCATAAATCTTACTAAGACCACTTAATAAACTTATTGGCCGATAACTGTCAGGTCTATCAAGAGACTTACCAGCTTTTGGTATTGGCACTACCTTAGCTTCTTTCCACGCATTAGGAAAAATTTGCATTTTAAAACACGCATTTATAATAAATGTTTGAAATTTGACTCCAACTTTAGGCAATTTTTTTAAATAAATATTTTTTATTTGGTCTAGTCCCCCTGCTTTTTTAATCTGCAAATTGTTTAAGAAAAAATGAGTATCTATTTCTGAAACAAATTCATTTATCGGAGTTTCAAGGACTACTGCATTAAAATTCCGTAAAGCATTTTCAACTAGTGCGTTTGTATTCGCTTCTCCTAAATTCTGAGATATATTATGATTTTTAGCAAAATTTAAAGCAAGTACCCTTGCTTTATCATTGTCTGTAAAATAGGTATTTAAACCACTTTTAAGACAAGGCAATTGCTTGTTTTTATTTTTTATAATCTTAACTATATTCCAGAATGGCTTTGAAGCTTTATCTAGACTACTTAGTTTATTATTCCATACTTTGTTTCGTTATTCTTGTATAAATTGACTAATTAATTTGTTAAGATGTTTAACTTGAGATTGGAAAATAGGTTGCCGATATCTCTGCCAATTTTTCCTGTGCATATTCCTTACCCTAATGAGCTCCAAGACATGAGCTGGTAATTTAAAAGTGTAATCTTTTTTCACAACTTTTGGAATACTTACATTTGCTGAAGTGAGTACAAAATCCGAAAATTGTTGAATAATATTATCGACATCTTGTTTATTTGTTAAAGATTCGATATCGGTAGGAATATTTTCAAGTTTTCTTTTGACTTCAGTACGAAATTTTTTCCAATTCGCATTTTTGATATTTTGGATATATTGCACTTTTTCCTCGCCCGACAAAAGAAGTTGACAAAATACTCGAAATGAGGTTTTACAATGACATTATATATATTTATTGCACTTATAGTTGAAATTTGACTCCTTACTCTTTTCATAAATCCTATTTTTTTAGCTATTTTTTAAAAATGTACTCAACATGACTTCCAAATGATAATTTTTTGTCTAAAACCACTCCCAGATACTTTAATTCGTTTACTTTATCGATTGAAATACCACCGATCTTGATTTCGTTGTCATTTCTTTTCTCGTTTAGTACCATTAGTTTCGTTTTTCCAATGTTCAACTTCAATTTATTTTGCATAAGCCACTGATTTATAGAGTTTAAGTCTTCTTGTAATTTATCTTTACTGTAAATATCATTATCACTAGAGATATATACAACTGCATCATGCGCGAATAAGGCCAATACACTGTATTTTAGAACGTTTTTAATGTCATTTATGTATGCGTTGAACAGAAGAGTCCCTAAGACAGACCCTTGTGGGACACCATAGTCTACTTCTCTTGCGTCCGACACTTCTCCGTTGACTTTAACCCGTTGCTCTCGATTCTTTAAATAAGATTCAAACCATGATAATTCTTTGTTTCTAATCCCATATTTTTTTATTTTCATTAATTAAATGTCTCTACTCACAGTCTCAAATGCACGTTTCAAATCTAAAAATACGCAATAGACAATTCTCTTTTTTGCTATCTCTTCTTTCCACGATGTAACAACTAGATATATTGATGGCAGTTTCACACGAGTAACCCTTTCGAAAGCCTGATTGAAGGTTCACTATTTAGTTATTACTTTCGAAATACTGATAAAGTTGTTTAAATACCACTTTTTCAAATATCTTTTCACACAATGGCATAGCATTTACGGGTCTGAATTCTTCGCATTTCACTGTATTAAAATTTTTTTCAATTGGAGTAACTAACGATTCTTTCCAGGAGTCAGGAAATTTACTTGAAGACAGGGATCCGTTAATTATTTTACATAAAATTGGACCAACAATTTCAAATTGGTCTAAGTAGACACTGGGGCTCATAAATTGAAAATCGCGTTTGTTTTTTATATCTTTTATCGCTTCTTTTAAATCATTCAACGAAACATTATTTAATTTAAACACACTTTCCACTTCTTGTACATGATTCACATAAGGAGCTAATGGAATTGTATTTATTATTTCGACTATACTTCGAATAAAGAAACTATTGAAGTTTTTCGCTATTATTTTATTGCTTTTACACATCTCTGAACCGAATACAATATGTTTAATTTCACTTTTTTCCTTTTTTAATACATCACGTTTTAAATTTGTCCACATTGTTTTTTGATCCACTGAGCCAGATATTTTTGACATTATATATTCACTTTTACGTTTGAGTATTTCTTTTTTGTAGTTATTTCGTATGGTAGTATAACTTTTCCAATCTTCTTCCGAACCACTTAATACTGATTTTGAATATTTTAAATTTTTTTTGATTCTTAAGATCGTTTAAAAAGTGGTTGAACCAGTCGTTTCCCCCTGATTTTGTTATTTTTTTGTAACAAATACAGAAACACTTTCATTTGTTTTATTTAAAAAATCCTCAGCTAATAAATTATTATCATACCTATTTCGCAAATTTATGAAATTAGTTTCTAAAACTTGTCCAAAGAAATGTTTTTTGTATTTGAAATAGCAAGATACTATTTTCTGTTTCTTAATTTTATCACAGATTATATCAATCACAATCGTTTCATGATCACTTAATTTAAGGTCTTTATTAGTTTTTGCTTTAACCGTGATACTGTTTGTTACAACATAATCGATTAATGTGCTTGAATTCCGCGTCACTCTAGTGGGTTCATCTATAATTTGCATACATGCATTGTCTCTTATTAATTTTTCAACCTCTTTTTTATAAATACTAGGGGATAACCAATCAATATTAAAATCACCGACTATCACAATGTTTTTATTTAAATCATAGAGCTCATCCATCAGTCTAGCGAATTCATCACAAAAAACTCTACAGCTTGAACTTGGGGATCTATACATCCCAATAATTACACACGTATCGTTAGTAAAATGAAAAATGTTTACCGACCACCATAACTCCATGTTTTTAGCAAATTTTTTTAATGTTTGAGGCTCTAAGATCACTTCGAGTATATATTAATACACCACCAGTATGGGTTGATTCTGTGTCACATCTGTCGACTAACGTAAAGTCATCAAGGTGTAATTCACTATTCTGAACATCTTTAGTAACATGTGTTTCTGTTAACACTAATGCTTCAAAGTCGTTTGTTTTGATTAACACTTCTTACTCCGCAAGATTATTTAAAAAACCACATATATTAAGGTAACAAATCCGCACGGATTTAGATTGCTAGAAAGACGTTCTATTTTTTTGAATCTCAATTTTTTTTTTATAAGCTTCGCATTAATCACTTCTACAATCATGATTTGTGGCAAGATTCAACCCTAATCTCGAGTTCGCTAAAATACAGTTCTTACATTCAAATGACACACTCTTACAGTTCTTTGCATCATGGTTATCACCACATTTCGCACACACTAATTCATTTCTGCAGTCCTTTGCCTTGTGGTTAAATCCCCAGCATTTATAGCACAGTTTAATTGAAATAAAATCGTATACAATACATCTATCCCAACCTAAATTAATGCGTTTTCTCTCCATAACATTTCTATATCCTTCTGTTTCGATGGATATTATAGCACTATAACTTTTTTTCCATTTTTCTCAACACAATACATTTTAACACACTTAAGGTCACAGTTAATATTATTTTGTTTTTTTATGGCTGACAAAAGTCCTTCTTCACTCAACTTTTCATTCATTCCACATATTTTTATACAAGGATTTTGCAAATTTGGTACCGAGATTTCGTATTCACTTCCTAACCTTTCTTTTACTTCCTTCTCAATTATTTTCCGTTAACTATCATCGTCACAGCTGATGAGAATAGCTCCATCTTTCTTATTAAAAACTTTATTTATAGTGCTTACACACCGAATCATAAACTGAGTTTTTGGCAAAAAGTTTACGTAAACCACTAGATGCTTTCACACCGAACTCTGACCAGGTTTCGTTTGACATTTCATTTCAATCAGCTGTCAATTGTGATTTTGATACTAGCTGCAACATTTGTGTGTGAAAATATTGTAACTAAATAATAAAATGAATTCTAATATAATCAAACTAATATTAGCATTTGAAGTTCAAAATGAAACAAATCTAAAGATTTTGACAACAGTTTTTGACTCTCAAGCCCGCCGCTACGAAAAAAAAACGCAAACAAATGCTTTTGCAAATTGTGAAACTCCAACACAAAAAAGCTATTCTTATAAAGGCGATAATGAAACGCCAACAACAGAGAATTACGTGGATAAAGGTGAGTTTTTAATTAAGTTCAAAATAATATATAACACCTAACTCATATATGTGTTTTGCAGATGCGGACGAGTACATTCTGGGAAAAAGAAGTGGTTGAGAACAACGAAGAATATTTTAAACAACACTTCAGAATGTCTCGTCGTACTTTTGAAATCCTTTGTCGTGAACTACAATGTTTGGAAAAAAAAAAACACAAATTATAGAAAATGTATTCCATTAACAAAGAGAATCGCAATCGCAATGTATGCGCTTGGTTCGTCTGCTGAATATAGGACGGTTTCAGTTGTCTTCGGGGTTGGAATATCCACGGTGTGCGAAATTGTTAAAGCATTTTGCGAAGAAGTTTGGCATGTTCTCCAGCCAAAACATCTATGCTCCTATCCTCTGACAGAACAAACAATAAAAGAAAACGTCAGTGGGTTCGAAAAGCTTGGATTTCCTCAATGTTTTGGAGCTATAGGTTAATATAACATGTTCATAATGACAAAGACTACATATAAACTATTCAATTCTAAAGATGGTTGCCATATCGAAGTTAAACCTCCTGCTCACGATGCCGTTGATTATTATAATTATAAGGGATGGTATTCAACTGTATTACTAGTTGCTGTTGATTATCGGTAAGATCTAAACATTATAATAAGTACCTACCCTTCTTTTCATACTCGTAATAATGTAAACTCATTAATATATATAGTTATAGATTTCTCTATATCAACGTGGGAAGTCCTGGCCGATGCAACGATTCACAAATTTATGAAAGGTCATATTTAAAAGAACAACATCAGAACCCAATTCTCAAGGAAATGTCAAAAAATCTATGCGGCGTTAATGTTCCAGTAGTCCTTATTGGAGACTCTGCATTTCGATTTTCAGACACTTTAATGAAGCCTTTTCCATTTAACACTGCCGCATCAGCAGAAGAAAAGAACTTCAACTACGCTCTTTCAAAATGTCGAAGAGTAGTTGAAAACTGTTTTGGTCATTTAAAAGGCAGATTCAGACGAATCGGAAAAGTTATTGATAACCATATCGACAATACTAACTTGGTGATCAAAGCATGTTGTGTTTTGCACAATTTTCTGAACGTGCATAATGATGACATCAACATGCAGTGGTTGCTAAATCCAGTGAATACTGCACAAAGAGAACAACCAGAATATACTAGTCAGGTCAACGAACGCTGTAGTACAGCTACAAACATACGAAGTGCCATAAGCGAATACTTAAGTAAGTACAACATTGCCATTGAAAAACAAAACACAAATCAAAATTATTTTTCTTGTTTATTTAAAAAATTAAGAACTCCTCTATGGAATTCTTTGGAATCAGATACAAATTCTCTCAGAATATCATTTCTTTCTTTTTCCAATTGAAAAGAATTTGTATCTGATTCGATTATTTTATCCATTAGTGTATCAATGGATGTATTTACTTCATTAAGGTCTTCGCTTAAACATAACCGTCTCTTTTTTGCTTGCCTAGGTCTGGATGTTGACGTTGAGGGAAGATCAGCAGGAGAAGCACTTGATGAAGAATATGGCAGCGAGTTTTCATCGAACCAGGAGGAAGGCGGTGGTGGAGAAGAAATAGCTTCAATGGAAAACAATTATTAAATAAAATATTATTATGATTGTAATTAAATTTGTTTTATTACCTGCATGACGACTATCTTCTTGGATTAACTGAAGATTGTGAATCCTATGCTCTCCTAGAATGGCATGTATTTTGGAATATAGCTGCCATTCCGACGGTGAACCTCCTGATGATCCAACAAGTTGTTTTTCTTTCCTGCAAAAGAAGAAAATAAAACAAGAAGAAAAAGAAAAAAATTAGTTTATTTAAGTAGGTACTTACTTATATCTATTCGTCATTTTGTGTAGTTTTGTTTTTATTTCATCTGGTGTGTACATTTCTTTTCTTCCTCCGAATGCCGCAGACATTTCGCGAAAAATGTGCCAATTTTTTCTGCATCCTCTCAGTTCTTCATTTTTGGCTGCCCATAACTCAACCAGGTACTCCTCATCTTGCACACACCAGAGCTTCTTCTTTTTGTTTTTTTCTTTTCTAAATCCATTTTATTTTAACTATTCAATCCTGTGAAATGAAATGATAAATGAAATATAATATGAAGAAAAAAAACATTTGTTTTGACAGCGAGTTCATCAGCTGTTTTGTGGGACGTGTGGAACACGTGTAGAATCTATGAAAAGGTGTGTTCGTTCCAACAACCTTTAACGAGATGACGTCTGTGAAGTGGTTTTGAGATGGTTACGCCATAACCTACTTGTTTTTGAGAACTGAAAACGTATGGGAAAACTCGGTTTATGATGAAGGTTTCAGGTGTTTTTGCGTAAACTCAGTTTTTGGTTCGGTGTGAATCCCTAAGATAACTAGTGAGGCTGGATCAATTTGTTCCTTCAGATCTTCTTTTGTTTTTTTTTATTTTCCTGAGTTTTCTTAGGTTTTATCATAATATGTTGATCTCTTCTAACAGATTCGGCATATGTTATCCTTGTCTCACTGTTGCATACTTTTCTTACTTCACTCAGTACTAATTCTTTTCTTCACTTAATTTGTTTACATTATGTAAAATTTTTGCGAAACTAGCAATTTGAATTTTTACTACTACATACTTTCTTAACTTCACTCAACACTGTTTCCTTTTCTTCACTTAATTTATTAACATTATATAATATTTTTTCGATGTTCTAATTCTCTAATTGCTGTTTGTTTTCTTGTATAGCATTTGCCAATTCCCCAACCTCCACAAATATCTAACAGATTTGCTATTGGCGGCCATTTGCAAAAATAAGAACATCTTCCAATAGGGTGATCTCTTTTGGTCCACCTTGTATTAAATCTCTCGATGTGGAGGACATATCACTTTGGGTTCGACCGATCATGGCAATGTCGCCAGTGAATGTAGCAATTCTGCCAAACGAATCAAAAAATTTGTAACTAAAAACCAGATACTGAAGAATAACTCTACAAGGAAAGGTGGCCTTTAATACAAAAAAGCCCTTTTAAAGTATTTCGGTTTTTCCTTCAAAATGGTGTTCTAACACCTCAACACAAAGAACTTTTAGTTATAATCGTCGTCCTAACACTCTGCATAACTGTCATTTATCATCATTGCAAATTCAAAATTAAACAATTTCAAGAAAACTTATAAATTCAACCCCCTGCTCTCCCCTCGATAAAGAACCCAAACTAATTTACGAGAACATTTGCAATTGACACCAGTCTTCCCCCGGCCCGAAAAATGATTCATCATCCCGTGCCACAAATCCACCCAAGCCCATGTCACCACCTCGGTGTGAAGTTTGTCCAAGTCCAAGTTCAATTTATCCCAGTGAAGCGTCCTTGTGCACCCCTGTAATGATGTATCTCTCTATATTCTCTTTTGTATCTGCAAGGACTTTGCGTGCTGTCCGTACAACGAGGCTTTAATTTTTAATCGCTTTCAATTTCTCGGTTTTGGTTTAAGGGATGAAGTTGAGTTCGGTTAACTACGAACGTTTGTCTGTTTTATGCCTTCACCAGCGAGGGCTTCAAGGCGAGGCGATATACCGAATTATGGTTTAAAATGAAAAGTAATGGCACTGCAATGACGTGCCAACGATTCATGAGCGCACGCCTTTAGCCATCGCAGTCAGCATTCGAGGGGTGGACATTTGAAGGGTAAGGATTCTCCCTTCACAGTTCTAGCCAACAAAAACCATTTAATAGCAGCTCTGGGCTACTGGTGCTAGTTCACAGATTGAAAATGCAAAGAATAAGGGAAAACGATAGATGGAAGAGACTCTGGGATGATATAAATCGTCCTTGGGAATTCCTGTCACGTTGTGTGTGAATCGTAACCTTATTAGCTAGGACACCAAGTGAAGGGATGCGGTCGTTGAATATTGAACGTGCCATTTTGGTGGGTACTTCTTCTCTATCAGAGGGTGCGAAGGTTCGTCTTGTAAACGAATATTTCATAGTCATCATTGGATAACGGAATTTGCGGATTCATATTCTAGATTAAAGCATGTGGTTATACTATTGGTATTGGGTAAAGTACTTTCCAATGATAGATTGGAAATGAAATTCACGAACTACCATCTTTTCATGAACCACGAAGCACAATTGCATCTTCGAGAATAGCTTAAGGTTTGATGAGTTGTTGAAACCGCGATACACCTAAACTTTTTATGGATTTACCTAATAAGTGGTGATACTTCTGTGGTATTCCATCGACCTTAAAGAGAAAGTTGCCCTATTCCATTCATAGCAGTGGACGATATAGACTACATTTAGCCTATTCCATTGTGAGAGCACGTCGATCTTAGTGATACCTTCCATCTGTCCTAAGTTGCCGATAAAATGGAGGGGGAATGAGAAAGGTGAAAATGGCGGGAGGAAGCTGTGTCATCAGACAAAGGATAATTTTCCTTTTTCGAGTATGAATTCCCAAGATGGAGTCAACATTGGTGTCTAGAGTTCAATAGTTCTCGAGTTCCCAAAAATTCGCCGGGCCCCTTAATTAGAGATAATGCCTCGAACAGCCGAAACGCCAGCAATAGCCCAAAGGCCTTGTGTCGGAAAGGAAAACATCTTTGACGGGTTATTTGAATAGCAAAGCCTTACGAAATGAAAACAGATAATGGTTTCTGACTAACTGACTTTGCAGCAGAAAGTAATACTGTGATCAGCAGCACTAGGGGTCTACGACATCGAATCCATTAAAACGTCTAGCACGTTCAGTGACTAGAAATCATTCAACGATCGGCAAACGCTCAAACGGCAGTCGCTCAATATATCAGGAATCGCATGAAGTCCAAGTTTTATCAAAAACCCGACGATTATTACTACATCAGTGCTGATCTACAGTCAAAAGTAAATCGACTTTTAACCGAAGCTTCGGATTTAAGGAAACAGCTGACCGCATGTTTAAACTGCAGCTGGGCGATTCTAAAGTGTGAAAGACAATAATGGAATAACAAGTCTAACAAAAGATATCGTGGACCTACCAGTTAAACTATATAAGATTGGCATGGAGTTACTGACGAAGATCAGTACCATAGCGAGGGTCAATCCAATTATTGCTTTCACTTCTCTTTCATCTTTTTATATTACAAAAAATATTTTTCCCTAAGTCTGGTGTCCTACTGACATCACCTCTGTTAATGTAAGACTAAAGATTATAAAGCCATAAAAATGTTCTACGGCGGGTCGTACTGGCACAGCCCGCCAAATAATTTGGATCTCGTTTCTCATGTGCGTACGTGCACACCGCCCGCCCGTACCGTGAAGCTGGTGAGCAAAAGTTTATGTTTTTTGTTCTTAATGCGTCATCTGTATGGCTTTATAATCTTTGGTAAGACGCATGTCAACTTCTGTTCTGAGTTCATCCGAATTCATGTGGATACTACAGCGTGTCCGCCGGGAAGGTATACTACTTTGTTTGTCCATAATTTTTGATTAAATTAAAGAGAATTGATCTTATATTGATAAAAGTTTTATTTAATGTCGGCAATTACGTATGGAATGCAATATCAGGTAAATGTCCGCCTCTGTTAGTCTCGCAAATGCGATCCTTTTGAGCACATTTTTCATTACATTCTCACACATTTCAGGCGGTATTTCATTAATTTTATCACGAACATTTTGTTTGAGTTGCTCAAGCGTTTCTGGTTTGTTTGCATTAATCTTGCTTTTCAGATATCCCCACAAAAAGAAGTCCGGAGCAGTCAAATCAGGCGGCCGTGAAGTCCAATCAACATCAGCATTTCTTGAAATAACTTTTTGTGAAAAGAGGTCTCGCAGTAATACCATTGTAATCCTGGCTGTATGCGATGTGGCATGGTCTTTTTGAAACCACGTGTTAATTAAGCCTAAAGCATGCAGTTGTGGCGTTAAAAAAGTTTCAAACATAACAAGATATCGCTCCCCATTCACAGCTACCGTCACGCCGTTTTCATTTTCAAAGAAGTCAGGTCCAATGATTCCTCCTGACCAAATTTCACAGCAGACTGTAACTTTTGATGGATGCAAAGGTGACTGATGAATAAATTGAGATTTTTCCATTGATCAGAACCGACTATTCTATTTATTCACATATCCATTCAAATGAAAATGTGACTCGTCACTCGTTATAATTTTTTCATGAAAATCAGGGTTGTCATGGGCTAGCTGTAACATCCTATTGGCATATGTACGGCGGCGTAAATGGTCTTGTGGAAGAAGCTCTTGTGTCAACTGAATCTTAAATGGAAACAGATGCGAATCCTCCTGCAAAATTGTGGCCAAAGTTGTTTTTTGAAGACCAAGCTCCTGAGCACGACGTCGACTTGAGTTGGATGGATTGTTTTGAGCACTTCCTTGAGCAGCAGTAATGTTTTCAGTCGATCTGCAGTACGTTGTGGTCAATGCTTGAGCCTATCAGCTACAGGCCCTCTTTCTTCGAAATCATTCACCACACGATAAATAGTGCGTTTTGTTGGCACGTTGTTTCTCCCAATAATTTCACGTAACTTTCTCATCGTCACAGTAATCGATGATTGATTTTGATAAAATACTACAAATAATCAACTCTCATATAGCGCTAGCTTTACTGCAAGTCACGCAGCTAACATCCTGGATATACAAAAATGAGGAAGGACAAAGTGTTACGTTCCACTTTCGCGAATCAGGACATTAAGGACCGGCCGACCCAATGGAAAGGGTCGTGGGAAATTGATGGTAAATATGGGCGCCACGCGACTTACCTTAGTGTCCCAAAATTCCTTTTTGGAGGAATCGCGACCCATAGAAAAGATCCGCGTACGTCAATTAATAATAGCAACTCGTTAATTAGAATTACCTACTATTTTTTTTATATACTAAATTTATTGCTATCCAGTTCCCAGAAGGGGATAATCGATAAACAAAAGAATTTAACTATACTTATAATAAAATACGTGTACCCTCGGATTAAAACTCCACCCCAAAAGCGCCGCAACGTTGCCACCCTTTCGTTCACACCTTAGCCAATATGGCAGCAGGGTAACTCTTATATAATAGAATGCACCGTCAACTGTGCAATAACTGTGCAATAAAAAAAATAGTAATCAACTTTAGAAATCATTTGAACGATAGAAAAAAAATGTGTATGTAGCGTTGAAGTTTGGAAGAGCAGATAAGCGGGGCGTGTGGTCGGCCGATTTTTCCCAAACGGTACGCCTCTCTTGGTGCAATGAAAGAGTTGTTCGTAATTTTTAGGCTTTATTAAGCTTTATTAAACAATTTAGGTTGGACTCTCTTATTTATACAAAATTATAAGGAAAATTAAATTAAATGAAAATTAAGCTTAGGTAAGATTTTCACCCGCGAGTATGCTGTCCGAGGACTGCCGAGGATAGCCAAGGAGCAAAAGTCAGCCAAGGGGCAACAAAAGTTTAAAAAACTCAAATGTGCAGTAATTTCCGATAGGCAGTTGTAAACTTCCGAATTGGATGATCACTTCAAATTTGACACAAAAATAACTAATAGCGCGCAAGAAGTGTGGTGTGTTTACCAAGAGGCAGTTGAAAACTTCCGATTTGGTCTCCACGTCAAACTCCTGTCTGAAAAAGAGTGACTAGAGCGATCAGTGCCGGCCTTTTATACACAAATATTCTTAGCTGGAGGAGCTTTTACATTACAAAATAAAAAAATAACAAAACAATTAGAGCTTTTTCATAGTACAGCTGGATGTGCTTTTGCTAGAATAATAGCAGCTAGAGGAGCCTTTACATGAAAAAAGTTTAATGAGGAAAAGTACACTAATGATAGAATTTAAAGTAAGATTATACAATACAAAAATTTTGTTTTAAAGAAATAATTGTTTTTTGTGTTGTAATTGTTTGGAGTGTTACATGTATGATTTGATGAACCAATAATTGTCAACATATTGATGATTTGTAAGCTACAATAAAAAAAATTAAAAAAAAATAAAACTCAGCCTTGGGGCTCGAACCCGGGCTTAAATTTGTCGGTTTTTGTTATATTTAATTTTAATTAACAAAGAAAAAATAAAAAACTTTGTATAGTGACTTTTTTTTTAAACAAATAAGCTTATTCTAGATTATAACTAACTTAAGACTACTTAAACTACTTAAACCTAACTTAATTATAATCGGGGTGGCGAGCCCTCGTTGCATATGCCCCGAGGGGTCGCCATCCTGATTGCGTCATTCGGTCCCACGGCAGCATGCGTTCAACCATATCGTACGCCAATATGGTGCACAAGCCCCGCCCCAGACCTTGTTCCTAATTTTTAAATCTTAACTATGCGGTTGGACTAAAAGTCCGCAAAGTCCTGAGGAACTTTTAAAGAAGTGTGCAATTGCGATAGTTGAGCCACTTTCAATAATTTTTAACCTTTCTCTTGTAGAAGGCAAATTTTTGGATGGTTGGAAAATTTCGTTTTTGTCTCCCATTTTTAAATCCGGGTCAAAGCACGAAATAACAAACTACAGGCCAATATGTAAGATTTCAGCTCTACCAAAAATATTTGAGAAAATAGTTTGTAATAAATTATCACAATTGGTTCAGAACTACATATCAGTGTCTCAACATGGTTTTATGTCAGACAAATCAACGGCAACAAACCTAGCGTTAATGACTAACGCCATCATATCAAACATGGAAAAAAAGTGGCAAACTGATATTATTTTTACTGATTTTGCGAAAGCATTTGACAGAATAAATCATAAAGTTCTACTTAGTAAATTATTCTCTTTTGGTATCCATTCTTCTTTACTAAAGTGGTTGGAATAATATTTGACGGGTAGATTCCAAATAGTAAAAATTGACAATTCGCTATCAAATAACATTTCAGTTCCGTCAGGGGTCCCACAAGGAAGTCATCTAGGACCATTATTATTTTTGTTATTTGTCATTTTTATTTTTATTGATTCGACTTGCCTTCTATTTGCCGATGATCTCAAACTCTATCGTAAGATACGATGTGAATCGGATTGTTGCCTTCTCTTAAAAGATCTGACGAGACTTGATCATTGGTGCAAACGGAATCTGCTTCATCTTAACATTTCAAAATGTCAAGTTTTGTCATGTTTCAGGAATCAAAATCCAATTTTGTTTGATTATAATATCAATAACATTTATCTTGAGCGAGTAAGAAGGAAGAACGATTTAGGGGTTATATTAGACACAACGCTGTCATTCTTACCACACTACGACTATATTATTAATAAAGCTAGCCAAATGCTTTGTTTTATTAAAAGAAACACTAGAGAATTCTCGGATCCTTATACTCTAAAGTCATTATATATTTCTCTAGTAAGATCAGTTCTGGAGTATTGTAGCATAGTTTGGAATCCTTACTACAATAATTCAATGGAAAGAATTGAGAAAGTACAAAGAAAATTTACTAGATATGCGTTCTTCAAGTTAAATTGGAGAATGCCAAGGCCATCCTATAACAGTAGGTGTTTATTATTTGGAATGCAATCTCTAAAAAATCGCAGGGTATACTTTTCCGTACTGTTTATAAGAGATATTATAACATATCATATAAAGTTTCCCCCGTTGCTAGCATTAGTGAGTGAAGGCAATGCACCATCAAGGACTACACGTTGTCGATTTTTAATTTATGAACAGTTTTATCGTAGCAATTATGGACGAAACGAGACTATATCCCGTTGCATCAGAGAAGCAAATTTAATTTGTAATTCAGTTGATTTTTATTCGAATCTTTCTAGAGATATCTTTAAATCTATGGTATTAAATAATATTTCAACATTATGTTCTAATAGTGCTTAATTATATTTAATTTAATGAAAATCAATGTAACATATATTTATTTTGTAATGTAATATATGAATGCATATAGGTACCCACCAGCAGTTATATTATGTATTTATTCTTAGTCTAATAGATTGTATTCTAATTGATGAAATAAATAAATAAATAAATAAGTGCAGAATCACCTTCCTCATATAGCCACCAGAATTCGCAGCTGATGACTTATACTCCAGGCCACCGATCGCTTCCCCAACACCTTGTCCAATTCTTAGTTTCTCCCTTTGGGGCCTTGTATCAGGCCACGACACACTCCAATATATATCCAGTCTTATTATAGGCAAAAGGAAAACCTCAGATAATCTTCACGTAAGAGCAGCCTCACGATGAAGCTGAAAATATATATTCGACGCCGACGATGAGAATGTTCACATACTCATTTATTTATAGCAAAGTACTAAAAAATCTCGACAGATCGTCGGATAGGGCTAACAATCGCACACTTATAATAATAATATGTTTTATTTCGTGATAATTTTGTTTACAAAGCCTGTGACCGCACGTTTTACATTTCAGAGATTTGACAAGTATTATCTTACTTCTGAAATATTATCTTACATTTCAAAATGGTTTACTAGCAATTACAAATTTAATTTAAAGGAAAAATACGAATAAGCCTTTATTCGAGTAAACAAAAAAAAGAGGGAATATCTAATATACATAATTTAGAATTTTATGAATATTCAAGAAATGCTTTTTATATTAACAAATATAAGTTCATAAAGTATAATCAGATAATAAAAATAAATTATA